>LR990062.1:1643808-2060638 GCA_905147135.1 Blastobasis lacticolella
TATTTTACAAGGCTTAACACAATGGAATGTATAACACTGCTAAAGTTTATTTAAGAATTAATTGAATAATATAATGTTTATTGTACTAGCTTTTACTCGCGACTTCGTCCGCATTAAATTCAATTATGCCGTATTTCCGCGTAATGTGCAGCCTATTTATTATTCTGGGACATAAGCTACAACACTGAAAAATTTATTTAAAATCATATTAAGATAAATTAGTAGGATAGCGCTTACAGTATTTGAAGTAAAACAGATACTTACAGACTTTTAAAATATATTTTCATTGTAAATAAGAACAAATTTGTTGAACAAAAATGACATAGTCAAAGTCAAATCTTACAAAAAAATTGCCCTAAAACGCAAAGCGCGATGTAATGCTGCATGTTAAGTATGTTATTTGGACACCTTAAGATAGTGCGAAATTACAAATATTTTAAAGTTCAATATATTTTCCACAATTTAAGCCCAAACGCAACTCTATAAAATTTAGAGTAATCATGTTATGAGTCTTCAAAGATTGTCCATTCTCCCGAAAATTTACAATTTTAAGCTTTGCTCCCATCCAGAGCAAATTATTCCAGGTACCGATGGATGGACGAAGTCCGGAAAGACATAAAAACACCAGATAATGATCTGGGAACAAATGTGCAGGATAGGGACCAATGGTTATTTCTTGTGTCGGAGGCCAGGATCTACTTCGGGTACACTGAGCCAGAAAGTAAGTAAATATAAAACGTGAAGAGAACAATTGTCATTAATCGGTTACTTAAAAGTATTAGGAGTCCTTCAAAACATAGTAAGTGATTGTAGAAAGGCGCATTTATCTACATATTTAAAAATTAATTTCACGTCTGGTTCTGAAATTGATTTGCTTTCAATTGCTACATCATAAAAAAAGTGCACCAGCGGACAATACGAATCTCTATAATATTTATCGACCTTATTTGCACAGAACATTCACTGTGGTATATAAGTGCTAGAACTGGCACTTGATGTCTGGTTTTTACATTTTACTTTGCTACTTAAAAAACTATTTCAATCATGTTATTATCTGTAGTTTTGTAAGTTCATCATCATCATCATCATGATGATGACAAACTTAAAAAACTATTTCAATGATGTTATTATCTGTAATGTATAATAGTGTATTTATTAAATGAATAAATAAATATACTAGAAATATATTAATGGTCTCCTTAGTGGCGGGCAACGCCATTAAGGAGCGCTCCTGATGTTGCTGATGTCCATAGGCTGTGGTGACCACTTTCCATTACGTGGTCGACATTTTGTTTTCTGTTTTGTCGACCGTAGTACATAAAACATATACTTTATGCACATAACTTGCAGAACAGATAGCCGATTGAGCAGTAATATTTGGAGTGGCGATCATGTATCGGTAGAAGCAGTGGGGGTAGACCTCTCACAACGTGGACGTTTACGGAGATATCTGGGGGAGGCCTATGGCCAGCAGTGGGCGTCTTATGGCTGGTATGACGATGATGTCTATATAAAAATATATTTTACATGGCTTAATACAATGGAATGTATTACACTGCTAAAGTTTATTTAAAAATTAATTGAATAATATAAAATCTATTGTACTAGCTTTTACTCACGACTTCGTCCGCGTAAAATTAAATTATGTCGTATTGCCGCGTAATGTGTAGCCTATTTTTTATTCTGGAATATAAGCTTTAACACTGAAAAATTTCATCTAAATCCTATCTAAATAAATTAGTAGTCTAAAGTTATTTATATCATTGTTATAATCTGTTTTAATGCTTCAAATAAATATTAGATATCATATTTGCTCCATAAATAAATTAGTAGGATAGCGTTTAAAGTATTTAAGGTATCACAAATACTTACACCCTTTAAAATTATATTTTATTATAAATAAGAACAAATTTGTTAAACAAAAATGACATATTACGCCAGTCAAAGTCAAATCTTACAAAAAAATTGCCCTAAAACGCAAAGTGCGTTGTAATGCTGCATGTTTGGTGTGTTATTTGGACCCTATAATAGAGTGCGAACATACATTTTGCAAGCAAAATAAAATTGTGCTTCCTGCGTAATATGTTAAAAACTGCGAAATTTAGGGACTTATTCAATTTTTAGTCTAAAAATTAAAATTTATGCATTACTCGACTAATAATGAGTTGTTTGCACGTTCATTATATTTGCCACAATTTAAGCCCAAACACAGCTCTAAAATATTTAGAGTAATCAAGTTATGAGACTTCAAAGATGGTCCATTCCTCCCGAAAATTGTCAATTTTAAGTTTTCTCTCATCTAGAGCAAAATATGCCAGGTACCGACGGATGGACGAAGTCCGGAAAGAAATAAGAACACCAAATAAATGTGCAGGATAGGGACCAATGGTCAATTCTTGTGTCAGAGGCCAAGATCCACTTCGGGTCACTGAGCCAGCGAAGTAAGTAAGTATAGAACGTGAAGTAAACAATTATCATTAAAAATCGGTCACTTAAAAGTATAAGGAGTCCTTTAAACTTAGTAAGTGATGGTAGAAAGGCGTATTCATCTTCATATTGAACATTTAATTTGTCGTCTTTTTCTGAAATTGATTTGCATTCCATTGCTACATCATAAAAAAAAGTGTACCAGCTGACAATACGAATCTCTATAACATTTATCGACCTTATTTGCATAGAACATTCACTGATGTATATAAGTGTGAGAACTGGCACTTGATGTCTGGTTTTTACATTTTACTTTGCTACTTATAAAATTATTTCAATTATGATTTTATCTAAATATAAATATTCCACATTTTCCACACATTCCACATCAGACATTTTGTTTCCTGTTTTGTCTGCCGTAGTACGTAAAACAAATACTTTATGCACATAACTTGCAGAACAGATAGCCGATTGAGCAGTAATATTTGGAGTTGCGATCATGTATCGGTAAAAGCAGCGGGGGTAGACCTCTCCCAACCTGGACGTTTATGGAGATATCTGGGTGAGGCCTATGGCCAGCAGTGGGCGTCTTATGGCTGATATGACGATGATGACTATATGAAAATATATTTTTCAAGGCTTAGTACAATGTAATGTATTACACTGCTAAAGTTTATTCAAATATGAATGTTATAGTATAATATCTATTGTACTAGCTTTTACTCGCGACTTTGTCCACGTAAACTTAAATTATGCCGTATTGCCGCGTAATGTGTAGCCTATTTATTATTCTGAAATATAAGCTATAACACTGAAAAATTTCAACTAAATCCTATCTAAATAAATTAGTAGAATAGCGCTTAAAGAATTTTATGTATCACAGATACTTACTGCCTTTTAAAATATATTTTTATTTTAAATAAGAACAAATTTGTTGAACAAAAATGACATATTAGGCCAGACAAAGTCAAATCTTATAAAAAATTGCCGTAAAACGCAAAGGGCGATGTAATGCTGCATGTTTGGTATGTTACTTGGACCCCTTAAACGAGTGCGAATTTACATTTTGCAAGCAAAATAAATATGTGCTTTCTACGTAATACGTGATAAACTGCAAAATTTAGGGACTTTTTCAGTTTTTGGTCTAAAAATAAAGAACGATGCATTATTCGTCTAATAAATCTGAAAATTCTTTAAAGTTTATTATATTTTCCACAATTTAAGCCCAAACGCAGCTCTATAAAATTTAGAGTGACCAAGTTATGAGTCTTCAAAGATTGTCCATTCTCCCGAAAATTTACAATTTTAAGTTTTGCTCCTATCTAGAGCAAATTATTCTAGGTACCGACGGATGGAAGAAGTCCGGAAAGACATAAGAACACCAGATAACGATCTGGGAACAAATGTGCAGGATAGGGACCAATGGTCAAATCTTATGTCGGAGGCCAAGATCCACTTCGGGTCACTGAGCCAGCGAAGTAAGTAAGTATAGAACGTGAAGTAAACAATTATCATTAAAAATCTGTCACTTAAAAGTATAAGGAGTCCTTTAAAACTTAGTAAGTGATGGTAGAAAGGCGTATTTATCTACATATTGAACATTTAATTTGTCGTCTTGTTCTGAAATTGATTTGCTTTCTATTGCTACATCATAAAAAAAAGTGTACCAGCTGACACTACGAATCTCTATAATATTTATCGACCTTATTTGCATAGAACATTCACTGATGTATATAAGTGTGAGAACTGGCACTTGATGTCTGGTTTTTACATTTTACTATGCTACTTATAAAATTATTTCAATTATGATTTTATCTAAATATAAATATTCCACATTTTCCACACATTCCACATCAGACATTTTGTTTCCTGTTTTGTCTGCCGTAGTACATAAAACAAATACTTTATGCACATAACTTGCAGAACAGATAGCCGATTGAGCAGTAATATTTGGAGTTGCGATCATGTATCGGTAAAAGCAGCGGGGGTAGACCTCTCCCAACCTGGACGTTTATGGAGATATCTGGGTGAGGCCTATGGCCAGCAGTGGGCGTCTTATGGCTGATATGACGATGATGACTATATGAAAATATATTTTTCAAGGCTTAATACAATGTAATGTATTACACTGCTAAAGTTTATTCAAATATGAATGTTATAGTATAATATCTATTGTACTAGCTTTTACTCGCGACTTTGTCCACGCAAACTTAAATTTTGCCGTATTGCCGCGTAATGTGTAGCCTATTTATTATTCTGGAATATAAGCTATAACACTGAAAAATTTCATCTAAATCCTATCTAAATAAATTAGTAGAATAGCGCTTAAAGATTTTTATGTATCACAGATACTTACTGCCTTTTAAAATATATTTTTATTTTAAATAAGAACAAATTTGTTGAACAAAAATGACATATTAGGCCAGACAAAGTCAAATCTTATAAAAAATTGCCGTAAAACGCAAAGCGCGATGTAATGCTGCATGTTTGGTATGTTACTTGGACCCCTTAAACGAGTGCGAATTTACATTTTGCAAGCAAAATAAATATGTGCTTTCTGCGTAATACGTGATAAACTGCAAAATTTAGGGACTTTTTCAGTTTTTGGTCTAAAAATAAAGAACGATGCATTATTCGTCTAATAAATCTGAAAATTCTTTAAAGTTTATTATATTTTCCACAATTTAAGCCCAAACGCAGCTCTATAAAATTTAGAGTGACCAAGTTATGAGTCTTCGAAGATTGTCCATTCTCCCGAAAATTTACAATTGTAAGTTTTGCTCTTATCTAGAGCAAATTATTCTAGGTACCGACGGATGGAAGAAGTCCGGAAAGACATAAGAACACCAGATAAAGATCTGGGAACAAATGTGCAGGATAGGGACCAATGGTCAAATCTTATGTCGGAGGCCAAGATCCACTTCGGGTCACTGAGCCAGCGAAGTAAGTAAGTATAGAACGTGAAGTAAACAATTATCATTAAAAATCTGTCACTTAAAAGTATAAGGAGTCCTTTAAAACTTAGTAAGTGATGGTAGAAAGGCGTATTTATCTACATATTGAACATTTAATTTGTCGTCTTGTTCTGAAATTGATTTGCTTTCTATTGCTACATCATAAAAAAAGTGTACCAGCTGACACTACGAATCTCTATAATATTTATCGACCTTATTTGCATAGAACATTCACTGATGTATATAAGTGTGAGAACTGGCACTTGATGTCTGGTTTTTACATTTTACTTTGCTACTTATAAAATTATTTCAATTATGATTTTATCTATAATGTATCATAGCAAATTTATTAAATGAATAAATGAATATACTAGAGGTATATTAAAGGTCTCCTTAGTGGCGGGCAACGCCATTAAGAAGCGCTCCTGATGTTGCTGATGTCCATAGGCGGTAGTGACCATTTTTCATCACGTGGCCGACATTTTGTTTTCTGTTTTGTCTGCCGTAGTACATAAAACAAATACTTTATGCACATAACTTGCAGAACAGATAGCCGATTGAGCAGTAATATTTGGAGTGGCGATCATGTATCTGTAGAAGCAGTGGGGGTAGACCTCTCACAACGTGGACGTTTATGGAGATATCTGGAGGAGGCCTATGGCCAGCAGTGGGCGTCTTATGACAATATGAAAATATATTTTACAATGCTTAATACAATGGAATGTATTACACTGCTAAAGTTTATTTAAAAATTAATTTAATGATATAATATCTATTGTACTAGCTTTTACTCGCGACTTTGTTCACGTAAAATTAAATTATGCCGTATTGCCGTGTAATGTGTAGCCTATTTATTATTCTGGAATGTACGCTACAACGCTGAAATTTTTTTTCTAAATCCTATCTAAATTACTTAGTAGGATAGCGTTTAGAGTATTTTAGGTATCACAGATACTTACATTCTTTTTAAAATTATTTTTATTGTAAATAAGAACAAATTTGTTGAACAATAATGACATATTAGGCCAGTCAAAGTCAAATCTTACAAAAATGTCAAATCTTACAAAAATTTGCCCTAAAACGCAAAGTGCGACGTAATGCAGCATGTTTGGTATGTTATATGGACCCTTTAAAAGAGTGCGAAATTACATTTTGCAAGCAAAAAAAAATTTTGGGACTTTTTTACTTTTTGGTCTAAAAATCGAAAACTATGCATATTTGGACTAATATTGCTTAATTTTTTTTAAAGTTCATTATATTTTACACAATTTAAGCCTAAACGCAGCTCTATAAAATATCTAGTGACCAAGTTATTAGTCTTTAAAGATTGTCCATTTCTCCCGATAATTTACAATTTTTCAGTTTTGCTCCCGCCCGGATCAAATTATTGATAAAATCGCTAGTTCTATAGCACATCCTTCCACGTGTTTACTCTGGTCTCAAGATCCTGCCTAAGCTTGCTCACCAGTACAATGTCGTCAGCGTACTTCATAAGCCAAGGAGGCATGTCCTGAGACAACTGAGAGGGCATCCAGCACAATGCAAAACAAGTATGGGCTCAGCACGGAACCCTGGTGAATACCTACAGTAATTGGGAGGGGATTAGTATGACCTGCGATGGTTTTGACGACGGCTCCAGTATTGGCATACATGTCCTGTATAATACTAATGTACGCTTCGGGCACAGACTTTGATCTCAGAGTCCACCAGATTATCTCCTGAGGGACACTGTCGAAAACCTTTTGCAGGTCGAGAATTGCGTAATGCAGAGGTTGATTCCTACTGCAATGAGACACCTGGAGGACTCTGAGGGCAAAGATTGGATTCGTGGTGCTGCAGCCCGGCTTGAAGCCGTATTGGCATTCCGACAAGGAACATTCCTGGCGAAGTCTCTGGTCCATTATACGTTCGAATAGCTTTATTGTGTGTCGCATGAGTTTAATACCTCGATAGTTGCCGCAATCCTGCACACTGCCCTTTCCTTTATAGATTGGCGTAATAATATTTACGCGCCACGCGTCAGGTTTAAGCCCCGTGGCTACGATCCTTTTGAATAGTTCAGTGAGCAAGAGTACGCCTCGGGTCCCCATTGTTTTCTAAATTTCTATGGGTATTCCGTCATGGCCAATAGCTTTCCCGGTCTTCATATGGCCAGAGACCAAATGAAATGTTGTGAATGGTACCATAGGAAATGTTTTCAGCCAAATATCGGTATTACCACTTACGCTAGGAGAAAACTTGTTAGAAATTACTATTTAATAATAATAAAATACAATCACAGAATGCCAATTAGCTTCCGAGATCGTTCCTCGTCCCATAGCCGTTGATGCATTGGAAACTCTGGGAGAGACTCATTCGGACATATACTCATCCAGACTTTGTAGCATGTGTGCAGCAAGGACTGTCTATAAAACTTGTGTGTGGTTTTAGGATTTTGCTGACTAAAAATTGGGTGCTATAGACAAATGATAAAAAAGCCGGGACAGAAACACTTGAAATTTTGCGCACTCCGATTCCGCCTAAACGAACGTAGCGAAGCTTGGGACCATGCTTTTATTTATTAATTAAGATCTAAATTTAGAATTTTAAAGATTACTATTCGAATAGAATTATCTATATTGTCAAATCGCCAAATAGGACTGCATCGTAAAAAGTACGTAAATTGCGGAACGAAAAGGCAGAAACGGAGTTAAAATAGGGCCATGTGTGATTTTATATTAAGTAGTTCTTCACAATAAATTTGGAACTTTGATTGTTTTTCAAGTATAAATGGCGGGAAGACCTAGAAGACGGAGAGTTTCTTGACTAAAAATTTTGATTTCTGGACCCTTTGAGTCAAATGTTGTTATAATTTCAGGTTTCTTGATCAAGTTTGGGTCCAAATAAAGCTCGCATTTTGAAAATTTTAAGGATAGGCCGATATTTTGAAACTCGGTGGATATTGGACATTTTGCAACTGGGACATTTTGAGACTAAACGGATATCAGTTGTAGATCATCTAAAGCTGTTGTAACGCCACCTCCAAGTGTCCCGTTTTAAAATATTAGATTGTATTGCCAAACTAAATATAGCTGGTCCGAGTGGGTCTCCCTGTTGACACCCTGCTTCTGAGTTCAAAACATTGCTTTGATACCACTCCCAAAATAAGGGAAGTAGTTTCGGACATTGATTATTAATAATTATAAGTAATGTGTCTTTATTTACCGAATTAAATGCATTTTTAACGTCTACTTTCAGAACGACTTTAACCTTTGCTGGTTACAAAAGTACGCAATGCGTGTACTGCGGCTTTGCAGCCACCTTTGCTCCCAAAACCATGCTGAATGGGCTGAATATAGACGTTAATTTAGGAGCCAATTTTTTACAACAAAATTTGGAGGCGAGTTTCCGAATGGTAGTGCCTACAGCAATCGGCCTGACTGCCCCGTTTTTCTTCATTAGGGTGCACAGATTCGTCCCGTATAAAACATCTGTCACTTGTGTATTAATCTTTCCCGCTAACATGACATTAATCAGTGCGCTGAGGTCCTCTAAAAGTTTGACACCAGCATCCCCGCCGAACTTGCATAACAGGTCTTTTAGATGCTGTGGTGAAAGTCCGTCAAGGCCGCTGGCTGAGCCGTTTTTGAAAGACATCACCGCTGACATGACGTCGTCACAGTTATTGGTGAGGTATGGGGCGGTGGAATGGTCAGCGGGAGTCAGATCGGGCTGTGGTGTAGATGTATGTTTATCCTTCAGAGCTACTAAAGTTTTCTCAGAGTCAGGGGTCAGGGAGTTCTCAGAGAATAGGAGCTGCGCTCCTCCCTTTATGTCCCCATCGCTGACCTTGTTTTCGACGAATCGCACTTGATTAAATTTGTAAAATCTATTTGGCCGGAAAAATGGTAATGTGTTATTTCTTGATCAATTAAGGTTAGTTGTTTTTGTTAATGATGAAGAGTTTTCGTTGTTAACATTTAGAATTTGGAATGGGAATGTTAAGAGATGTGTCCAGGCGCGCTTTCAATTTTCCTTCAATGTGTTTTTGATAATGGATAATAGAGTTTGTGCTACTGTAATACGAGTGCCTCGTGGTATCCTTTTTATAACAGGCACTGCATGCTTAAGTTTTGAAAAGTATAACAGAACCACGGGAAGTCCGAATCGCTTTTAAAAAAAATATTAAATAAAAATCTCTGTATGGCAACTTATGCCAAGTTTTTTAAACGTTACAGAACGTCATTCATAAATGTCATAACAAACAATTGGATTTCTGTAGGATTGTTTATTTTCGTGAGTTATCAAAAATATGGTGTGTGGTGCCGCCACCTAAAAGAAATTCATCACCATTCCATCTCTTCCCGTGGGTGTCGTTAGAGGCGACTAAGGGAATAACCTGAAAGATAGGCAGCAGCATCTTTCGGGTACATTTACATTTACTGTACTGCGATCGCCAACCCGCCTGCCAAGCGTAGCGATTATGGCAAACTCCCCACCCCCGATGACAAGCACACACAGGCCACGGCCCCCAGTACCCGGCGGCCCCGTTATTCCGGACTATGGTAGCGGTCACGGTAACGGCGGGGCGTCCAGGCTACCACAAAGCACGACCACTAGCCCTGGCCACATACAATGTCCAGACACTGCGGACCGACGAAAAGCTCGTGGAACTGGAGGAAGTGGTAAGCAGATTACATTGGGACATTATAGGGTAATCTGAAGTCCGAAGAAAGTGGGAGGACTCGATAATGTAATTCCTTGGTTATCAATGGAAGTAAGTCAAAGGTTATGATTTTGGGTACCACGAAACAAATTAATAAAATTTCAGCGGAGGGTGCAAACATAAAAATCCAAAATCAACCTATTCAGCGCGTTGGTGAGGCACGAATCCTGGGCCTAATTTTAGATGAGCAACTCCGTTTTGAAAAACACGTATCGACAGTGGTATCGGCGTAGTCAGATATAATATACCGCCATACCTCGCAGATAAACTGTTGTGGACTAGCGAAATCCAGAACATCACCAGGGCATTGCAGTATTCCCTCCTGCTGCCAAGTTACCGAACTGCTGGATTTCGCGGATCATTTCGATTTGCAGCTATAAAATGCTGGAATGATCTGCAACCTCCTCTCCGTAGCCTGAAATCATTAAATTTATTTAAAACTTTATTGTACAATAATACAATTAAATAAATTCTTTTAATAAACACGTATAGTAATTTCTTTTAACAAACGAAAAAATCAGGAATGATTTTTGTACTTACCACAAGGGTTGACGGCTCATGGCGTGGATGGTGGCGGGACCATACCACATTAGGCGACCGACCAATACCAGAGGCCATATCATATAATTAATTGCATATATTTTTGATTAATATGATGCAATTCCTTTCAATGTGAGTTGCTCCAGTGTGTTTTTGCCAATGCATTGTCGTTGTAACCCAATGAACTACTGACTTTAGACTGTAGGTTGGTATTAAGCAACTAGACTTGATCTAAGTTGAACTTTGATAATTGATAATAAAACCAATTTGAATTGTTGTAAAGCCTATATTGCAAAAACAAGGAACAATAAAAGCGGTCATCTGGTTAGTAGTTACACCATCGTCTTAAGCAAATGTAACCGACCCATCGTTAGCGCGTTCTAAATGACTCGCAGAGCCATCTTGTGGTTCAACATGGAACATAAGAAACTAGATACGAAACTTGATACAGTTATAATTTGACCACGTTTGTAACATGCCCGCCCGCCAAGGACATACGTGACGAAATGTCCTTAAAAACTATAGAATTTGAGCTTAGTATAATTTACCTAGCTGTTTACAAGTAAGTAAATTAGTTATTAATAATATTTATAAAATATAAAATTCCACAGCACAGCATGTGCATAACTTATTCACTAACTGGCAATATACATAGTTTTGACGTTGGTATTTTAAAAGTCGTCGATTTTGTTCGCAATGTAACTAACCGAGTCACATTGTCATGCTCTGGATGTTTTTGTATTATTCGGCCTGGTTTATCTTTTGACGACACATGAAAAGTTGTCAAAATTTCCGACACCTTGTTTCCGACATATGTCTTCCACTTGCTTGGATGTGATTCAGAGAGAACAATCGTGGAATCGGTCCAAGCTCTAATATTTTCCTTAGAAATATTTAATACTTCTGCCGTTTCAGTTAGCAGTCGAGTCAATAGTACAGCCCCACAGAGTTCTAAACGAGGAATACTAATTTGCTTTATGGGAGCCACTCTTGTTCTTGCTACCAAAAGTGAAACCTTTGCTGATTCACTGAAGCTCATATCCGTTATTCTGATGTACACTACTGTAGAATAAGCTGCTTTTGACGCGTCAGAAAAGCCATGCAACTCAATTTTCATCGTGCCATTCAGAGTGCCTAACCAACGCGGGATCCGAACTTCAGTGAGATGACATAGTTCTTGACGGTAAGTATCCCATTCCTGTACTAGTGAATCTGATAGCTGATCATCCCAGCCGATACCTGCGAGCCACAGCTTTTGAATGAATATTTTCGCTACAATTACAGTTGGGGCGAGCCAGCCTAAAGGATCGAATAGTTTTGCAATTTCTGATAGAACTGATCTTTTTGTTTCAGGTTTTACGGGTGACTGCAAGCTGGTGGAGTATTGAAAAGTATCTTCGCTGCGATTCCAGGTAAGTCCAAGGATTTTTATAGTTGTATCTAATTTTATTTCCTTTCCTATTTCAGGTTTGTTCTCCACTTCGTGTTCTTCTTTAACTTCATCCTGTCTACTATGTTGCCGTGTAAGTAGTTTCTTTTTTGTATTCTGTTGTTCTTTATTTTGTTCTATCTCGTTTATGATTTCAACTAATTCCTTATTGTTGCTATTCCATTTCTGTAATAAAAATCCTCCTCTACTTAAGATTGCTCTCATTTGTGCATATACTTGTGTTCCTTCTTCAACCGTGGAACACCCTGTCATCAGATCGTCCATATAAAAATCGGTTGTTACTTTGTCTGCGGCGAGAGGATAGTGTATGCATTCGTCATCAGCAACTTGATTCAATGCTCTGACTGCTAAATATGGCGCTGATGCTGTCCCAAAGGTTACCGTCAAAAGTTCAAAGTCCTGTATGTCATCTTCTGGTCTTTCACGCCATACTATCCGCTGAAACAGAGCGTCTTCCTCTGCTATACGCACTTGGTGATACACCTTCACGATGTCAGCTACAAGTGCAATAGGTTGTACTCGCCATCGTAGTATATCATGGTGTAAGTTTGCCTGTAGTTTTGGTCCTACCAAAAGATTATCATTTAATGACACTCCTTTTTTATTCTTTTGTGACGCATTAAAGACAACTCTTACCTTGGTTGTAGTTCTGTCATTTCTCACAACTGCGTGATGTGGCAAATACACTGCTTCTTCTTTATTATTGTCATGCTTTTCGACCCGACGCATGTGACCTAATTCTAAATATTCTTTAATCACTTCATTGTACTTTATCTTAAGATCTTCGTCTTTATTCAACCTCTTCTCTAATGAAGTGAGTCGTGATATGGCAATCCCACGTGAATCGCCATATTTGCACTGTGCATTTTCATCCTTGAACGGTAATTTGACTATATAACGACCGTCATTTGCTCTCTTTGTGGTCTTCTCAAAATGCTCTTCGTATATTTGTTCTTCTTCTGTAATTATTTTCTTTAATGTTGGAGTTTGCTCTTCGATTTCCCAAAACTTTCTTAGCAATTCGTCTTCACAAAATTGCACGTGCATTACTGTTATATGCATTGAAACAAGTTGATCTTCATCATGTGCCTTCTCTAGGTTATGAGTAACGCCGCCCGACAGAATCCATCCTAACGTGGTGCGCTGAGCTACCATAGTTCCCGATGGATGTCGTTTCACGCCATCTCTCAAGATGCAACCGTAAATATATGCACCTAACAATATATCTATCTTATTAGATTCAGTGAACTTAGGATCTGCTAATGGTAATGTATCCAATTCGTGCCAATCTAGATTCTTCATTTCGCTCTCAGGGAGATAAGATGTGATATTACGCAAAACATACGCTTTAAGTGTGATCTTGACATTAGGATCAATTCTCGATTGAACCACAAAAGTCACCATATATTTTGTTACAATATTTTTGCCATCACCTAAACCCGAGACAACTCCACGAATAGGTATCTTCTTTTATCGCAGAAACTGGACAGTAGCTTCCGTAATGAAGCAGGCCTCTGAACCCTGGTCAATGAGAGCTCGCACCATTTGGAATTCACCCGTTCTTGACTCAGCTTTTATTAACGCCGTGGCTAATTAAACCTGTCTGGACTTAGTAACACTCCGCGTGGACAAACACGATACCATCGGGGAGCCATCCGACTGGGAATCCCCATCAGCAGTCTTTGCAACTGGGGTAACAGAATTGTTATTCTGATTGGAATTCAAATGCAATAGCGAATGGTGACGTCTCTTACATATTTTGCAACTTGTAGGCTTATTGCATTCATAAACTGTGTGGTTACTACCTAAACAATTGTAACATAATTTGTTTTAGACACAAATTGCCGACGCTCTTTAGCAAACTTTTTACAGAAACACAGTTTATGAACTGCGGAACAGAATTCGCATTGTTTATTATAACTAGTCCCGTTTGTAGCTAAAAACATCTTTGGGCTATGGTTAGGCATATTATTCACTTTTCTAGGTTTTACGCATTCCAATGCACGATAACGATTTTCAAGGAACTTTAGAATAGAATAGAATATAATATTTATTTGCTTAAAACATGGTTACAATGATAGGTCTTAAAATAATCATCACACAGCGGCTCTCACATGTTCAGCCAGTATTAACAGGCATGCAAACTTGTTCAGCGTTAATGAACATGCACCTTAGGCTACCTTAAACTCTAAAAAATCCTTAACAGAATAAAAGGAGTGCTCCAATAGCCATTTATACAAGTCCTTTTTAAATTTGTTTATAGGCTGTTCTTTAATTGCCAGTGGAATTTTATTAAATATTGATATAGCCATCGAATAACATTGCTTCAAATACAAGGTAGAATTTGGTGTAACTTCGTGTACAAGGCGAAATGGGTTTCGCGAATTTCTCATAAATATATCCTTTGCAACTTTAAATAAGCTGCGGTGACCTCTAACAAACTTTGCGACCTCAAATATATACAAGCATGGAAGAGATAGTACGTTTAGAGATCTAAATAGAGGACGACATGGTTCATACGGAGGCACTCTACAGATAGCTCGTATACATTTTTTTTGGACAACAAAGGCCTTATTTATATCTGTGCTGTTGCCCCAAATCAACAATCCATACCGGAGCACAGATTCCACATAACCATAATAAGCTGTAACGGCTGCATTTTTAGATGCTGATAATACTAACTTGTGCAGCGCATAAGAAAAACTATTTAATCTATTACAAACACTGTTTACATGATGCTTCCAATTTAGTAATTCGTCAATTGCTATTCCCAAAAAAGTCACAACTTGAGTTTTTCTTAAAGTTTTACCATCGATGTCAATATTATTCAATTCATTGCATTTATTAAAATTTATGTAATTTGATTTGTCAATATTAATGTCTAAATTATTATCATTAGTCCATACTAAAATAGATTGAAGAACATTACGAATGTCATTTTTATGGTTATTTATTCCTAGTTTTTTATTTGTCGTCACTACAATCGAGAGGTCGTCAGCGAACAATAAACTTTTATAATTATTTAATTCAATTAGGTCATTTATGTACAGAATAAATAATAAAGGTCCCAGTACGCTTCCTTGGGGAACACCTGAGTTATTACCCCTATAGTCTGATCTATGATTTTGTAGCACCTGTTTATCATTTAGTTTTGATATCTCAACGCATTGCTGCCTATCTTCTAAGTAGGATTTTATCCAACTGAGAGCTGGCCCTCTAACTCCATTGCTTTCTAATTTCGATAACAGCAATTTATGAGAAACTAAGTCGAAAGCTTTGGTCATATCGAAAAATAATGCACTGACAAAGTACTGTTCATTAAATGCTCTTAGAATTTCTGTTATGAGATCAAACGCAGCATGCGTGGTAGACTTATTCTTCTGGAAGCCATATTGACATTTGTGGATTACATTATATTTCCCAAAAAAACTTGTCAACCTGCTATGCATTAACTTCTCGAAAATTTTTGAAAAAATTGGTATCAATGTGATAGGTCTATAATTACCCATTGAAGCTCTATCTTTCTTTTTGTACAAGGGCTTTACAATAGACTTTTTAAGCCTTTCTGGGAAGACTCCTGTCTCCATAGACAGATTTACTAGGTATGCAAGCACCTCACTAATCTCAACCTTGCATTCTTTTATAATTTGCGTAGAGATACCGTCATAACCTTCCGCGTTGGTATTGTTTAATGACATTATAACTTTTGTAATATCATTTGCGGTAACAGGATTGAGATATATTGTGTCATTTACGTTGCTTTTATTTTTAATTAATTTTAAATTTGGATTTTGTTTATTACTCAAAGTTATAAAATAATTATTAAACGCTTCAGCTATGTCAATTCCTTCTAGTAATTGATTACTATTATTGTCAATTTTTTCTATGTACCTATTCCTAAGTGTGCCATTTAGCTCATTATTAATAATCTGCCATGTAGATTTACTTTTATTCTTACTACTAGCTAAGTATTTTTGATTTTGCTTTCTTTTTGAATGCGATATACATTTCTTGAACACTTTATTGTATTCTAGATATGTTTGTTTTGTCACTTTATTTTTGTCCTTATAATACTTATATCGCAATACCCGTTTTTTAAGGCTGCTTACTTTAAGGCCTTTGGTTATCCATTTTAACTTGGTAGTTGTTTTTTTTGTTATTTTAACTGTTGGGAAACATTGGTTGTACAGTAAGCAGAATAGATCATGAAATTCATCAAAAGCTGTATTAAGGTCTGTTTCACTGTATACTTGATGGAATGATAATTGACTTAGATAGCCCTTAAACAACTTTATATTATCTTGCGAGTAACATTTGTTGAATGTATATATTGTCTTAGGTAGTACACATTTCTTTTTAACTGGTATACCTATTACTTGTGCCGTATCATGGTCCGATAGATTCATCGTAAGTGTTGTGCCCTGACGCTTTTGGAATTGTGACAAGGTAGGCAATTCATTCGACTCGATGTTTGAATTGTTCAACTCCCATTGTTTACTAGTTTCGGCATCTAATTTAAAAGTAGCAATATGTATAACAATCACATCCCATGTACTTACATCTATTTGCAAATTCTTTAAAGCGTTAAGACAGTCTGTGGTAGTATCCAAAAGTTCTTTCAGAGCCTAGGCAGATTCAGTCATCATACGCCTTTGACCAAATAAACGCTTTAAAATACAGTTGGCTAGATATTTCTTATTATTATATCTTTTTACTAATAACTCCCAACATTGTACATAATTCGCGTCTGTTATAGGTGTGTGGCGAATAAGTTGTTCTGCTTCGCCTGTCATAGTCCAAAGGAAACTTAGAATGATTTTTCCTGAAAGCCTGCCAATCTGCTTCAAGATTTTGTAATTTAGTTTCTATGTATTCTACAGCAAGTCTTTCCTTTGGACTCTTTTTTTTAGTTAATTAATGACCGTTCAATTGAAGCCTTTACGGTTATCTGAAGGCTAATTAAACCTTCCATATTGTAAATTAAATATTAACAATTGTTATTGCAAACAAAGTAAAAATAAGTAACTAAGTTTAAATTGGAAATGTTTGGATTAAACTACAGAAAATTTACAAGTGTTTGGAACACTTGGCGGAAATCGGGCATAGGTTCCCGGGCGGGGCGTCTCTCCGTTTTTACTTAAATTATTCTAAGTCTAAAACTCAAACATGCAAATTCCAACAAAGTTCAAAATTTTACAAGTTTAAAATGGATAAGTTAAAGTTTTTGTTGGAAAATTTTGCAAGTCCGAATTCAAGGAATTAGATTTTGTTGGAAAATTTTGCTAGTCCGAATTCAAGAAATTTTTCTAAGTTAAATTATTAATGTAAACAAAGTTAAATTTGCTTGTAAACTCTTGATCTTGAATCTTCAAATACGAATGGGCAGAATAAGGTTCAAAATCTACTCACAGTTTGCACTTCACTCACACATGTCCATGGGCCCACGTAGGTAGATACTCCAGATCTGCCTGCCGATGCACCCGTCGTTTGTTGCACTGTATAAATGACGTCACTCACTCGTGATGATGACGTTGTTTTTTAAATGACGTTGACCTTGGTGTGACGTCAAACCCGCTGTCGTAGATGTGCTCGGTATGACGTCACAGCAGTTCCCAACTGCTTGTATTTACTTCGTACTTTATCCGCAGCGATCCACTGCGAGTACGAAGGTGCCCCAACTTGGGCCACGATAGCTCCTCAAAATTGGACCTTATTGTCCAGTTCGAAGGTACCAAAATGTTAAGCAACTAGACTTGATCTAAGTTGAACTTTGATAATTGATAATAAAACCAATTTGAATTGTTGTAAAGCCTATATTGCAAAAACAAGGAACAATAAAAGCGGTCATCTGGTTAGTAGTTACACCATCGTCTTAAGCAAATGTAACCGACCCATCGTTAGCGCGTTCTAAATGACTCGCAGAGCCATCTTGTGGTTCAACATGGAACATAAGAAACTAGATACGAAACTTGATACAGTTATAATTTGACCACGTTTGTAACAGTTGGCCATAGGTTGGTAGATAGACATCTACAAGGTCGACATACATATTTCTAAATTATATTATTCCACTGATATTCATTTTATTCAATATGTAGGTTGCTGCTTGACAAAATACAATACAATTAAGATATTTATTAATGAATAATATTCACCTGACAATAATTATCATTCACAATTTTTTGTTTTTTCTAGGGCTGATAGATCCATACAATAAATTACACCTGAAAATACACACTAAACACGTATTTCACACTGCACACGTTGTATTTAGCTATTTATATAAATCGTTTTAAGTCCGTGCCTCACTCAGCAGGTCTCACTGAAAACCAGCGCCCTGGTCTCCGCCAGGGCATGAAGCTGAGTGAGGTCCCTTTTACACACCACACCACATCCACATGCAACGGCTCTGTTTTTCATTTTTCTTTCTTTCGTGTATGATTGTCTAGTTGTTTCATAATTTCATGTTGTTTGCTTTATAGGTTTTGTTTTTGCATTTTTATGTAACTTTTTTTATTTTTGTTTCATGGCTCTGGAATCGAGCCACTGACCTCAAATAATACCTGTATTGTTGGGGGTCAGTGTTTCGAAGCCGTTCTAAGTCAATATGTAATGTGTTTGTGGTGTTATTGTGTGTAAATAAATGTTTTCTATTCTATTCTATTCTATAATCTTGAAGTCCGGAAATCTGCTTGACTTCCGGGAGGGCGACCAACTGTCCCTAGATGGTGTCGGGTTCCTCGTCCATAAATCTCTGGTGAACAATATCGTCAAAATCGAAAGTGTGTCGTCTAGGGTAGCGTACCTTGTACTCAGAATTACCAAGCGGTATTCGTTGAAGGTCATACAGGTCTACGCACCGACTTCAACTCACTCCGACGATGAAGCGGAGGCTATGTATGAGGATATTTCTACAGCCATACATACCTCCAAAACACATTACACCGTTATCATGGGGAATTTTAACGCGAAACTGGGCAAATGAAGCGGAGACGAGTTGAGAGTGGGGCAATTTGGAGTTGGAAGTCGGAACGTCCGTGGCCAGATGCTGGCCAAATCCTGAATCGTGGTCAAGGCGGACCCCAAGCCCTCGTTCTCGAGAGCATAACCGGGACATTAACGTTAAGACGATGAGATGATTTGAATATTACAGAATATATCAATGAAATTACTCACGCACTTTGTTAATTTAAATTAATCATCAACAACTTTTTTTTCCGTTAACAACTAGTTAATGGTTCATAGTTATCATTGGTTGCCATAAAGCAGATAGTTTATGACAAACAATGATAAATCAATGTTTTGGCCATAAAACTCCCAACTTCCATATAGGTACTAAACATTTGCAATTACTGCAATGGGAGATTTTCCGATAAAAATAAATAAATATATGGCGTTGATTGGAAACGATTCTCGAAAATACATCAAAAAGGAGAACGTTAGATGTATAAAAATTTAGACATTTTGAGCTTTCTTCTCAGAAAAGATACTATAACTAAGTATATTTTCACGAAACACCTTTCTGAGTAACTTTGGTTACAAAATGAAATAGACAGCCGTGACCACTATCCATCAGGTGGCCTGCTTGCCTGTTTGTCTCCCTTATAACATAAAAAAAAATTGGTTGCAAAATGACGGCTCGGCTGTCCCAAATCAAAACACAGTAGGAGATTTCGAACAAATTTTACAGGGGAGCAAAAACCCGATTTTCTTATACCTTACCAAAATATGAATATATAGCTCAATACGATGACGATACGACGTATGACTCTTGGAGATGGTAGATAACATTACTGTCTACAGTTTTATATACTAAAAGTTTAAAAATATAGTTCGGTGCACGTTTAATAACATTTGAAATGGAATCTAACACTAACCATGGCAAATGGAAACCAAACCAAAGCACAGCATGATATGTTACTAGGTTTTTGAAATAGAAGCAAATACGTATCATCTCTTAAGGAAAACAAATCAAAACACAGGAAGTATATAAGACTTTATTGGGCTTTGAATTTTTTGAAAAGGTATAATAAGATATACCAGTTAGTTGTGATAAAGACAATTATGAGTAAATAAATATCCTAAGTTCGTATCTAAAATCTGCAGTAAAACACATTAATGAGTATCAACCGTGTTTATTGTTTTAGAATAGACATAGACATAGACATAGACGTGACTTTATTTGGTCCAATAACACATTCAAATACTTAAAACTAACATAATAAATACATATTAGGAAAGCAGGGCGATGCGTCCTCGGACCAAATTGGACCAGCCTCAGCTTAATGCTATGAATGGCAGCAGCCAAACACAGCGCTGGTTTTCAGACTGACCCATAATAGAGCTCGATGCGCGCACTACGCGAACGACGTGCTAACACAGAAATTATTAATTATTAATACCAATATATATAATACAAAATAAAGAAAAGAAATAAATTTTTAGATGTATAACCTGTAATATTTATTTATATATAAATAAACTTGGGATAAATAATTACATATACCTTATTTTTATGAAAACCAATAAATTAAGGCCAAACATTACCTTTTTTATTCTTAAACGCTGTTTCCAGTTGGACTAAAAAGATGTAATAATCTTAGAAGGTAAAGTAATTAAACGTAAAATGTTCAAAATTATACAAGAAAACTAGGCATTAATTACAAAAGCAGATAATAAATCTATCCAAAGTTTATTTCTGGACTCGGGCATAAAATTCACCAGCTCTTTAATTATTTCCTAATTTTTTGATGTATTGATGCCACGAAGTTCGTTGTTGGATGCGGGCCACACTTAAGGGTCAATTTTTTTAATAATAAACTGCAAAGGAACAAACGGCTCGTTAAAAAAGGTTTATTACAACATTTGACGCATACCTCGAACAAATTTGACCTGAACGATTGGGTTCAACTGAAAATTCTTTATAGGGTCACTAACAGTTCGCGGGTCCCTTTTCTTTTTCGGCCTCTATCGACTCGATTTTGGGGCTCTACAATCCTTATTTTTATTCGTGCTTGACGGACTAAACTTTACAAATCCTCAAAATCAAACACTGCCTGATTACGGTGTATCTTTGTTTCTATATTTCCATGCACTGAGTCTGCGCTCATGTGAGTATGTCCTTTAGTAAGGTAGCTTAATGTTATATGTTCAATTTCATTCTGGCAACTATTCAAAATAATTACCAAAGCGGTATAAAGATACCAGTTTTTATTTTGGGCAGTACAATTGTCTGCCCAAAAATGGAAATTCTTCACGTTTCTTTCTGAATCCATAAATATTGCATCAATGATATTATGAGCTTCGCGTCCGGCTATAGCTTCGTGCCATAGAACACAAACCGCCTTATCCTTACAGCCAAAGGGCTGAATTGGAGCAAATGTTAAATTGAACAGTCTACTCACAAAATGTGATTCTTTGATGTTTGGCATTTCAGGTAGCAGAATAACTTTGTGTAAGTCCATTGAGTAGTATTTTGTATGAACGCAGTTGATAAGTTGGGATTCTGATTTGTACATATTGATAGCAGATACAGCTTTTATTTTGTGCTCATTATAAGCGTCGTTTTTAGTGGATATACCATCATTTTTTACGCTCTACACACGTGTCACTTTTGGGCATGAAAAGATAAACTTTCATATATTTCATTGTCTTTCTATATGTTTCGATACCACAATCAAAATCAGGATACTTAGTGCGAAAATCCGTGAACAACAACAAAGCTTTGATCGTCAAATGGCGTGGTAGGTAGCGTGTGATCGGTGCATTGTATCTTCTATAATGACTCTGAATTGGATGGTAGCTCATTATATGCTCTTGGATCGGTTGTCTTTCAAGCACTTTTATTTTACCGCTACTTTTGTCTTCTAAAGCCAATGCGCCAGTCTATGTTACTTTACTCAATTCCGTTATCACCGAATCGATCGTATATCCAAGTGTATTTAAAAGGAATTGTCGACAAACTGGCTGATATGTTTGATTACCGTTGATCATTTTGGGAAGAGCGTAGTAACGAGATTCAGTTTTGATATAAATATTAGAAACATGATTGGTCTTATGTCTTTTTACTAAACGAATTTACAGTCATTTACAGTCTTTAGTATTCATTCGGTGATTTCGATTTTGCTTATTATTTGTTATTATGTTTAATGGTATGGGTTTTTATACATCTTGTTCTGTTGGGGACGTAGTTTCATCGATTGTCAGGTAATCTATATTAGGATTATAATTATCAGCAGAAATGACAGGTTCTGGATAAGCGGCTATAAAATTAATTGCCTTCGGAGATGAAGTTGAAGAAAGTGTAAATGACATTTCGCAAGGAATGTTTTCTTCGGATATTCGTGCAAAGTTTACTTGAGTCCTTATAAAATTTCGGATATTTATACGGCTGTCTTCGTCGGAGGATTCTGAATCAGAAATTATATCTGGGCTAAAGTCGGGGTCAACGACAGAGTTGTCACAACTTTGTTTGAGGTCAGATAGAGTACTCGTAAGTAAATCATTTGAGTCTATCTGCACCTCAGATGTGCTTCTCTCATCTGACGTATACTGGTGCCTTCACCCAAACTGAAAAAAATAAGAAAAAACCATGCAATTTTAGGGTTCTGTAAAAAACAGGACCCTATTGTTAAGACTCCTCTGTCTGTGTATCCGTCTGTCTGTCACAGAGCTGCATCTCATGAAGCGTGCTAGGAAGAGAGCTGACATTTTCACATAATACGTGTTTTTTCTAGGTTCACTAAATCCAAACATGCATAATTTATCTTTAGCCATTCCCCATCATTGTGCTTAAATGAACTACAAACTTGTTATAAATATAACATCACGTTAGGTTAGAAGTGTTAACGCAAGTTAAAGAAAAGACATTATAATAACAAAGGTAAACCAACTAACACTAAATAAAATCAATTTTAATATGCATGCAGGGTACGAATATTTTAAGTGAATAGTCATCATCATCATCCAAGCGGTCAGTCCCGACGTCTGCCAAGGTCCGCTTTCCGACTCATTTTCCTCCATTTCACCACCATTGGCTCTCGCATCAGACTCGGCGATGTCAGTCCATCGCTTCTTGGGCCTTTTGCGTGACCTATTTCCTGATACCGGAAGTTTTAGGCACCTATTTCCCATGTGTTCCAGGGGCTTACGCAACACATGACTAAACCAGCGAAGGCGAGCCTTTTCGATTTTATCCGCGATATCTCTCACGGCAAGGCTGCCAGGCATATACTCGTTACTCACTCGATCAAGTCGCTTAATTCCACACATCCTCAGCAGCATCGTCATTTCGTTGGCGTGGTGTTCGTGGACGTGCTTCTTCAGGGCCGGCCAGGCTTCAAACTGAATAGTATTGGTTATTTAATAGGTACTACCTGCAATTATTCTCTTATTCCAAACTTAAAATCATATGATCAGGGTTCTCTTTGAGAGCAGCGTCGAGAGCTCCTAATTTAGTACCTACTTAAAAAAATTTTAAAACAAAATATGCTTAAATGCGCGTGCGGAGGCGAGCGCATGCAGACAACAAAATCACGTCCCGTCTAATCCTGTTCATATGCCGCATTGGGGCTCGGCGCGGCGCTAGAAGTGGAGGCACGCGAAGCCCCGCCCCTCTCCCGGAAAGAATAGCGCAAATTTGATGTTTTCTCACTAATTTAAACCCTAATTCATGGAGATAGGTACTTCGACGGGTGTGAGCTATACTGTGTAATTTGTAGATATTACGGTTTTTTGAACATGTGAATTCCCAATTTAAAAACCTAGCAAGTAACAATTCCCAATTAATTTGCCATTTCAGCTGATCTGGATTGAGGAGCTGCGGGTTGATATGGCCTTGGGCGATGTCTGTTACCGTATCTATCAGGGTATGCTGAATGCGTCGAATATTTGATATTATGATATTCGCAGTCAATGCTGACGCCACGATGGTCGTTGCGATTTGTTGTTCTGATCGGAATGTATAAAAAGTTCGCAGATTCTCCTGTATGAATGAAAACTGTTTATTCATGACATCTTTATTGCGACGTAAAATGTTGAATTCGCTTTCAATGATAGTTGTCTGATTTTTATTAAGGTTTGGAGATAATTTTCGTTTAATTTAATTTTTTCGATATCGTTTTGATATTGTTGAGCGAATCTGTCGTCTAGGACACCGAATAAAGAGTTGCCTATGTATCCAACGCCGTTAATCAAACCTCGCTTTCGCCTGTTAGTACTTTTCCCGTGTAGTATGGAGTCATAGTGTTGAACTTCCCGTAGCTCGTGGTCAAGTTGCGACACAATGTATTGATATTGCTCACCAGTGGCAACTTCTCTTAAATGTTTCACGTAGCGTTTTACGTTATCCAATCCCAGCCAGTACGTAGACATGTTATAATAAATGATAAGTTTCCAGTCGTCTTTAATGTATTGCATGTCGGCTATTTTGTCAAAATAAAATGTTTGATTATGCCATAGAGGTGTGACTTGTATATCGGAATGCTCTTGTTGTACACTCGGTGATATTAAAAACATAAATAGAAGTAATGCAGCGCTAAAAAAGTGTTTAAATGTATATCGGGGTTTTCGGCGTTCTTGTCTCGCCTGCCCGTGATCTGTAGACTCTTGCTCATTTAGCTCAGTTAAGCGGCTATGGTTGGGCAGTATGATAGGATGTTTCGCTGAATGACTAATGCGAGAATTTAGTAAGCGTCCGCCTACTCTCAGTAAGCCGTTGTCATCGATAAAGGGATTCAAACTCAAAAGTTTGCTATTGGTATGCACGTGACCCTTTGATTGGAGAAGGTGAATGTCCTCACTGAATTCATGCATTTGAATTTCTTTGATGATTAGACAGTAAGCTTGATTAATTTCTGACGTTGTTAACTCGGCTTGATAGTTATTGAGGTCGCAGTCACGTTTATTTTTATTCCGAAGTTTCGCAATAAATCGCGACACCCAAGCTGTTGTTCTTGCAACGTGACTAATGGAGCTGTATTTGTATAATAGTTCCATAACGAATGTAGGACGATGTTCGTGTAAAGCTGCGTTCACATTTGTCTTTTTTATTTCTACGTCGGGTGGCTGATAATGTTGTTGTTCAATAGTTGTTGGGCTAAAATTTAGTTGCAATGCTGACGCCACGATGGTCGTTGCGGTTTGTTGTTCTGATCGGAATGTATAAAAAGTTCCCAGATTCTCCTGTATGAATGAAAACTGTTTATTCATGACATCTTCATTGCGACGTAAAACGTTGAATTCGCTTTCAATGATAGTTGTCTGATTTTTTATTAAGGGTTGGAGATCCCTTTTCAAATTAAGCCATTCAGTTTGAATATCTTTTGATAGTTCGTCATCCCATGATAAACTTGACCTCCATGTTTTTTGGAATAATATCTTAGCTCTAATAGTAAGCGGGGACAGGCACCCAAAGGGATCAAATATCTTTGATATTTCGGCAAATAATTGCCTTTTTGAGATGTTCTCTTGTTTACAATCTGGATGTTTACTTTGAAAATAGAATTTGTCGGTTGCGGGATTCCAAGTGAGACCGAGAGTTTTCCGCGACTCGGCACCTTTAAATTCAAAGGGAGTAGCTATTTGATCAGGTGATAATTGTTTGATAAGTTCTGGTTCATTACTAGACCATTTTCGTAAGTTCATTCCCGCACCTTTAACATTTCTATTAGCTGTCGCTGTAACTCTAAAGCCTGTTCTTTACTATCATGGCCACTGAGTAAGTCGTCCATGTAGAATGATGTGTTGATGGCCTGAGCTGCCAATGGATACTTGTCGGCGTCTTCCTGAGCTAATTGGCGTAGTGTTCTCATCGCTAGATAAGGGGCTGCTTTTGTACCGTAAGTTACAGTAGTCAGCTGATATTGTTTTAGCGGCTCGTCTATCGAGTCTCGCCAAATGATGCATTGGAGAAGTTTATCTTGCGGTCTGATAAATATCTGCCGAAACATTTTTTCAATGTCCGCAGTGATAACAAATTTCAAGGTCCTCCACTTTAAAATAAGTGATAGTAGGTCTTGTTGTAGGTTGGGTCCGCGTGCCATGACGTCATTTAAGCTGCTACCGGAGGTCGTTTTTGATGATGCGTTTTAACGCCGTTCTTAATTTGGTGGTAGTGGAGTCCAACTTCAATACCTCATGATGATGTAAAAAGCAATGGGGGTCATTTAGTTGTTCTATTTCTTGCATGTGACCTAGATCCTGATATTCCTTTATAAATTCTTTGTACTTTCGGGCAAAGTCGGTATTTTTTGTCATTTTATGTTCTAATTGCTTAAATTGGGCTACCGCTTTAGACCTAGATGCTCCTAGTTGATTTTCAAAGCCAGGTTGCATTGGTAACGCAGCCTCGTATCTTCCATCAGGTAAACGGGCCGTAGTTGATAGATAAAATTATTCGCAGAATTGATCTTCATTGCATGAAGTGGATGGACCTGAGACATCTTCTAGCTCCCAAAATAGCGCGATTTCCTCGAGATTATTGATCACCACATTACAATGGAAAGTTGGAACACACCCGGATAAAATCCACCCTTATTTGGTCTGCTGGGCTATTGGTCCGTTTTCAGGTCCTTTGATAAGTCCGTTCATGATAATCTGCGAGTATACACTCGCATCTAAAAGCATATCTATTGGCTTAGATACGTTGTATTCGGGGTCGGCTAAATTAATATTACGAAGATGAGACCATTGCTGCTTACTGAACGAGTTGTTTGGCAAATTATTGATGACCTTTGATATTACAAGCACTTGAGTGGTAAATTCATAATCTCCATAAATTGATTGACACGTGATATTGACGACTCCTTTGCCCTGTTTTGCTCCCGAGCCTATTCCAGAAACGGAAGCGTGGAATTTTTGTCGCGGGAGATTTAAAAACTGGGCAGCACACTCTGAAATTAGTGATATTTGCGACCCTTGATCTAACAGAGCTCGCAGTGTGATATATGTCCCATTTGAAGCCTTAACATTCACAGTGATAGTAGTCAATAACACCTCTTCATTTTCATTTGCCACGTGATTTACGGCATGCATTTTCTGGTATTGAGCAAATGAGGGTGACGTATGCGCTGCGGCGGGCGGGAGGGGCGCAGTAGGTTTGGTAGAGCCATACGGCGAGTTGTGTGCGTAAGCTGCATGAAGCAATGTATTATGCTCTAAATTGCACTGTTTGCATCTTTTGGTTGATATGCACGGTTTACCGTAATGCTTACAAAGGCAATTTGGACAAATATTCATGTTTAAAATTGTTTTTAATTTGTCGTCGGGTGACAGGTTAATGAACTTCCTACATTGGTATAACTAGTGATTGTAATTACAAATGGAACACTTATTTGTTCGTGTTACAACAGCTTGATGATTTTGCGGCGAGAATTGTTGTTTGTAATTATTTTGGGGACGACGGAATGTGAATGGCTTAGCTGGATGTGATGACTGGGGTCTGGAAGACGCGTTGTTGTCCCTTTCTCGTCGTTGTAGAGGCTCTAGGGCTAAGAACTTTTCTTCTAAAAATCGAGTAAATTTCTCCAACGATGGTAACTCACGTGGAGTTTTGCGCGCCTCTTTGTAGTCGCTGTACGTGACTAGGTCTAACTTTTTGGATAAAATATGCACTAACAGAGGGTCCCACGATGTGGTCCACTCCCAGGTTGTGGATAGCGTGAATGCACTCCATGGACGTGTCGTGAAGTTTTTTAAGCTCGAATGAAGATGGTTTGCTAACATTCGGTTGATTGAGCAATATCTCGATTTGATTTGTGAATAGGAGCTGGCGGTTATTATAACGATGTTGAAGGATGTCCCAGGCGGAGTCGTAATTATCCGCCGAGATTCCCCTTTTAGTTTACCCTTGAGATGTTGCATTTTTTGCGTTTTAGTGAGCATGTTATTATTGTGAATCGCTTCACTAAATAAATCGAAAAATGTAGGCCATTGTGAATATTTCCCCATGAAAACAGGAATTTAAAGCTGTGGAGTGGTGTGATGAAGATGAGTCGTGGATGATAACTTTTGATTCAACTCCCTTTTGATGCGTTTATAGACCTGCTCATGTTTGCCAAATTCTGCCTCATAAAACGAATCGGCTCCTTGGATGATATTATCTATTTGTAGATGAAGGCAGTCGATGGTTTTCCACCTAGATTTTATATTACGCAAATCGTCCTCAAGCTCCCACTTTTCTGTGATACTCTCCAAGTCAATGCTGTTCAGTAATCTGTTAAAAGCCCTAAAGTTAGTGCGCTGCTGAGCTAACAACTCTACTATTTTATCGTTATGATTTGTACCCCTATCCTGCTTATCGTGCTTGTAGGTCGAAAAAACTTGCATAAGGCTCTCTTATAGCGATCTTGTAACTTTATAAATGTCCTTGATAAAATATTCATGTGATTTGTCTTTAAAATCGGTTAACAAAACTTCATGATTTTGATGAAATTCAGCCCAGAGGTTATTTAACGTATCTAAGCGCTTTTCAAGATAGTCTGGAGTTTTCCTCTGAGCCGAATCCTTATTAAAATTAACTTCCATGCGTTTGATGCTTTCCAAAATATCGTTTTGACGTTCGAACAATGATGCTGCCATTTTGATATGAAGTAAAATATGGAATGATCTTACTTGAAAACGATGATACTAAGCTCTTTTTCTGACGGTACTGCTGCTGGTGCACACGGCTGGTAACACTGGCGTGTAATTGTTGATAATTTGCTCCACAACACTTGTAAAGTCACTGATATTGTCTAAATACACTGAAATGATAGTTTATTGTCCAAATGATATTTTCACTGAGATGATACAGTCCCAGAGATCTCTGATGATTAATGATATTTAATTATGATATACAAAAAACAATGATATGCACTCGCGACGACTACGCGGCGATGATACAAGATTCGAAGGACCAAAAACAATGATGGAGTTAATCCACCACTGGAATAAGATGATATAGTGCAAAACGATCTGCAGGGGATGATAAAATGATAAGACCGAGTTGCACGAGTGCGGTTAAAACACTGATTTATTTGTCATACAGAATTAGTTTACATTGAATTTGGGGCGATGCATAGTATGCAGTTTGTGGCGTTCGGCCGGGCGTAGTACAGTGACACGCATAAATTGTAATACATGTACAGTGAACCTGTACAATCATCCAAGCGGTCAGTCCCGACGTCTGCCAAGGTCCGCTTTCCAACTCATTTTCCTCCATTTCACCACCATTGGCTCTCGCATCAGACTCGGCGATGTCAGTCCATCGCTTCTTGGGCCTTTTGCGTGACCTATTTCCTGATAGCCGGAAGATTTAGGCACCTATTTCCTATGTGCCCCAGGGGCTTACGCAACACATGACTAAACCAGCGAAGGCGAGCCTTTTCGATTTTATCCGCGATATCTCTCACGGCAAGGCTGCCACGGATATACTCGTTACTCACTCGACCAAGTCGCTTAATGCCACACATCCACAGCAGCATCTTCATTTCGTTGGCGTGGTGTTCGTGGACGTGCTTCTTCAGGGCCGGCCAGGCTTCAAACTGAATAGTATTGTATTTAATAGGTACTAACCTGCAATTATTCTCTTCTTCCAAACTTAAAATCATATGATCAGGGTTCTCTTTGAGAGCAGCGTCGAGAGCTCCTAATTTAGTACCTACTAAAAAATCGTTTAAAAGAAAATATGCTTGAATGCGCGTGCGGAGGCGAGCGCGTGCAGACAACAAAATCACGTCCCGTCTAATCCTGTTCATATGCCGCATTGGGGCTCGGCGC
Source organism: Blastobasis lacticolella (assembly GCA_905147135.1). Lineage (NCBI taxonomy): Eukaryota > Metazoa > Arthropoda > Insecta > Lepidoptera > Blastobasidae > Blastobasis > Blastobasis lacticolella. Next base: position 1,673,642 of record LR990062.1, read on the forward strand.
GGCGCTAGAAATGGAGGCACGCGACGCCCCGCCCCTCTCCCGGAAAGAATAGCGCAAATTTGATGTTTTCTCACTAATTTAAACCCTAATTCATGGAGATAGGTACTTCGACGGGTGTGTGCTATACTGTGTAATTTGTAGATATTACGGTTTTTTGAACATGTGAATTCCCAATTTAAAAACCTAGCAAGTAACAATTGCCAATCCAAAACACAGTAAGTACGAGCGCCTTGCTGTGTTTTGGGATTGCGGTTTTGTTCGTGCACTTACTAGGTTTTATGTTATCGTTATATTAGGAATGGAGGCACTTACTGTGTTGAAAGCATGATGTAAAAATATTGAATATGATAAAAATGACCCTTACTGTGTTTTGATTTGGGACAGCCGGGCTATCCTGCGCATTATGCTGTATCTTTTCGTGCATCGATCGGGCGGCTAGGGCCAATTTTGTGGCCTCCACGTTCACCGGACCTAAATCCATCGGATTTTTTTATTAGGGCTGCCTTAAAGAGGAAGTATACCGTAAGCCTATTAGGTCTTTAGAAGAATTAAGAAGCTGTGTCAGAGCAGCCGCATCCAAAATAAGTGAACGACGGTACACAAGACTGCTCCGTAGATCATTTATCCGTAGATGTAGGGCCTGCATAAGAGTGGGAGGCCAACAGTTTGAACATTTATTATAAATGAATGTACAATAAAGTGTTGTTTATGTTAAATATTATTTTTTAGCAATAGCTAGACATACTTTTTACTGTTTATCTATCAGCATAGTTAGTGTATAATAATAAAACAACAAAAAACCGATGGAATCCATTCATTTCTGATCGTAGTGCTCATAAAAGTAAAATAAGGTAAAAAGAATAGACTTTTCTTTTAAATCATCATAACTTAGGTACTACTTATGATATATTTTGTTTCATATTTTTTCCGAAAGGCTATAAGTTAAGTATAACTTATAAGTAATAAGACATTTCAAGATTATCCATTCATTACCGGACACCCTGTATAGTATGTGCCTGTATATCCTATGATAGAGAAACCCAACTAGCGTATGGCAACAATATCTTAGACAAATATACTATAGTTAACAATAGATATATACTCACGTGCTTTTTAATAAATAGGAAAATATATTTTCTTTGGCTGATATAATTTCCCCGGCTCTGTGGTTCAGAGATATGCGCATAACTGTAACTTTAGTTATAGTTGTGATAAATTCTGTAGCAAACATTATATATAATATATTTACAACACACATGCCGCGCTGCAATCAGTTCTTCACGTCTAGGTGTACGTGATTGATTTGGTCAGAAACAGCTAGTGGTGGACCATTGTATAGCCAATCAATCAAAGCAATAGACCTGGTTCTTGACTGGTCAAGCACCAGGTCTATTGCATGTAGCGTTTTTGTTTTAGTACATTGACCGGAAGGCACATGACATGCTTTTGTGATGATCTCTGGGAAGGGGGGGAGGGGGGCTATAGTGGGTGTCTTTCGGCTATTTTATATCAAAAAATATTGGCCGTGTGTTGTCCGGCAGAGTAGAATAGCACCAACCCCTTACACTCATAGGTGTCGTACAAGGCGCCTTATGTTTTCGAGGCAAAAGATCAAGTCTCCGTAGTCTGGAAAATGGGCAGCAGCATTTTTTGTTGTGATCACACTGCGATCTCCAACCCGCCGGCCAAGCGTGGAGATTATGGCAATAACCTCCCCTTTCGTGGGAGAGGCCCTAACTTCTGCAGTGGACTGTTACGGGCTGTGATGATAATATCAAAAGAATTACTTGACAAACAGCATAAGACACTGAATGAGGAACAGGACTCAATTTTGAATTTTTGGATGCCTTGCTCTATCTTCTTAAATAAAAGAAAAGGAAAGGGAATAGTATGCTTCAAATTTATCTTACTGAAAAAGGTTATAAAATAATTATAAAAATATACTTACGATCTTTTCAATAGTAAAAATATTCCGTACAATATGGAAGACAATAAAATGTGTTTGAACATTTTAGAATGGAAGGAAGCCTGGCTAGTTTATGAGTATAAAAGTAAATAAATACAAACACAATAAATAGATCCACATGTAATTATTGTTTTATTTGAGAACACAAATAACATTTCTTATAACTCCTACGAGCGCCATGACAGAGAAAAAGCAAGGTAAAATCAATGTGGCCAAGCGGTACACATCAACGGAACGGGGACCACATGCAATGCTGGCAACCATAGATATAAAAGTACCGTACCTAGTGCTGTATTCAGTACAATATCGAGTATCGATGTAACACACCTCCTTACTTTTATATTGCTCAAAATAGTGAATCAAAATGAATTTTAATCTAATGTCTTCTCGCACAACATTGCCATACGGTTACTTTCTATTAGCTTTTAATCTCATCTAAAATAAAATTAATTCTCATATCACATACATCTTAATTTAATTTTTAACATTGAGCCAATCTCTAAACTAATAAATTTTACATTACCCTATGCTTTCGTAAACAAATCAAGAATATTATTCTCTGAATCTATCTTTACAACTTCAATATTACCATTATTAACTTTTTAAAGTTTATACTTGAAAACGAACTGAACTTGAATGATACTGAACCTACATTTCCATATTTAGCAATAACAACTACTCCAGAGTATCTTTAAATATGTTAATTGGCTTACAAACATTAGTGAACATATCATTTACTAAACAAATTAAAAATGTATTTCAGTTACAGCCACTTACAAAGAAATATATTCTGCAAATGTAGATGACTTTGTTACACAGTTTTGTTTTTGGATTTCCGTAGTATAATATTTCCAAACAATCGAATGGCGAACCCCCTAGTAGACTTTCTATTTAAAATATCACCTGCTCAGTCAGAATCAACATAACAATCCAATATATCAGCACTATTACTTTTATAATACTTTAACTTAAGATATTTTGTAAAATATCAATACTTCAATACTCGTAAAGCATATTTAAAGTGTGTTTCATAATAAAATATTTGGTATCGGCTCAGGTAATTTACACTGAAATATAGGGTAAAAGCCGGACACTTGCCCCACTTTTCGAAAAATCTCTATTATTAAGACTAAGGCATTTACTAAAACTTGTGCTATAATATGTATATCAAAACATAGGTCTTTGATCTTCTATAAAAGCCTATTTTTGTTAACATAATTATTATTGGTTCTGAGTAAATCCTGTTTTTCTTAACCTCTCAAAAGGGCTACCACAGTACGGGGCAACCACCCGCCACAGCGGGTAGTTGCCCTGTGGTAAAATGCTTAGGGGGATGTTTATTTTTAACTGACTTCGTAAAGAAGCAGAAATTTATATTATTTATTATTATGAAGTAGTAGTTTTAAGTTTTAATGTTTAAAACCATAAAAACATTACCATCCCGTCGTCTGTCGGGCAGGATCCGCTTTCCAGCTTTTTTCGCCATTTCGTTCGGTCTTGGGTCTTCATCTGGACTATGTGGCCTTTTAGGTCCACTTAAACCACAATATGTTCAGAGGATCGCAGCGTTTCTTTGAGACTATCCCAAAAGGCTGTCTTTACGGTGTCGACGCAGATTGACTCCTTCTTCTTCTTCCTTTTGATCTCCATAAGGGTATTCCTTAAACTATTTTGTGACTAGCTAATGCAGGGGCACCACGTCTGATTTTCGTTTATACTTACGATGCATTTTGCTCACCTAGAACGATAGCAGAGATAGTAATTATTAGTATTTCTTTAAGAATTATAAGTTGGTAAACGCCATAGGAAAAAAATGTCTTTGCCATATAATTGAATTTCTAATTTAATGAATAATGTAGATTAAACAAAAAGTAGATTGTTACTACGATCAGCAATAAAGATATTTAATGGAAATTACTTACCAATATAATTTTGATTTGACGCCTGTTCAAGCTTCGCTGCGTAAGATTTTCACTCATGAGGGCAAAACACAAGGATCACATGGTACTAAGGCCTTCAGGAGGGCCACTTTCAATTATAGTAGAGAGTTAACCTAACGCCACCACCAACATCCCTAACATAGTGTATTCAAAAACGGGGCAACTATCCCATTGAGGCAAGTATCCTTTTAGTAGGCAAGCCTTCAAGTAGGCTTTTACCCTATATCTGGTCTAGTACCAGAGTTAATTTACAAGAGTGCACCTATCAAGTTCCAATACTTAATATCATAATTTACATCAGACTTTTCAATTTCCATTAGTGTCTTATACAATTTTTAATTTTTAATGTCATACCTTTTGTCTAGAGACTCAATTTAAGATTTCTGAGTCAAAGTAACACATTATTCTGTTCATAGTCATACCCAAAATCAATGCCAATATATTTCTTCACTTTATCGATATCCTTCATTTTTAATTTTTCTTGAGAACATATTAAAAGATAATCAACAAATAATGCACTTTAAACTGTTAAGTTATTCTCTTTCTTGATATATAGGCAATATTATACTCACTTCTACGATAGCCAAGTGTTTCTAAAAAGTAATTAAAACATTCGTACGAAGCATGAGGACTTTATTTTAAGCCGTATAATGATTTATTTAACTTATAGACCAGGAGAGCTCTTCAAGTCGAAACTTAGTTTTTCACCGGATATTTTTTATTTTAATTCAGCAAATGGTTTGTCATGAATAAATAATAAATAATTTAGCGGGAAAAGACGTCAATATTGGGTCAAACAGGGATATCACAATCAATTAAAATATTTATAAAGACCGAGCTTACATCGAAAAATTAACGCTATTGCAAAAGTTTACAATTCGTATTTAAATGAAAATAGAATCGATAATGGCGTGAGAAAAACCACATAAAAACGTATGTACCGTGAATGTAAGTTGAATCGCTGTTTCTTGGAGTTACAATTATCTGATCTCTATTATATGAGTAATCATGTTTGTTTTTCCCTTGTGTAGTCAAGATTACGCGAGAGTGATCCCAGCACTTAATGTTGAGGAGGCACAGTTTCGATGTGAATTTTCAAACTTCAGAAAATGATGACAAGTACCTTCTGGTTCTATGGCCACTACCTTATCATGCTTCTGCTTGATCAATTGATGAATGATCGGTTACTTCATCTTTTTCAAGAACTCTTCCACTGTTGAGGTTTCAAAGCCGTAGTCTGCCATTTTGGTAGCAATTGTTTTCACTGGTTCACTAATATTAAAATTGCGGAGTAACACGTTCTGCGACAATTATATCGAAAGTGAAGATGTGTTTGTGCCGCCTCTTTTTATATAGGGCCTTATCCCAGCTCGAATCCCATACAGGTGATGTAAGAATTTTTCACGGATATTTTCATATCGAAAACGTGAGATCTTTCAGACCCTGAAGTTCTCTCAATAGCTGAGTAGGACTAAGGCTAATTTTAAGACGAGAACAGATTATAAAGATTTCAGCGTAGGAGCACGTGGCCCACAAAAGGGACGATAGTCAATAAAGGAAAAAATAAACTGAAAATGACTTAATTGAATGACAACTTTTATTAGAATTAGGATCAGAATCTTAATAATTACATAACATACTTTGTTTATTATATATATGTCGTCGCGTGAAGGAAAGGGGTGTATCAGGATCATTGTCATCAGGGTGGTGATATCAGTATTAGATCGTATTCGTCCAGATAAATTAAAGAAAAGCTTCACATTTACTCCACTGTATTTATTCCATTTAATTTTTGCACATAACTTATAATTTCACTAGAATTCAGAGCGGTATTACAAATGTAGGCAGTTGAGGTAATTTACTTTCTTATTTCAAAGGTAATTTTAAAATTACTTTATTTTAAACGTAAATAACACTTTCTATAAACGAACTTCAAACGTAAACAAACGAAATGTGGAGACAGTTTCAAGACGCGTCACTCCTCGGCGGCGGTCGCGCCAAGAATGGCCGCCACTCGGCCCGAGTCGTGCCGTCGAGACTCTGTCAGCACGCCCCACCAGAGGGCGCACTCCCACTTCCGTTTTCATCGTCATGAGTCCGTACTATTGACCACATGATTCCATACTATTGACCGCGATCCGTCACGGCCGTCCTGCTGTACACACGTCTTCGTGTGTAATCTGAAACATGAAAACCATAGCACAGTACTATATTCGCTCGGTCACTTCTGACCACAACACATCACCCAAATAAGTCTTATGAATCATGTGATTGGATCTATCATGACTACATTAACCCACCAATTCTTCACATAAAACATACGTCCATTATCATTTATCATACTAAACTTCTGTAGATTGAGAGATAACAACGTCATCGTGTACATTATTTATTCTTTATAAGTTGCCGACATAAATTCAGCTACGACTTCAGTTCATTAGAGAGGCGTGACAAGGTATAACACCAGACTATGAACCGTATCACAATTACCACCAATGAAGAAGGTTTAATCATCGTCACCAGTGTTTTCCCCTTGATGCTCTTGTTGAGTGGGAAACAAGCCCCAATCACAGAGCTCGCGTATCGTCCCCGACGTCCATTACAATAGGTACATTAGATTCACTACAAATATGTGACATACCTACATAAAATTTTCAGTACTCAGCAAAAGACCCAATGTTACTTCGAGTGGGATCGAAACACTCCTTCATTAAATGCCATATGATTTTTGGTCACCCGTCAGCGCCATCCTAATTTAAAAAGAATAAGTAATGTTACCATACAGGAGAAATGACACACAGGCGACGAACCACCACACGACGGACGCCATCAGTCGGGCCGCCACGTAATCAGGCCGCCACGCAACCAGGCCGCCACGCAACTGGACCTGCACACAAGCGAAATACCACACAGACTAGGTGCCACACAGGTTGGGTGTCACTCTGGTCAGTGCCACTCTAATCATCAAACTATGAGTTTATTCATCATATATCCTGTGTCATGTCTACCATAGCACGATACAGGTAAGATGTCACACAAGGGTAAATATCACCGAGGCGAAATGCCACACATAAAAATGCCACACCGGCGATTTCGCCATGGCATTTGCCATGCAGGTAGAATGCCTCACAGGCTAAATGCCACACAGACTAAATGTTATACAGACTATGCCACACAGGCGAAATGCCAAACAGGCGGGATGCCACACAGGCGGGATGCCACACAGGCGGGATGCCACACAGGCGGGATGCCACACAGGCGGGAGCCACACAGGCGGGAGCCACACAGGCGGGAGCCACACAGGCGGGAGCCACACAGGCGGGAGCCACACAAGCGGGAGCCACACAGACGGAAGCCACACAGACGGGAGCCACACAGGCGGGAGCCACACAGACGGGAGCCACACAGGCGGGACAAATAAATAGAAGTTAATAAACATTGTCGACATATCAGCTCAGTAATGTTCATTCGTCATATTTTTGAAACCAGTAGGTACTTAATGACTGTAGTAGTACCTCTATTTATAATATAGGGGCACCACTGTAGTAGCCGTACTTATATACCTGTGCGTAGGTATCAACTGTTAGACTATACAGTATACTTTTCAATATGAAATTGCTAAAATCATAAGGTAGTAACATTAACACGCTTCACTAATAGCTGTCTAAAGATTCTCAGCTCGTGGTCAATCCTTCGACCAAATCTGTATTAAGTCAGTGATAGGTAACAGTCTATCTGCTATCATAACCCGTAATAACGGTCTACTAGTTACACAACAAGTAATCGTCACAGATCCGAACAACTGTTTACGGTGTCATCTCTACAAAAACAACAAAATAAAAAAAAATAAAAAAAAACATTATTTCTACTGCCCAATATCAAAACTAAATCAGAAGTTTAATAATAAGAAGCTCTCACGTCTATTTGATACGCCAGTTATAGGTAACAACAGTCCATTTGTTGCCACACCAAAACTAAACAAGCAATAATCATCGTCATCGATTTTAACTGTTCGAACGAGTATACTCTATCTAGACTTTACGTTACGTTTAAGCTCCCGTTTTGAAACCATTTAACAATGTTTGTAATAACGAAGGCATCCCATATCAAGGCGCCTTCTAAAAAAATTACAAAATAAAATTTGCTATCTACAGCCACAACATCCGAGACTTTCGGGGCTCTTAGCCCAATGAGTCACACACATGACTCCCGGGTCACTCCAAGTCAGCCAAATAAATCTAGATGTTTGACCTCAACAACAATTCAGGTACTTAAAAACTTGTACTGGCAGAAGGATATGAAATCTCACCATTGCTTACACTGTCTCATATTACTGGCACAACAACAGAACTCAAAATAGTTACTTTATATCAGTAATCACGGAAATTTCAGTACTCGAAGCTAAAAATAATTTATAAAACCTTAAAACAACTACCTGCTATTAGCCACGCTCCCATAGCCTCCATCAGGCCGGTAAGCAACCATAAAACTCTCCCATAGGCCCCATTAGCCCACCATCACTGATAAAACACGATCACCTTCATCCGATGATGCAACAAATTTTGAGAAAACAAAACGATCACATAAATCTCATAAAAACCTCGGCTCGATAGTCGTCACGTATTGGGTTAGGGTCTTAGATTGATCCGTCTAACAAAGTCTTTATCCAGGTCAAACTAAGTCACATTAACTTAGTGCACATGGTTTTCGGTCGAACTAAGTCACAGGTTTATCTTTAGTTACTCAAAACATAATTCGAAATTATCTACCGTCAATCAGTTCACTTACTCGTGATTACTTTTATTTCGTTAAATAACTTGATACTAATATAAAATTACGTTACTAACCAGACTACATTTTTTTTGTTGTATTATATCGGTGATCCCATTTTTACCGCGGATATCTTATCTCTCTATTCTACAACATTGGGAAACTACGACCACAATAACAAACATTATACTGAAATATGGAAAATTTCGTTCAAATTTCTCCTGTTAAATGTAAACAAACACGCTAATAATTTTTCTCTTTTTTTCTCTCGACACATGTTTGCACCCTCCCGCTCGCATAGAAATCGCGGAGATCGCGGGGTCGTTATTAAATTTGCACATTCGAAGCCTATGTGAAGCCTATCCTATCTCTAAGACAACATCCTAAAGAACACCAGCTAATTTTTCCACAAACTCACTGCTACGGCATCCCTGCCACACTGTTATTATCAAATATTTACTTAATCAGCAATCTGGAACGACTTATGGTGACGGAAAAAGTCGAAGGCAAGAGACCCAGAGGCCGAAGTCCGAAGAGATGGGTGGACCAAATATCCGAACGATTCATCGAAACCGATGGAGACATGCAGTTTACCGAAGATCTCAGGATCCTCAGCAGTGAGGCAACGATCAAGAAGAAGAAGTCAGTCATCAGCAGCACCACCATAACTATGCTTACGTACTCAATTTATAAATATAATAGCACTATGCTTTTCAAGTATTTCTTATTCTTGTTTTCTGATAACTGACGTGATGTTGGTAATACGTAAAATCATAGCGCACCATGATTCAAGATGGTAAAATAATCTTAGATTAAATTACACTTTTTTTACTTTAAACACTGTTTAACATTGGGACGGATTTAACATAATTCTTACTATTTTTGTGGAGTGATTTTTTTTCTTAGTAACATTCTATCAGACAGCCTACATTAATTGACATAGGTACCCACAAAAGCTAAAATTTATTAAACTTAGCAGTAGTTTTTGACATTTTTACCAACAAATTGTAATTGTTCTCGTAGGTGAAGCGAACCGTTGTGCACCATTGTTATGCAATAGAAGAAAATAATTGTATTAGTAAAACAAAAATAAAAAAATAGTATACACTGTTTTTAATTGTTTGATTTTATTTTATCTGCAGAAATCTAAGCAATTAATTTACTTGTGGTGTCAAACCACACTGCTAAATGAATCTAAATGTAAGCGTTTACTTTAAAGTCATTGAATAAACTTTAGCTGGCTAATTTAGAACTACGCAAATTATTTAACTAACACAATTTTATATTTAAAAAGGAAAATATTTTACATGAGTAATCTAAATTAAATTTAACAAAAACAAAGAAACCATACCAAAGTGCCGTCCATAGTAAGTTTCACTCAATTTTTAATAATGTTGTCGATATCCCAGTGGTGCTCTCGAAGGCCCGGGGTCTGCCTTGACCATGACCCATTTGGTACAGATGATCTGCTGTTTACTTTATGAATCCTCCAATCTTTCTGACGAAGTCTTTGTCTTATATCTCGGGGTGTTTGGACTCTTGGCTGCGCTTTGAACATGTTAAATCATTTTACATTTTAATGTAGGCAACTCAACTGGATCAAGTAATCACCTTTCATTTATTATTACGCTTTCACGTAGCGTATCTGCATTTTCTTTGTTGCTTTTCATCATACCATCTCTTGGGCGTTGCGTTCGTCATCACCGCTTCTGATGTCGTCGCGTGAAGGAAAGGGGTGTATCAGGATCATTGTCATCAGGGTGGTGATATCAGTATTAGATCGTATTCGTCCAGATAAATTAAAGAAAAGGTTTACATTTACTCCACTGTATTTACATTACAATACAGTGTTTAAAATAAAAAATGACATTTGATTTAAGAATATTTTACCATCTTGAATCATGGTGCGCTATGATTTTACGTATTACCAACATCACGTCAGTTATCGGAAAAAAAGAATAAGAAATACTTGAAAGCATAGTCCTATTATTTTTATAAATTGAGTACGTAAGCATCATTATGGTGATGCTGCTGCTGATTGACTTCTTCTTCTTGATCGTTGCCTCACTGCTGAGGATCGTGACATCTTCGGAGTTTGTCAACTGCATGTCACAATCGATTTCGATCAGTCGCCTGATGTAATGCGACGTTGACGGATGTATCGTTATGATATTAGGTCCACCCATTTCTTCGGACTTCGGTCTCTTGCCTTCGACTTGTCCCATCACCATAAGTCGTTTCAGATTGCGGATTAAGTAAATATTTGATAATAACTGTATGGCAGGGATGCCGTTGCAGTGAGTTTGTGGAACAATTAGCTGGTATACTTTAGGATGTTGTGTCTTAGAGATAGGATAGGCTTCGAATGTGCAAAATTTCAATAATGACCCAGTACAGATTTCCGCGATTTCTATGCGAGCGGGACAATATGCCAACATGTATCGAAAAAAAAAAAATTGTTAGCGTGTTTGTTTACATTTAACCGGAGACCATCGAATGAAATTTTCCATATTTCAGTATAATGTTTGTTGTTGTGGTCGTAGTTTCCCAATGTTATAAAAGATATCCGCGGCAACAATGGGGTCACCCATAAACGTTTCAGAAAATGGAAAAAAAAAGGGTTTGGTAATTTTATGTTGGTATCAAGTTATTTATCGAAAAAAAAAGTAAATGCGAGTAAGTGAACTGATTGACGGTAGATAATTTCGAATTATGTTTCGAGTAACTAAAGATAAACCTGTGACTTAGTTCGACCGAAAACCATTTGTACTATATTAATGTGACTTAGTTTGACCTGTATAAAGACTTTGTTAGACGGATCTATCTAAGAAGCTAACTCAATATGTGACGATTATCGAGCCGAGGTTTTTATAAGATTTATGTGACAGTTTTGTTTACTCAAAATTTGTTGCATCATCGGATGGAGGTTATTGTGTTTTATCAATGATGGTGGGCTGATGGAGCCTATGGGAGAGTTTTATGGTTGCTTATCGGCCAGATGGAGGCTATGGGAGCGTGGCTTATAGAAGGTAGTTGTTTCAAGCTTTGTGAGAAAATGTTGAAAGTCCAGATATTTTGGTGATTGTTGAATAGTAGGTTTTATAAATTAACTTTAGCTTGGAGTAATGAAATTTCCTTGATTACCGATATTAAAAACTTTTTCGAGTTCTGTTGTTGTACCAGTAAGATGAGGCAGTGTAAGCAATGGTGAGATTTTATATCCTTCTGCCAGTACAAGTTGAGTAGTACCTGAACTGTTGTTGAGGTCAAACATCCTGATTTATTTGACTGACTTGGAGTGGCCTGGGAGTCATGTGTGTGACTCATTGGGCTGAGAGCTCAGAAAGTCTCGATGTTGTGGCTGTAGATGGAAAATTGAATGTTATAATTTTTTTAGAAGGCGGCTGGATATGGGACACCTTCATTATTACAAAAATTGTTAAATCGTTTCAAAATGGGAGATTAAACGTAACGTAAAGTCTAGATAGAATATACTAGTTCGAACAGTTAAAATCGATGACGATGATTATAACTTGTTTAGTTTTGTCGTGGTTGTTACCATCTGTTGTAACCCATAACTGACATATCAGATAGACGTGAGAGCTTCTTATTATTAAATTCCTGATTTAGTTTTGATATTAAGCAGTAGAGATAATGTTGTTTTTGTATCACCTTGAACAGTTGTTCGGGTCTGTGACGATTACTTGTTGTGTAACTCATTGACCGTCATTACGTGTTATGACAGCAGATGGACTGTTACCTATCACTGACTTAGTACAGATTTGGTCGAAGGATTGACCACGAGCTGAGAGTCTATAGACAGTTATTAGTGAAGTAAAGCGTGTTAAAGTTACTACTTCATGATTTTAGCATTTCATATTGAAAAGTATACTGTATAGTCTAATAGTAGATAACTTTGCACAGGTTATATAAGCACGGCTACTACAGTGGTGCCCCTATGTTACAGATAGTCTATAAGTACCTACCGGTTTAAAAAATGTGACGAATGAACAACACTGAGCTGATATGTTGGCAATGTTTATTAACTTCTATTTATTTGTCCCGCCTGTGTGGCTTCCGCCTATGTGGCTCCCGCCTCTGTGGCACCCACCTCTGTGGCACCCACCTGTGAGGCGTTCCGCCTATGTGGCATCCCACCTGTGTGACATCCCGCCTGTTTGGCATTTCGCCTTTCTGGCAGAAAGTCTGTGTGGCATTTCGCCTCTGTGAAATTTACCCTTGTGTGACATCTTACCTATATCGTACTATGGCAGACGTGACACAGGCTATATGATGAATAGACTCATAGTTTGACGATAAGGGTGGCACTGACCAGAGTAACACCCAGCCTGTGTGGCACCTAGTCTGTGTGGTATTTCGCTTGTGTGCCGGTCCAGTTGCGTGGCGGCCCGATTGCGTGTCGGCCCGCTTGATGACGTTCGTCAGTGTGGTGGTTTGCCTGTGTGTCATTTCTCCTGTATGGTAACATTACTCCTTTTTTTTTTAATTAGTATGGCGCTGACGGATGACCCAGAATCATATGGCATTTAATGAAGGAGTGTTTCGATCCCACTCGAAGTAACATTAAGTCTATTGCTGAGTACTGAAAATTTTAAGTAGGTATGTCACATATTTGTAGTGAATCTAAGTACCTACAGTAATTGACGTCTGGGACAATACGCGAGCTCTGTGATTGGGGCTTGTTTCCCACTCAACAAGAGCATCAAGGGGAAAACACTGGTGACGATGATTAAACCTTCTTCATTGGTGGTAATTGTGATACGGTTAATAGTCTGGTGTTATATCTTATCACGCCTCTCTAATGAACTGAAGCCGTAGCTGAATTTATGCCGGCAACTTATAAAGAATTATTTGTGTACGAGATGATGTTGTTATCTCTTAACTTACAGAAGTTTAATATAATAAATGATAATGGACGTATGTTTTATGTGAAGAATTGGTGGGTTAATGCAGTCGTGATTGATCCAATCAAATGATTCATAAGACTTACTTGGGTGATGTGTTGTTGTCAGAAGTGACCGTGCTAATATGGTACTGTGCTATGGTTTTCATGTACCATATCTACTTAGGCTAGACTACTTACCTATGGACATGTTTATTTTAATTTCTTTTGTAATTTATTGTGTTGGACATTTAATGTTCCATTGATAGGTATTCCATTACGAATAGGTACCTAAACACGCAGTTGACATTTATTAGATATATTTTTATTTTTATTTAACTTTTGACATTTCTTTTTATTAATAATGTAATTACTTATTTAATTTCATTATAATTATTATTATTTATGTTATGACGAAATCTCTGTGAATTGCTTATATGAATGTGTAGTATAATGTAATTTTCATTGATTAATTAATGAATCTAATCAGCTGGCTACCTTCTATCGAATTCTAAACGTACGATAAGCAGTAAAAAAAGGATCTAGGGTCAGACCGTTGTAACATACTAGGTATTTAGTTCGACTTAGTGAGTAATAAAGAAGGTTGTTTCAGCCTGAGTGGCATCTGCTGGTCTCTGTGGCATCTAGTCTGGGTGGATTATTCTGTGGGGGATCGAAAATAAAACAGAAAACAATACCTTTTTGTGTCTGATGTTCTGGAGTCTTTAGTATTAAAATGATGACTTACATGTTTTAGTATTGGGTAGTAGAGGTAATTATTTGTGTAATAATGTATAAGGTTCCCATATGATATGCAATGATTTGATACTGAAATTATGCAGACAGTTGAATTGTTAGAAGATGCTAGAATTAACTTTTCTATAGTCATGCAAATTCGATAGGAAGCCATATGGTTGACTAATATGTAGTCGCGGGGATGATTTTTGACAATTTTGACGTGTAACAATGGTTACCAATAAATCAACTTGAACTTGAACTTGAACTTTGATTGTTGGATAATCACAGAGATGACAATTTTGACGTGTAACAATGGTTACCAATAAATAAACTTGAACTTGAACTTGAACTTTGATTGTTGGATAATCACAGAGATGATCAGCAAGGATGGTCAATATAGTCACAAGGATGAGTGGTGGATAATTACAGGGCTGATTATTGTCATGAATTAAAAAGGTAGTGTAATAACACATTAGTGGAGATGGTAGAATGGTAGAGAAAAGAAATTTGAGATATTTTAATACAATATTACAAGCCTCTAACATGTTAATACAGGGTAAAGTGAGGATTTTGTGTGTATAAAATAAAATTTGCAGCTGTCAGTAGTTTCAATATTGACTATAATTCTAATCAGACGTTTTTGCATAGTGAAAGGGGTAGGCGAGTCCACGCTGTTCCTCCACAAATTATTACAAATTTAGTTGTATTACCAAACATTTTGTCAAATGTCAGTTAGTGCAAAGTTACGTATTAGCCGACGGACTGTGTTGTCACATGTAGGGACCCGATGTACCGTGTTACTTCTGATTTTATGCTGGGTAATGATTTGGTCGAAGAATTAACTACGAGCTGACAGATATTTAGTAGAGTGTTGTTACTATTATGGCCTTGGCAGTTTCGTATTGAAACGATGAGTGTAGTGTACCTACCGGTTACAAAAGTAAGACGAGTGACAATGAAAGGTGGTTTTATGTTTTGGGTGTCTTATTACCGTGGGGTCTCCTGACCCCGCGACCGAGCGAATATGGTATTGTGCTGTGTTGTTTTCGTGTTACAGATAACACACGAGCACGTGTGCATAGCAGGATGGCCGTGTCGGAGATGATCATGAGTCTCTTAGTCCATCTCTTTGGCCTGGATGTCGATTGGTGCGCCACCTGACGGGTGGCTTGCAACTATTATGACAACGTCACAAGCAGCATGGCGGCGACAGCAGCCGCAAGGATATTGGGACCAAGAACTAGAATCCATTCGGGAGCGAAGAAGCGTAAATCCTGATGTGTTAAAGAGATGCGTGAAAGCTTCAGAAAATAGAAGCGTGAGTGCAAGATCTACTGTTCACAATGTGTAGGGAGTCAAGCTGTGCGTACGTGGCAACTAGCAAGAGCCCCGGCGCATCTTCCGCGGATCGGCCTGATGAGATTGCCCATGGGTGGTGGAGGGTTTTGCAAATAACCCGCGGGATTCGGCTACAATTGTAAACTCGTAAATGTGGCTTTAATTTGACAATACATTCTTGAAACACTATAGATACCCCTTTATTGCTATGAAATCTCGATAAATACGTTCTGATGGCCATTACTCGCTCATGGGCGAGTCTTCTCCAGTCTTGTCCAGACATTATATATATATATATATATATGACGGATGCGGTCAATAGTATTGAATCATGTGGTCAATAGTACGGACTCATGACGAAGAAAACGGAAGTAGGAGTGCGCCCTCTGGTGGGGCAAGCTGACAGAACGCGACGTTGGCGCGACCGCCGCCGAGCAGTGACGCGTCTTGAAACTGTCTCCATATTTCGTTTAAAGTGTTATTTACGTTTGAACATAAAGTAATTTTAAAATCACCTTTGAATTAAGAAAGTTAATTACCTCAACTGCCTATATTGTGATACTGCTCTGATTTCAAGTGAAATTATAAGTGATGTGCAAAAATGAAATGTAATATACCGGTTACCCACATTGGAAAATATTAAAATCATTGACTGGATGGAAATATTGTAGGAAATACCACCTTCCAACATTGAATTATGTTTAGGTTGATATTTATGAGACAATTTTTCGAAGCTTCTGCTCGACAGTTCCCAATGAAAGTGTTCTTTTAACAATTGTCTATAATTTACGAGAAAATTTATTTTTCCTCTCAAGAATACTCAAGAATAATATAGGGTCGGCACAGTAGATATAATCCAAAGTTGTACCGGTATAATACTTTATTACGTTTGGCAATTTTGGTCCTAAATCAACTAGCTACTTAAATCATGATGCTCACGATAGGAAATTGAGAAGAATCATAAATAATCCATTAATATTCTTTACAAAAATTAGACTTTGCCTTTATGGCGCTTGTCCGCCGAAAGGTGGCAATATTTTGTCATCAACACGTGTTTACAACACAAAATTTTTAAATATATATGTAAAATAAAATACCCGGCTTAACGAAAAATATTTATTTTGATTACTTCATTTCTATTTCAACAAACTTTCACCATACAATAAATATTCAATTCAAGCTATTTATTAACGTACCTACATAGACACAATTCGTTTTAAAAAAATGTTTGCCTTCCTTTTTTTCCATATACTATATTCGGATTATCTACCGCTAGTGGTCTCGAAATAAAACGTCAGAATTGGCCGAGCAAATTGAAAACGTAGGTACTACCTACAATGACGTGATTCACATTTTCTATTATCTTGCCTGCTGACCGTTTCGTTAATAATATTTATCCACTGTGTCCTTTAGTAGCACAGTGGATTCGATTCCCGTCAGAGTAGAAATTGAAGTAATTACTAATTAGGTACTATAAAAATCTGCTATGTACTTGTTTGATGTTTCCCATTCCATTAACCAATATTGTTATTTGAATTGATATTTTGGTGATAGATAAATATTATAGGTATAAATTGCGATGTGGGTCTATAGGAACAACGCTATTGAAGATGCTATTCAGTTTGAATTATTTTATCATTCATAATTATTCGAAGAAAATTTGTGTCAATATTTTGTAGAAAATCATGCTAATGATGTACAAGTTTTGAAATGCCACCAGTTATTCAGTTCCATGTAATAAGTAAATAATTCGATAAATAGAAGTAAAAGTAAAATGATAACTTGAACTGATAATGACATGATTATATAGATTGTTTGAATCCAGCTGTGGGAAACCGTGTTACAATATGGCTGCTAGGTAGTAAGCTTGGTGTGGCTTTGGCTTCATGGGCAGCGGTGATTGCAGCCAGCACCTGGATGCTTATACTGAACGTTGCTGCTAGGTAGTGAGCTTGGTTATGTCCATTTCTCGGGCAGCAGTGAAGGGACCATACCTGGAAGGCTACTATTGAATTTTGCTGCTAGGTATTTAGCTTGGTATGGCTTTGGCTTCACGGGCAGCGGTGATTGCAGCCTACACCTGGAGGCTTATACTGAACTTTGCTGTCTAGGTAGTAAGCTTGATGTTGGCAAGACGATCTTCACCGGGCTGCAGTGACTCTGCCAACATCTCTATGCGTCTACCGAAACTTAGCTGTGCTAGGTAGTAATCCTGATATTTGGCCATTGTACACTACAGGTCACTACTCAAACCAAATAATAATATTGTAATGAAAGAAAATAGAAAGAAAAGAAAGAAAATACATGTGGCTCGACAAGTGGGGAATGTCGATGAACGTCGCGATGCGCAGGCCATGATCGTCGGGCGGAGGCAAAACATCGCCGAGCCACCCCCTCCACTGCGCCTACAAGGACAAGACATTCCGTGGTCCCGGGTCAATGGGAAATGCGAGACTACCCGCATTCCAATATATTTTATTCTTTGTTTACATACAACAGGGCTGCCAATATACCACCAACGACTGCCGCTGCCGTTGGGGCTCGAGAGAGTTCTAGCGGCAGTGGTACCGGTCTGACGCCCGCACCCCTCGCTGCAGGATGCCGCCTGCTCGCTGGTCATTAGTCGGGCCTCCCCGAACGGGGTCCCACTCGTCAAGCTTGTACCGCGGCGAGAGCGGCAAAGAAGAGCTAGCGGGGGGCGCAAACCCCACAGACCGGGCTGTCATGTCATGGCACCACCGGCACCACACCACCACAAGTCGAGGCCCGCTACCGCCGTGCGTGAAAAGCCGGGGGAGCCAAACCCAACGACCGCCCCTTTTCTACGGGCCGCAAAAATCACCACCGCCTGTGGGCCTAGCCCAAAAACGGTCTCCCCGCACGCGCGAGACGACGAAGAGTCTTTTTTCCAGCCATTCAGTTCAGAGTAACTTCAAGTGAAGTAAAGCTCATTTACGGCTGTAATTACCACATATTGTGTATTATAGTTATACAATGGAATCATTGTCCAAAGTTTTACTGGAAAAATTAAATGTGTCTGAAAACGACACACGTTTTATAATAAGTGACATACAAAGGCCCACTCTTCATACGTTTAATAAGCGCTGGGCCCTGGCATCTCGCAGAAAAGAAACATTTTTAGAGAAGAATAATACTTGGTTGGACACAGGGTATTCGGTGAATTTACCGGACTCTGATCAATATTCTACACCATCAACTTCTGGCCAACGAGGAAGACCATGCGTGGCTTATTTAGACTCCTCAGAATCCACAAAGAACAGGAAAAATACTCTTCTACTCGCAGAATATGGCTTTGAGGACATCAATAAAGCCTACGTGCAAGGGCTACGGGCTATAGGTGAAAACACAGAAGCACATCTTGTCGAATCATTAAGGAAAGCCGACATCAAAAGAAATTTTACATTTCAAGTATCTGAAATGACTCAGACTGGTTAAAAATGCTTTTTGACCCGGAAGCATTGAGTGCTTCTATTGATTTGGATTTAACTAAAGCACAATATATGTACTTAAGGAACTTAACAAATGAACGAAAATGTTGTATATTCCCGCCTTACTATAAAATACAAGAACTAAAGACATCTTGCTATCCACCCTCTTCTACAATTGAGATCACCAATACTTCTGCTACAGTAATTAATGTCCAAGATTTATTGGACCACACTGTTGCTAGAATTTTGAAAATAGATTCAGTTTTTCAAAAGCAATATGAAACGTTTAATCCTCTACAGCAAATGGGGATGTGATGGTTCATCTGGCCAAAGCCAATATAAGCAAATACTTCCAGGGGAATCGGAAACAATTTCAGATGCCAATTTGTTCATCACTTCCATGGTCCCCATCAGATTATTTGATGAGCAGTCAGGTTTTATTATTTGGAAAAACCCGGTACCTTCATCTGTACGTTTTTGTAGACCCATTTCAATAGAGTTTTGTAAGGAAACTCTAGAGAAAACCAAGGCTGTTGTAGATGAAATTAGAAGGCACATTGAAGCTTTACAATCATCATTGATTAATGAAGATAATGTTGGTATTCAAGTGAAACATGAACTCTTTCTAACAATGATAGATGGAAAGGTAGCTCAAGTGCTAACAGATACTCCTTCTGGTTCCACGTGCACGATATGTGGGGCTACTCCGCGACTAATGAATGATTTGTCGAAAGTTAGTGCCAGACCAGAAGACGAAAGTGCTTACCAGTACGGACTCTCCACTTTACACGCCTGGATTCGCAGTATGGAAATGTTATTACACATTTCCTATAATCTTGATTTTAAAACTTGGTCTGCTACAAATGAAGAAAAAAAAGAGATTGAAGAAAGAAAAGAAACAACTTGTTCAAATCGTTTCAGGGAGGAGTTAGGATTGATAGTAGATAAACCTCGGCAAGGTAGTGGGAATACTAACGATGGGAATACCGCAAGAAGATTTTTCCATAACAGCACATGCTCTGCCGAAATTACAGGTGTAGATGAAACCTTAATTAAACGCCTCTACATCATTTTACAAGTTTTATCTTCAGGAATGATGATCGATCCCAAAAAATTTGACAAATACGCAAAGTCAACTGCAAGAGTCTACGTGAGCAAATACAATTGGTATTACATGTCATCATCTATACAAAAAATACTTATACATGGAGAATGTATTATTAAACATTTCGCAGTGCTTCCTATTGGACAGCTATCGGAAGACACACAAGAGGCGCGTTACAAAGACTACCGAAACATGCGACTACATCATGCCAGAAAATGTATCCGAAAAGCTACAAATGATGGTGTTTTTAAAACTCTATTGTACACGTCCGATCCGTATATAACAAGTTTAAGAAAACCATGTAATAACCAAGTACGCAAGGAATGTAAAAGATCTTGAAGAAGAAGCAATAAGTCTTCTAAAAGTGGCACCACTTGCAACTGAAATGTGTATAGATCCTAAGTAGATAAGAATTTTATTTTTCCAGTGTATTCACTAACTCTTAAATTTAATGTGTTAAGTGAAAAATGACACACATTATAGAGTAGATGTCAAAAAATATAAGTTAGGTAGACGAAAGCAATCAATTTAAAGATATTGTTTTTATTTTTATTTTTTATTGACATGACTTGTTCTTTACGGTTAATGTTAGTTTTCATTTTTATAATAATAATTACTTTGTATATCACTTTAAATAAATAATTTACCACTTTTTTCGTTCTTATCCCATTTTTTGTCTCTTTACACTATTTACATTTAAACATATAATGAGAAATCACTATAAATTCCATATCATTTGAATCTACTTACATTACTGCATATGTTTACCAAATTTCATCATGATATGAAAAAAAATCACGAAGTTATCGATTTTTGATCCGAAACTGACCTATATTTTGGTTATTTACAAATGTGCACAATAAAAATAACTGCAATATATTTCAATTGTTATAAAACCTGAGCTTTTATTCTTTACTGGTTTGTGATTGAATTATTTGTAGCATTGCAAGAAGCTATTGTTTTCTGAAATTCTGAATGAATTTGGTGGTTAACTTACCTATTTGTGGTATAATATTTTAAGTCGTTTTAAATAAGTAAATGACACAAAATGTTACATTATTAAATTTTAAAGTAGATATTTGTAAGTCTAATAGTAATAGTAGTAAGTTTGATATAAATAGTTACTTCAGGGACTAAGTACTTGTCAGTATGGCCGTTTTAGATATAAGGTATTTTAGTATGTTTTAATTGGTATTAAATATACTGATTAATAATAATTAATATTTCAAAATACTTTTGCAAACGTTTTACCAACTTCAGAACGAAGTGTGGTGATTTCTGAACAATTGTTTGCCTTTGATCAGTTAAGTACTGTTTATGAGAAACTTCCTTAATGAATTATATAATAAATTTATAATGTTAAAAGTATTGTAATACATTAAATAAACATTTAATCAATCTATCAGTAAATTTAGGAGATCGGAAATGAAAATAGAAATGACATTTCCGGCTAGAAGGTAACATAAAGATCTAGTCGAAAGACTGGGAGAGACTTTTGCTCCAGAGACGGCACAGAGTTAAGTACAGACTTGCATTGTATTATTGTTGCTTTATTTTTCATATTGGTTTTATTTATCTATATAATGGTTTATTAATTGAATCGTACGTAATACCACTGTCCCATTTTTAAAGGATAAATATTTAATTATTTGATATATAATTGTGGTTTAAATTTTGTATAAATGTGGTTTACCTATGGTACTTTGTTTGTTTTATAAAATCTCGTTTAATTCAGCTAATGTTGTTTAAATAAATACCTCATTTTATAATGGATTACATTGCTTATTAAAATATACCTAATATCTTTAAAACATGCTTTTGTTTGATTATATAATGTCCACTAGAATCATACTTTATCCTAGATAACATATTTTCTAATAAACTATCTCCTCCTACACAAATATCAGCCTTGGATACTTCATCATCATCTGAACGACCAGTCCCGGCTTCTGCCAGGGTCTGGTTACCAAGTCTGACTACTCCACTTCGCTTAGTCTCTCTTAAATACTTTCTAACCTATGTACCAACAAATAGCACTACCTTCAAGAACTATATTTTACATGACATAGATATATATTTATTAATAGACTCTTGTTTACTTAATTTAGCGTTTTTCATATATTTCACTAGGGTTTTGGATACATACTGACTCTGTTATTATTCTGTAGCTTAATAACTAAAATAAAAGGGTTGTACTAATAAAAGTCAAGTAGGATATATATTAAATCTGACATTAGAAGTGGGATTCGTTAACTCTTGATATCGATATAAAAATCACTATTTTTCAGATTCTGCGTCATGGCGAGACCATTCTACGAGCCATCTTGCAAATCCACGACGACGGTGTTTGGAACGACCAATCGACGTTGGAGGGATCGAGAGACCGAATAACCAAAGGAAATGTGCTGTGCTAGGATATATGTATATTAAATCTGACAAGCGCTATGACAGAAAAAATACAAGGTAAAATCAATGTGGCCAACCGGTACCCATAAACGGAACAGGGACCACAAGCAATGCTGCCAACCATAGATATAAAAGTACCGTACCTAGTAGGTACTTCATTCAATACGATATCGAATATCGATTTAACACACCTTCTTACTTTTATATTGCTCAAAATAGTGAATCAAAATGAATTTATATCTAATATCTACTCATACAATAGTTAACAATATTGCCACACGGTTACTTTCTATTAACTTTTAATCTTAATTCTCACATCACACACATCTTAATCTAATTTTTAAAGCCATAAAATTTTTATTACCTAGCAAGGCATACGGCCGTACGGTTCACCAGATGGAAAGCGGTCAAATGAAAGGGAAGTAAGTACAACTACAAAATTTATACTACTATAAACTCAAGAAAGTGAGGGTAGGCCAACAAGTGCGGACGTCATTTCTTAAATTACTTATTCATTTCTTCCTAATTAATTGTATATTTCGAGTTATAATAGTTATTGCCAACAACATGAAAAAGTGTGTGTGTGATAAAAATATCTCCAAATCTCGTCCTGGAGTAAGAGTATAGCACTTGTAGTAAGATAGTTTACCTGAATGCTGAATGTTCTGGACTGTATACAAAGCAGAGCACGGCTCTTCGGGCAGATAACCTGGAATGGAAGTGCCCAGATTGCCGTGACAACTCCCCTAAACGAAGATCGGTGATTATTTCGGACGAAGATGAGTGTTATGAAGCTGTCACTTCACAAGGTGAGAGAACCGCCACGAGAGGCATAGATGTGAAACAACTACTAAAGGATATATTTAAGAAAATGGAGAAGGCAGTTAAAAGAGAGATGGCAGACATAAATAAATCCCTTCAATATCATAGTGATCTAGTAGAGGAAATGCGAGAGCGTATGACTTCCTTCCAATGTACAATAAAGGATCTGCAAAGAAAGAACACAGAGATATCTAATAAAAATAACAACCTCGCTATCCGCATGGGAGCACTCGAGCAAAAACACTACAATACGAACAGCACCAACTTGACCAACTCGTTGAAGTATATCCTACCATATAAAGAAAACGAAATATGCTGAGCTCTGCTAACAACCTAATGGAGGACCTAATCGAATCGTGCGATGGTCGGAAGAGAATGCTCTGGTTCTGAATAGCGCGAAAACTAAGTACATGCTGCTAGGTTCGTCTAGTCAGATTAAAAAAATGTTACAATATAAAGTACAGGTTAAGATTGGAGACGATCAAAATGAGCGTGTGACAGAAGCCCGAAATCTGGGACTACAGATGGATGAGGAGCTTCGGTTTGAAAGCCATGTACTAAATACAGTTAAAAATTGCGTTTACAGGTTAAAAATCTTAGATAAAATAAGAAACTGTCTAAACATTACAAATAGAATTGCGCTCTGTGAGTCTCTAGTACTTTCAAAATTGAACTTCATGGATGCTGTTTATGGGCCACGGGTACTGGTGCGAACTCAGAAAGTGGTACAAAGGGTCCAAAACGCTTGCGCGCGTTACTGTTTCAATAGTGCCAGAATACTTAAAATGGAATTGCGTAGACGATTACACTATGCCACACTTATATTTGGTATAGTCAAGTCCGGTACACCTTCCTATCTGTACGATAAGCTAACGTGGACTCGCGATGTCTCAGCTGTGAAAACGCGCGGTAACAGCTACTCACTAGTTTTACCAAGGCATCGAACAACAGGATATCGGGCCAGCTTCAAGTTTCTTGCTTCCAAGATTTGGAATGATCTGCCACCTCCTCTGCGTTGTCTGAAAACAATAACAAATTTTAAACAAAAGTTCAAATCTAACTTATTGGAAATAAATCAGTAGCATTGGTAAATGGCAGTGGCTGGTTTAGTGTAGGTATCTGAGAGTAGCGTTTATATATTTATACACGTTGCCTCGGACCGGTTTCCCGTTTTAAGTAAACAAATTGATAGGTGTATTTGAGCGTCAGTGGTCTGGTGGTTGAGGGGACCGACTGCCAGTCGATGGGTGCCGGGTTCGAACCCCAGTACCGCCATGTGCCGATATTATTTTCTGAGTATGTATATACGTTAGTGGATTTTTACGTGTGGCAGGATTTTGTTCAGGTGGGTCAACTACGAAAAAAAAAAGGAATTGGAGATGGATGTGTATAATAAGTGGTGTGTAATGGCTAGGTAATAAAATAAAAATACTCACCTCAATGGATCCAGACCAATGACGTTAATGGCACAGTGAAGAACGGATATTGGCCCTACGATGGTCCACATGCACTGATGCGACACTGTATCGAGCACCATGTGCGTCGATGCGCAAAACAAAGTACACACACTATCACATGGTCACCGTTATTGATTTCAATAATTTGTAGGTTGATTGGTGGTATTGATGAGCGATTGCTTTTGGTTGGGATCACTGTTGTAGTCAAATATCAATGGAATTATTATTATTACATTATTATTGTTGCGCACGCGTTTTGCGAGTTTCTAGTTATATTGAGGTTATTCAATTTATGCACGATGCGCGCGTGACGACGGTTCCAGTCGACTGCCGGTAAACACGCGTGGTGGGGGTCCTCATAGTGCGCCCCGGATACCTACGTGTTTGTACACAATTACTCCTAATGAGTTGCCGCTTATATTTATATATTTCGAAATTATATTATTATGTATTTATAAATTAATAATATATTTATTACCAAACTTATTTATTTATTTATTTTATATGCAAAGGAGGATATATATTGCTGACTGTGCGGTGTTTCCGGGTGGTAAATGGGCCCACTGAAAACCAGCGTTGTGGTACGCGTCAAGCGGCCACAACATTATGCTGAGGGGGTCCAGTTGCACTGGAAGCCGCGACGCGGAGTGTTAACAATACCACTGGATATAGTTAACTGTAGGTTTGTTTATTATTGTTATTCTGTTTTTTTTTTAATTATTTTTTTTCTAACCTAATTATTTATTTATTTTATGTACTTTAATTACCTTGTTTTTTATTGTACCTTATTGTCGTGTCGTGGTGTCTACGTGTAATAAATGACTTCTTTCTTTCTTTCTTTCTTTCAAACAAGAAGGAAAAATCCGGACCTACCCAAGTCGAGCTGATTAACGAGAACTCGGCGCAAGAGTGGCTAACAGCGGCCTCCGCTAAGGATGCTACAATAACCATTGAAAAAATGGATAAGGACGACCAGATTAAAATCCGTAAAGCATTGACACCCTACAAATGCAGGAACGAGATGAAAAATGTATACGAATTTGTGTGGTGCAAAGGAGGAGTCATACGTGCCCGTAAAGAAGAAAATAGCAAGATAGACTGTTATCTATTGATTAAGTTACTATAAGATTTGATGTCAACATTACAACAAAATCTGACCTACCTATTTGTGCTTAACATTAACTGTGAACATGGCTAATCTACACGATATTTGTGAACTAACTGAATGTGACAATATTGCATGTTTTATTGAGTCACTAAAACCTAACTACTTAAACTTACTATGCATTCATATTAACATAAGATCACTAATTGAAAACTTTCATGCATTGGAACAGTGTGTTATTTCGAGTATGAACAGATTAGATATTATAATAATTACGGAAGCTTACATATCTGAAACTCTCAGCAGTTTATATAACATAGACGGTTATAGAATGCACAGTCAATTAAAAAAAAATTAGAGAGTTGGCAGTATAATTATTATATAAGAAGTTAACATAAGTATAGGGTGGTTAAAACCTCAACAAAGCACTTTGAAACGTAAACCGTCAGGTACCTAGATATAAATAAATACTAGCTTGGAATGATTTTACGAACTATTTACATAAAGTACAATACACATAGGCTACAGGTATTTAGAATGAGTTATCAAAGAAGGAAATATTATCATTACGGGTGCAGCATTTGTTTGAGTTGTTAGGATTGGATTCATGATTCCAGACGTAACTTGGGTTTTATTCTTATATTTAGGATTTGTTTATTAAATTACTGATTAAAGAATGAGCTTAGGTTCCTACTACGGAACTAAAATATAAGATTGTATTCGGATATCAAAGATAGACCGGATAAATTTACATTAGGACATTTAGGTAGATACTCTGAATGTTTATATTGGTTTGCATATATTTATTATATATTATTCCCTAGCATACGAGACATTGCAAACATTATATTATGTACAGTAGTGCGAGGGGGGCCTGGTGACCGGAAATACAGGCTTCTTGCCTAGCTTAGGCATCAGTCTCCCATAAGTGTTTAAATGAAATGTAAATTGTGATCTGTAAATTAATGGGAGAAAATAAACGTTTTATTTATTATTTATTATTATAAATAATATTATGATATGGTTGTTGGAAAATATTATACTCTTGAGATTTGATTATATTACTTTATTTGTGTTGTTTGACTCTTCATATGTGTATAGTTTGTGAGTATGTAAAAGTGTATCCAGACCGGAATTAAATCTCGAGATGATTGTGCGATTGCCGCCGTCCGCATCTGTGGCGATTCACTAAGTGTTAGTGGTGTTTGGAGGTAATCAAAAGGTGGAATAATGCTGCATCTGAGACTCTCTGGTTGACCGATGTCGATGATCCTAGAAGAGAGAGCGCAGCTGATAGCTATTCGGACGAGTTGTTGTTTCGTGGTGTTGAAAGGCTTCGGCCTTATACAACAGGAAGCTGCAAGACTGTCTGAATCACGTAACTCATGCGAAACCGTTTTATTATCACACTAGAATGAGGGCCCTCGGAGAGCCGTTGGTGTAGCAATTGTACCTGGCTTGACCTACAAATCGCTTCTTTTACTTCGTGAATGTCCACCTATATGCGAAAGAGCTGACACCGGCATTTTGGTCTGTGCATTGGATGTAAACACAAATTGTATACATACTCATGGAGAATCAATCAGTTTTAACTTATCATAAATCACTGGTCAGACCTTGGAATGTGGACTCTACAGGAGCTTCCTGTCCAGACTTCAATATTACTTACTTCATAACTGCTACTATTGGATTCACAACCACCAAGGAATTTCTAGACGAATAATCTACCAATGCTGGCTAAGCCATTAATGCTACGAGTGCAACATGGTTGCTACCTATCTCTGCGATCCGGATTTCAATAAATTAAAACAGGGTCGATATTATCCCCAATATTAACATTTCATGGCAAGGCCATTGGAATTGGAGCAACACCATTGATCTGTGGAACATATCCAAATATTACTAACTGAAGACATCATTTCCAGTATTTGGCTATGAATATTTTGCATGTGTTTGGAACACTCTCTCCAAGGACTACCTGCTGATACTACTATACTACCTATATCTGTGCCACAGAATTCGGACCCATCACAGTAGCCACGAGGAAATACAGCCCAAGTATTCGCCTTTAATGTATGGGATGCCACATCTACATCGACGAGTCTAAACATATACCTGCACCCTGCATTGCGTTTGAGTAAGCTGTTTTCCGAGTGAGATTTATTATGCCCAGGAGTACGCTTTGCACATGATCTACCTACCAAGAACGACACGAAGTGGAGAGTTTATGGAGAGAGAGAGCTACAAGCTTTATGGATCTACTTTATACATTTATCACCTGGATATGTTTTGGAGACACTGGATTGTTCATATCGTCCTCTCAAGTCACTTCATAACTCGAAACAAACTGACTGACGATTATGACTAACCTCTTTGTGCCCTCTCATTCAATATATTAAAAAAAACATTGCTGGGCGGATTGGAGTTTTTAAAAGACGTCTTTGGCTGCTAAAAACGGAATCTTGCGGAGAGATATAATTTCCTCTATTAGGATAGCCATCAGAGGATATGATGAGCCAGTGTAATGGCTGGGGCAAGATTCACTCTCCCAACCCCCTATTTTTTTATATAGTACGGAGAGTCACTAAATCCCTAACCTAAGACACGTAGCGGACGAGTCTATTATTAAATGTGTATATTACGCCTTATGTCAATCGGTGCTTACGTATTGTATAATCTCATGGGGGGAGTACCCAAGACAACGTTGCAGGGACTGGAGCGCGCCCAGAGAGCTATTCTTAAAACAAGCTACTCGCTTCCATATATGTTTCCGGCCGACACAGCAGAAACAGCAGTTTTACCAACGATCTAAAGTCCTAACAGTTCGACAATTATTTGCAGGGTGGCCGAAACATTGACGTCTATAAAACCAAAATTAGGTCCCTCGTGTCGCGGGGTATCTGAATCACTCGCATATATGTTATCCGATTGTTCATAGTTTTCGAGTTATGATTTTTTTCTGAATTATTCAAAATTTTCGACCTGACCAACTTAAATACAATTTGATTGCGACTAAATCTTCATGAGCTGTACTTTTATTCTGTCCCATTATTATCTGTAATTTATTAATAAAAACACTTCTTCCTCTTTAAAACTTTTCTTACCAACTTCTGAACCTTAAGACTGATAAAATCGCAAAAAAAATGTTGTAATAAGATAGCTAATTTTAAGAATTTTCCACCTTGCTGTCGTTGAAGGCCGATTGTAGCCAAAGTAGCCCATTAAGTACCTACAATTTTTTAATGTTTATGACAGCTGAGTGTCTGCCGCATTTTTGAGGCCTACTACGAAACCAAGAAGTCACCTGTTTAGATTTTTAATTTAACCGTGAAAATTTAAGTCATAATACACTGAACGTATATATTTCACTTTAGACCAACATTTTCATAACTTTTCCCAAAGTTACGAAGCTGATTATTTTATGCATAATCTGTTATTTTGATCTACCCACCTATGTGATGAGAAAATACAATATTTTTTAGTTACTTATTTTTATAGCAAATCCCGCTCCGGCCATGTACCAATGACTGTTTTCTGAGTTATGTACATTAGTTGAATACTAACCGATGCTTTTACGGCGAGGAAAAACATCGTGATGAAACCTGCACATTCAGGCGACTGCATGTGTAACCATGATCCAATCTGGTCAGGTTCCCCTGGTAGCAGGGTCATGGAGGTCAGATGGCAGTCGCTCCACTGTAATTACCTGACCTGCCAAATCCTGGATTATGGTCACGGCGGACCCCAGGCCCTCGTGCGCGAGAGCACAACCGGGACATTAACGCAAAGATGATTATTTATTTTTTATTTTTATAGCAAACACATTTGCACAGTCGGTCAAAAAGGGAGTTGAGAGTCACAACGTCCAACTATTTTAATGAAGGTATTAAGATTGCACAACAACTAAGCAATATGACTACGAGAAGTATATCGAATAAGCGATTTATCGTTCCCAGGACATGTAACATGTATGGTAAGCATACACTGGAATGCTTATTACCAAAACTCGCTAACGAATTAACTACTAATATACGTTCAGAAGTAACCCATATTAATATCAAATCTAAATTTAAACATTATTTATTGGAAAATATGAACGTTTAACAATGTGTAATAATAATCGATAATGATAGATCGGATCATTGGGTGAAGGACATCTTAAAGCAACAAAATTTCACTTACTCAGTTATAACTCTCAGTCAGCAAGGAAACACATCCCCTGTATATGCATGTCTCGGTTGCAGTATTGCTTGCATGCTGATGCCTACGCCACACTACGCATTCTTTCTGTTGTTTGTTTGCGAAGGTAGACGCAAGCACAATAACATAGAACACTAAATGAACTACCCACATTGATACACTTTCCTCACATTCTTTATAATATGCCTACACACGTAAACTTATTGTAACTGTGTTGTATTTATGCATCCATATAACTCTCAAATGATAACCACAGTGCTCGGATAAACCTATTATCTGGTTTTTGATGCACTGTATAATTCTTGTACCAGTTTTTTTTGTAAATGTAATAAAAAATAAATAAAATACGTACACTCTGGCAAAAGTGAAAAAAAAATACAAAATAAAACATAAACGACACATACCTACAGTTAGGGTAAACAGCTTTTCTGGAAATTCCTTTCTATCCCACATCGGATCCTTTGGAAGGAAAGAGCCACTGTGACTGCTGTGGTGACTCTTCGTCGTATGATTTTGAGAAATGTAATTGTGGCTTTTTACATCTTTACTTTAAAGTTTTAAAAGCTTTTTCGTAATCTCTTTAACGAAGTTGATGTAAAAAAACAGTAAATTTCAAATAAAAGTTATAAGTAAACAAAAAAGAAACACGATGTTTTAACAACATTTGATATTAATGGCTTAATTAAAATTTATCATTTGTAAGAAAAACTTGTACCGCAACCGGTGATATGTAGAAGGAAATACCTTATCCGGTAATATGTCCTAGTTATCAACAAATACTCACCCCCTTTAAATCAGAAGAAATTATGAAATATTGATAATATATTTGTACCTTTTGTTATTACAAGTGAGTGATAGTTATAATGCCTAAACCTAAACGGTCTAAAGACTATGATGATATTAAAAGAAAAATTAAAAAGCTAGGAAAGAAGTTACGCCGACGCAGTCGGCGCCACGATTCAGATTAGTCATTATCATCCATAGAGAAAATATTTACTAAAGTAATAGAGGAGACACCGCAAGTATTTTCTTTGAATCACGCTTTGCGGTCCATGGACAACAGTGGCCGCACTCAGTTCTGAGACATTGCGTGACGCGGACCAATCTGACAGTAGCTTGGATATTCAAAGAAACGCCATCTTATGCATTAAAAACTGTACGATCCATTCGAGGGCTAAAAATAAAGATAATGATAACATTTCATCGGTCATTCTATGACTTAGCAGCCTCTCCCCGCACCTCCCGCACGTGACAGATTGGTACAATATTTTTGTTAGTGATGGCTGCTCTATTACGTTAGTAAATATTTTCTCTATGTTATCATCGATACCAGAACCCACGCGGTCTCTGTCAGACACGCAAGGTATGTAGTGATCAATTCTTGACGTAATTTACAAAGTAAAAAACGTAGGTATGTAATTTCACTATACAATAAGAAAATATAACCGCATAAATGTGGAGGGTTCATGTGAGCTCAAATCCAAAGGAGTATGAGGGCTGTATGTGTACTATTTTTGGAGCTGCACTAGTAATGCGGGCAGTACGATGGGACTGCCTCTTCACACAAACATTGGGAAAAATCCCACTAAAATATTAAAGTTTGCGGGCAGTACGTAACGTGTTAAGCACTGGGACTGTCTTTTACTGCTAATTATTAAACTATACCTCCTCATACATGAAACTAATTCATTGCGCATGATAGGTTAATTAGTTTGCGGGCAGTACGTGTTTTAGTAAACTTGGGACTGCCTCTTACTAGGTATTTTGACTATGATGATATACCTATTATAATATCCATGACGTTCGGTTTCCGATTTTCAGACATGGATGAAACGGATGTAATTAATTTGGACGATGATATGCAACCCGCTACGGGCGATATTGAACCGACACCAGTGGTAGCGGATAATCAGATTACTGGAGCACCTCCTTCAGTAGCGTTTCATGAGGATCCGCAGGCGCAGCCTGGCCCTAGCATAGTGCCTACTATGATTGAGACGCGACCTCTCGATAGCGAGTTGGTTCCGTCAAGCGCGATGCCTGACATCGCGGCGCCTCCCGCCGAAATAGCAATACCTGTAACACAGGACATAGATACGGATTGACTGGATATACTTGGCATAGATCCTACGTCAGAAAAGAAACATGGTATGGAGATTCACAAGGATTTGGCGATTCGATTAGAACATTATTCTACTAAAGGACTAACAAAGAAATCACGTAAGGAACTTAAAGAGAAATACCTAACTCCGGAAAATTGCAAATTGATTGATCCACCTGAATTGAATCCTGAGATAAAAGCTGCGGTTTCATACCAAATCAGTAAAGGAGATAAATGTATTGAATCTAAGCAGAAGGAAGTCGCTTTGGCTGTGAGCTGCCTAGGAGAGGCCATGATACGTATGATGTCTTTCAAAGCTAAGGATACGGTGTTACTTAAGCTCCTCATGGACGCGGCAAAAATTGTATGTGATTGTCAACACGCGGATTTCGTCACAAGGAGAGGTTTTTATTTAAATTCTGTTAAACAGGAGATAAAAGAACAACTTCAGAACACGAGAATAGATAAGTTTCTTTTCAGTGAATCCTTAGCAGAAACTCTTAAATCCGCATAAGCAATCACGAAATCTGGTGCTGATCTGAAACCATCAGCATGAAAGGTTGCTCATATATCTAAGGAACCAACGCAAATGAACTTCAAACACATCTTATTATACAAGGAATTTAAACTGGAAGAATCCAGGTTCGACTCGCAGGCAGTCGGGACCTCCAAGGATGGCGCTCCTCGGGACCGTCGCCGTATCCGCAGCAGCTGAACCACTCTCGTCAATAACCACGGTAAAACTAGCCGGTAGATTATCTTTATTTTATAAGCAGTGGTCAATTATAACTAATGACACCAATGTATTGTCTTATATAAACGGATATAAGATTCCCTTTTCTCGACCTGTAACTCAGTTGACACCACCAAAAATTCAGCAATATTCTGATTAAGAGATAACAGACTTTCGAGAGGCTATTGATGATTTATTATCTATAGGTGCAGTATCAGAGTGTGAAATTCATCCTGATTAATACTTGTCATCCATTTTCCTTATTCCATAGCCAAACGGAAAGATGCGTTTCATTTTAAATATAAAATCTTTAAATAAATTTATAGGCACAACTCACTTCAAACTGGAGGATTTAAGAACAGTACTTAAGCTTATTTCAAAAGACTGCTATTTAAGTACACTTGATCTAAAGGACGCATATTTTTTAGTTAAAATACATGACGACTATAAAAAAAATTTAAGATTCCAGTTTGGGGGTACTTTATATGAATTAAATGTAATGCCATTTGGCTTAAATACTGCACCATTCGTTTTCACCAAAGTCATGAAACCGGTCGTTAAATTATTACGAATGTTTGGTTACTTATCAGTCGTCTATTTAGATGACTGGTTGCTTATAGGACGGAATTATAAAGAATGTAATACCAATGTAATCGAAACTAAAAGGCTTCTCCTTGCCCTGGGCTTTATTATAAATGAAGAGAAGAGCGTGCTCAACCCTTCACAAACCTGCAAGTATTTTGAATTTATAGTGGATACACGAAAATTTCAGGTCAGTTTACCAAAAGAAAAAATCTGCAGAATTAAATCAGAAATTGACAAATATTCATCAATAAAACGCTGCAAAATTAGATATTTTGCTGTCTAGTCGGTCTTTTGGTATCAGCTTGTCCGGCTGTAGAATATAGCTGGCTATCTACAAAACTCTTTGGAAGG
Source organism: Blastobasis lacticolella (assembly GCA_905147135.1). Taxonomy (NCBI): domain Eukaryota; kingdom Metazoa; phylum Arthropoda; class Insecta; order Lepidoptera; family Blastobasidae; genus Blastobasis; species Blastobasis lacticolella. Next base: position 1,707,611 of record LR990062.1, read on the forward strand.
TGTAAATATATTAATCTAAAGAGCACTAATAATATAACCGTCTTAATTATAATTAAGACGGTTATATGAATATTCCCAATAGTTTAAAACCAGATTTTGAATGGTGGAAACAGAATATTGAGCATTTCGTTTGTAAAATCAAAGTAGACGATTATGCCCTGGAAATTTTCACCGATGCCTCAACTACGGAGTGGGGAATTGCGTAAGAGGATCAGAAGGCCAGCGGTACGTGGAGTAGTGAAGAACGAAAGTGCCACATAAATTATCTAGAAATTATGGCCTCATTTATAGGTCTAAAAGTCTTTTTCAAGGACTTATTTAATAAGCAGGTCCTTCTTCGTGTTGACAATACCACCGCAATTTACTGCATCAAGCGTATTGGGGGTATCCAATACCCACATTTAACTGAAGTTGCCAACAACTTTGGCAATGGTGTGAATATAGGAACTTTTTGTATTTGCTTCGTATATTCGTTCCTCAGACAATATTATTGCCGACCAAAAGTCTCGGCGAATGCATCCGGACATAGAGTGGCAACTTGCAGACTATGCCTTCAATCAAATAGTGAGAAAGTTTGCTCGCCCAAACATTGATCTCTTTGCTAGTAAGATCAACAACAAATGTCCGATTTACGTCTCCTAGCATCGGGATCCAGATGCATTAACAGTGAATGCGTTTACAATTTCTTGGACTGACTTTCATTTCTATGCGTTTCCCCCATTAGTATGATATTAAAATATTTATGATAGATTGTATCTGAAACGGCAAGAGGCATAATGGTGGTGCCACAGTGGCCCACACAACCCTGGTATCCATTGTTTAACCAAATATTGGAATCAGAACTGTTGATATTTCATTGTAATGAAAACTTAATCCTTTCTACTAATTGCAGCCGTCGTCAGATATGCAACAAGATGACCTTGATGGCAGGAATATTGTCCGGGAGGCGATTATAAGAAGAGGCATGCCAGAATCATCGCTAGGTATCTTACTAACAACACTCTCCGAAAGTTCGTACAAACAGTACGTTGGGTGTTATAAGAATTTGTTTAATTATTGTAATAATAATATTTTGATTATGTATGAGGTATCAATTCCAGAAATCATCCGAGTCTTGACTGTTATAAATAATAAGGGTGCAAAATGCGGTACTTTAAATTCTTACAGGTCAGCTCTCAGCCTAATAACAACGGAAAAGCTTTCCCAAAATGACGATCTAAAGAGATTCTTTAAGGGGGTGTTTCGATATAGGCCCACAATGCCTAAATACAATAAAGTGTCGGATACCTCAGTTGTTTTAAATTTTCTTGAACAGAGGTACCCCAACCAAGATCTGACACTTGATGAACTTTCACATAAATTAATTACTCTTTTAGCGCTTGTTACTGCACAGCGTATGCAAACTATTTCGGTGATCAAAGTTAGCAATATTGAAATATTCCCGTCAAAGATAAAAATAAAGATTCCTGATCGCATCAAAACGTCCCGTATTGGGTCAACACAATCCTTCCTAATTCTTCCGTTTTTCAATAATAGGCCTCAGATTTGTCCTGGAAGAACGACTGAGCGACTACCTACGTAAGACGGAGTCACTCCGGTCTCACACAGACAACTTATTTATTGGTTTAAAGAAACCACATAGGCCTGTAGGCACGCAAACCTTAAGTAGATGGGTTAAGAGTACCTTAGCCAAAAGTGGAATTGATACGTCTTCATTCACTACGCATAGCACCCGCCATGCTGCTGCTTCGGCGGCAGACCGGCTAGGTGTCACCATCGAACAACTTAGTCTAAAATGTCTAAAATGAATTCGTAATGTACTTATTTTGAAATCATCACCAGTAACGAATACTACAAAATATATGACGGATCGCGGTCAATAGTATGGAATCATGTGGTCAATAGTACGGACTCATGACGATGAAAACGGAAGTGGGAGTGCGCCCTCTGGTGGGGCGTGCTGACAGAGTCTCGACGGCACGACTCGGGCCGAGTGGCGGCCATTCTTGGCGCGACCGCCGCCGAGGAGTGACGCGTCTTGAAACTGTCTCCACATTTCGTTTGTTTACGTTTGAAGTTCGTTTATAGAAAGTGTTATTTACGTTTAAAAATAAAGTAATTTTAAAATCACCTTTGAAATAAGAAAGTAAATTACCTCAACTGCCTACATTTGTAATACCGCTCTGAATTCTAGTGAAATTATAAGTGATGTGCAAAAATGAAATGGAATAAATACAGTGGAGTAAATGTGAACCTTTTCTTTAATTTATCTGGACGAATACTGATATCACCACCCTGATGACAATGATCCTTATACACCCCTTTCCTTCACGCGACGACATATATATTGTTTGGTTGTCTTCTGCATAAATGTTGGGTAATAAATACATGTAATGGCTTATATACATGTAATAGGATATTAATTGATTAATAAATATTAATTTGTCTTAATTGGGCAGAGTAGTTTTATACGTTATCAGAACAGGTTTTTTGCCCACTCTATCAGGAATTGGCCCTAGGAAACGTGTTCTGAACATCACGGATTTCATTATTATTTTCTAATCTAGAAATCCCTGGTGAAAATCATAATCAGTTTCAATCGTAGAGTCACAATTAAAAAAATAAACGTATATCTATATCTACCTGTGACTTTAATTTATATTCCCGCACACCTTGACTTATTTTCAGTAAATTACTTTCTGAGTTGGTCCTAAGTTGGGTTTCTAAATCATTGTGACAAGTAACTTCATTCTGGACTAATGGTACTCAAATGCCTTAAATAAAGTCATTTTCTTTAGAGGAATTCAATAAGAAATATAATTATAGTAAATTCTTGCAATTTAACGCATGGCATTCGAGCTTTGATAATTACATTAAACCAATAACTTCTTGTTGGTTCACCCTAGTTGGTTTTATATTCAGTAAGATTGGGACATCACAGTTGTTGCGATCCTTCATCTCGTAAAACGTAGGGAAAAAGCTGTTCAAAGGATCCTAAATTAATAAAAAATATACAGGGGCCCCATTCTCAGATGAAGAGCGGATGTGTTTTAAATAGATGGATATGTTAACCCTACGGGGTTATAAAGAATGATATCGGTATATCAAGGGATATACCTAGTTATCTTGCCAGGCCACGGCAAGCTTAGGGGACCTTGGGGATCATGAAAGCATCGACACCTTCCATCGTGGTACTCCTTTAAGCACATGAAAGGAAACAGGTACACGTTAAAAGGTCTCAGTCTGGACAAAGGTTCAGCTAGGGGAATGGCTCCTTTGTGACCCACTTCAGGGGACTCAACTTGCTGTTTATAATGAAATTATATTTTTATTATTTCACTCGAATTACCATTGACGTAGTGGAGTTTTATTGCAAGTTTCTGTCATCTAATTTTACATAAACACTAGAGAGGAATTAACATCACAGTTTAAGACATTTACCCGGGTCCTCCCGTGGTTTGAGTCCTACCTTCGTGGCAGATGACAGTGCGTACGGGCTGAGGAGTTGTCTTTAAACTGGTGCGGTCTTTCGGCTGGTGTCCCGCAAGGCGAGGTGCCCTCTCCATTGCTTTTCTCCATATTTATAAACCGCATTACAGAAGTTTTACGTTGCCCCTTTCACCTTTACGCTGATGACCTTCAGATCTATGCGCACTTCCCTGTCTCTCAGATTTCGGACGCCATTGACACAGTAAATAGAGATTTATCGGCGGTGCAGAATTGGACTAAATCTTTTGGCTATTGGTCAATCCGTCTAAATCACAAGCCATTATTATTGGCAGCAGCCGCTTGCGGAGTGGCCTGGCGGGATACGTGCCGTTGGTTTACTTCAATGGAGTTGATATTCCATATACGACCAAAACCCGAAACATTGGTCTCATCATGGACTGTAACCTTTCATGGACATCTCACACATACGACATTAGTAGGTGTACGCCTACCACTCTCTCCGGCGTCTCCAGTTCTTTCTTCCGTATAAAACCAAGATTATGCTCGCTCATACACTTCTCTTGCCACTGCTGGATTACGCTGACGTGTGTTTTCTGGATGCCACTAAATGGCTTCTTAATAACTTGGAGCGTCTCCAGATTCTCGCAATCAGGTTTGTGTTCGGGTTGCGTAGATTTGATCATGTCTTTGAATATCGTTCGCGGTTGAAGTGGCTTCCGATCCGGCAGCGCAGGAATATGCAAATTCTCACTTTCCTCTATAAGGTTTTAAGCGATCCATCCTTCCCTGAATATATTCGGTCCCGTTTCTGCCTTCATCCCCTTCCAACCCGTTCTATCAAAAATTCAAAAAAATTCATATCAAACCGCTTGAAGTTCCCCAATGCACCACCTTTTTCTTCAAGTCGTATACTGTCGAGGCGGCGCAACTGTGGAACACCTACCAGCTGACATTCGTGACAGTCCATCTGTCAACACATTCAAAGCAAGATTGAAGGAGCATCTATTATCACTACAAGTTTAATTTATTTATATACATGTATATTTATAAAAATACATATTGCATACCTATGCAATATGTATTTTTGTATTTTAAATAAGTACTTTTATTTTATCAGTTTGTATATTTCACGCTACTGCCTTTCCGTATGTTTTTTTTAATCTCGTAACACACGGCAGGGTTGACTGGAAGAGATCTCTTAATGTCTATTGTATACAATAAAGAATATATATATATATATATATATATTAGCGAGGCGAATGTTAATATGTCTGGAGTACTTTAATTGAATGCCATTCGACTGTAAAAATTAAAAAGCACAGAGCAGGTATCTGTTGATAATAATTCGTTTACTTTTATCTATACTTTTATCCATTTAATCTATTCTATTAAAAAAACAAACGAAAGTTTCAGAAAATATAGTCGGGATAGAATTCCGGGACGTGAAAATGCCCAAACATTTTTTATAATTTAGTCTGTTTATTCGCTTATCACGCAAGGACTACAGAACGGATTTTGGTAGCTAAACGGGTACAATCTAAGCTGTTTTATCTCAGCTATTTGGACAAGTAGAACCAGAGATACAGTTTGACCTCCCCGTAGTACTAGCATAAATACAATACGGAGGTCATTGCCCGCTTCATTGAGCAAAAGCGAAACTGTCCTAGAAACTGTTTCCACGTGGACGAAGCCGCGGGTAAAGCTAGTCTAGCATTAAAAAAGAGGGAAAATAGATAAATAACTTCACTTGAAGTTTTAGTTGCAAATCTTAGGACTGTTATAGTCCAATAGCTCAGCTCAGTAAATACAATGAAACAATCAGCACTTATTTGTCGTGAGTTCCACTTTAATAACTCAACGGATAAGTTCACAGGGAGCTAAGAAGTTCGGTAGTAGTTCGGAAGGTACTTTTCTAATTTAAGTCTGTGTTCTTTCGGTTCTTTAAAAGCATATGAAGACTAAGAGGAAAGAAACAGAAAAATATTTCCGTTGGATTACAAAACTTTCTTAAATCAAAGTAGGACTTATTCTCAAAACATGTGATACAGCATGAAGGAGTTATTATAGTTTTCATATATTTCAAACTATGTTATAAACACAAGAGTCAGAGTAAGTCTAAAAGAGTACCGGCTTTACATAAGATTCCAGTCGCATCTGGAGTATTCTTGAGTTACACCTACGGTGTAAATGACACTTTATTCTTGAGACACTTTGACGTTGTTCCACTGACCTCAGTAGAATAATTTCACATTCTACCCTGAAATTTAGCATTTTTAGAAGCTCTGTCGTTTAGACTGAATCTTCAACCAGAAAATTCTTCTACTTAGTTTTATAACGCTTTTTATTGAGTGTTTTTGTTTAATATCTATATATTAGACAAGGCAGGTATTTGACCGCCATGTTACCTGTTTGTAAGTGATACCGCGGCCGAGGATGGAGCACACCCGTCTTGGAACAGCCTATTTACTCTAGCCTTGAAGGCATCCAGATTATATTGATCAGGGAACACACTCGCAGGCAACGCGTTCCATTCCTTAGCCGTACGCATTATACAGATCGAGCCAAAGCGGCTGTTTCAGTTATTTCCTTTCCAGTCTTGGTCTCGAATCCTTGGTTACTTCCAGTGGGGTTATTTACCGGGCCTCGGCGGCGCCCCAGGGCCGTGTCGGATCGGGACTCGCCAATCGGGGTTTTAAAGAAAATATATCTGCGCCGAGGCACTCTGTTTCTATTGTTTATCCTTCTTATGGCGGGTCGTGAGCAATCTGAAGCCATTATTTTGCTGTTTTATTGTACGTAAATACTATTCCGGAACAGCAGAGCGCTTGAGTGGAATTTGAAATGTGAATTTAATAATGAAAATTCTTTCAATGGCCAGAAGGATTCTTAAAAGATATTTAGGCGGCTCTGCTAAGGAGATTTAAGATTTTTTACTAAAATATTATTCTGCATTCGCCTAAGCTCATCCTTTAATCAGTAATTTTATGTAATTTTTTTTTTATATGTCAGCTAAATGCTAAATAAATACCTTTTTATTTATTTATTTATTTATTTATTTAATAAACAAATCCTAAATAGAGGAGTAAAACCCAAGTGACATCTGAAATTCAAAGCATGGACCTAATCCTAATAACTCAATCAATGTCAACATCCACTCCCTTCTTTCATTCAGTCATTCTTGATAATTAAATTTTCCCGCCCAAATCCAAAACGGTCATTATTCGCCTCTCGCCCAATATTTCGTACTTGCATGCGAAAGATTTAATTCCAGTTGGACCTAACCAATTATCGTGTGATTTTGAGACGAATCTTACTTCTAATGTGGTTTTGTATGTCAGCTGTTTCAATTGCCTTCGGTCTACTCGGTACATTCTAAAAAGGGAATTGATTTATTTGTTGCCGTGGTAAACTCCTAGCCCTAAAGGCCTTGCCACATACAAAGCTCGGCGCGAGCGCGGCGCGTTATTTGCTAGGCAACCATCGCGCGGCGCGATGGTTGCCTAGCAAATAACGCGCCGCGCGATGGTTGCCTAGCAACTATCGCGCCGCGCGATGGTTGCCTAGCAAATATCGCACCGCGCTCACGCCGCGCTCGCGCCGAGCTTTGTATGTGGCAAGGCCTTAAATGTCTTTGTAAGGTCAAGTACCTAATAGCGCAAAACTCTTGCGCGTTCTCCTTCTCCCTTTTTTTCACGTATAACCAATACCCCTGCCGAAATAATAATAAAGAGCTCGATATGTGTGTGTAAGCGGTTTTCCCGTAGGTATTGTCAATTCAAATACTACTCCCGAACTAATTAAATTTTCTTTCTTGATAGGTTGGCGCCATCTAGCCAGTGCTTGGAAAAGCTTTTAGTTATTCAATGGACAGTTAGTATCATGATCATCGATTAGATCGTGTCTAGCGGGTTCGCCGGGAATTACATAGATGGCCCTGCCAATCCATTAAATGAAAGAATACATTTAACCCAAATTTACAATTCTAGTGATTTCGTTTCGATCTAGGATCAGATAGTGTTTTGTTAAAGATTATACAATTGTTTTGAGTACTCCATAATTTATTTATATGGTATGAGTAAACACCGTGCTGTGCTGCTAGCGCCAACTAGTGGTCACTTGTTTAAACTTTAAACTTTATTTATTTCATAAACATGCTTAATTAGATACAACAGTGGTTGGGATCTTCCTTTTAGGTATAAATATCTGTAGCAGGAAGCCCCGCTCTTCCATAGAATGCAAGTTGATACATGTTTAAATTAATAACTTTTAGGTAAGTATAAATAATTAAAGCATCAAAACAAAAAGTAAGTACATAAGTTTTTAACCTGTTGAACCTGTTGAACCACATTAGCCTACTTTATTTTTATTTTTACTAACCTAAGTTTAGATTATATATAGATTTATATATTGTTTCGTTATTAAAATTACATATATACAATCTACATTTACAATCAATCCAGTCTATAGTGGAATCTCTAAGTAAACTTTCACATTAAATGAGTGTCACGATTTATTTATTTTTTAACACATGTTAAGGTAACATTTGTGTTTCGAGTCTTAGCAACACCACACCATCCTGGTGGGGTGAATGGTAGTAGGGCGAGCCAAGAGACCCAAAAAGGATCAGTTGGTTATTCAGTCGTTTTCATCACCTCGTGAAGTGAAGACGTCACTAGTGAACTTTCTAATTAGCACCTACATCCTGTCATTGTGCCTATCTGTACTACTTTCTAGTTTAATAAACTAAGTTCGTATCATAATATCGAATTTTATTAAATCTCAGAAGTTGGACTGTGAACTCGCAAGGTATGTACCCACAATTATGTTGATAGATAATTAGTTGTTTTAACTTGCATGACTCTGCGTTTGGTCGGGGCTACCCTCCGATAGCGCATGCACCATACTTTTACACCATGACTCTGCATTTGGTCGGGGCTACCCTCCGATAGCGCATGCACAATAGGGTGTCCCGTCCATGTATGAGAAAAAAAATATTTCAAGCTTCACAATCGCAAGAGGTATCAAAATTTGCGTAATTTTACACAGAGTATGAAAAATGTAAAAATATTTGAATTATGTGTTATCTTGAGGGCTCTACCGAACTTTGAAATTTTGGGAATTTTAAATTTTTACAGAATTTTTCCACTTGCTTAAAATAATACAAATTCAAGCTTATTTTATACCAAAATATAAAAATTAAAGAAATATAGCATAAAAAACAGAATAAACAAAATAGAGTATATAATCAATAGAACATTTTTTATTTGAGTTTGCTTGTTATTGAGTCAAAAATTATGGATTTCTGTTTGTGATTGCATATTCCAATGAAGCCATCTCAAGCATTAGCGTCAGTAACACAGTAACACTATGTGAGGCCTCTGTTAATACAGATTGTGTATAACAAGGATAGTCAACAATTTCCAAGCTTTTATCTTTTGTCATCATTTAAAAGTCGTTAGAAAGATGCTGAAGAATCGGCAGTGCAGTGAATAACCAGCGTTGCGGATTTCCCTGTCACACAATAATTTATGTGTAATCTTCAACAGAGAAGTTAATTTTTAAAGTTTTTATTCTAATTTTAGTGCTACTTCCAGCTTTTCTAGCTTTTACTATTATTAAGTTAAATCTTTGGTAGAAACCAAGAGGATGTCAGGCAAAACAGCAGCAGCAGATCGCATCGATAAACATTATCTGTCACAGAGCTTAGCTACTTTGTTAGTTGGTTTTGCTTAATGTTTTTCTATTCGCTGTTGAAGTCAGTGGTGTCTCTCTCGAGGTCGTTTATGTCGGGGATGCCTTTGGAACATACTTCTGAGGAAGATTCAAGCACTAATCACAATTTTCAGAAACAAAATCGGTCTTTTAAGAGGCTTAAATTTTCCTATGCTGTCTTTTTATCAATCTAGTCCTTTATTTTTAATCAATACTACTCATTACCATTTTCCAAACATTAAACTTCTCTCACTGATGAGAACTTCCTTAGGTTTCAAGCTCAAATACAAACAAGATTCATATGAAGTAAACTTAAGAAGAAGTCTAAAAGCTTCTTAGAGAACTCTAACTACATTCGTTTCGTCATTCGTTTTTGAAACTAGACATTGTTTATTTAGCTTTTGCGGTATCTTTTCAAATTGAGGTAGGAATCCATCCACTTTTCGTGGTCAAATGATTTCAGGAATTAAATAATTAGGCCATACTTTCGACTAGCTTTTTTGCCCGCATCTTCGTCTGCGTAAAATTAGATTAGAATGTTCCGGACCCGTTCTCGTGGCAATCACATTGAATCTCGGGAAGAACTATAGCCTATGTAACCCCCTGATAATGCAGCTTTCTATAGTTGAAAGAATTTTTAAATAGTAGTAAGTAGTAATTGTTGAGCTTATCAATGCAAACAAACAATCAAACCTTTTCTCTTTATTATACTAGTATAGATTAGAATGGAACTTTGGGTCCAAATATTGTTGATATTTTCTGAAACAGTCCCATATAAGTATTACTGAATTGTTTATATTCTTTCTATTATCGGTACTTCCATTTCAAGTACTTCTTGACTAATAAAATAGCGCTACCGATCGTCAAATTCTTAGTATGTTCTCAATATAGCGGAAGTGCCTCACGACGTCTCAAACTTATTATTCAAATAAAGTCACAAAATCTACTTTTACACTGTATCGCAACTACAGTGTAAAAGTAGTACTTTGAATTCGAAAAATTACTTTGGATTCGAAAAAACACTAGCGAGTAAAATACAAAAGCCACAAAGTCTTCGAAACAAGTTGAAACGTACCAAGTTTCCTGCGACTTTGAATTTGCAAGTCCCAATCTGCAAATTCGAGGTCGCCGATAACCTATGGTTGCATAAAAATCGAAATATTGTGTTTGTATTGCAACTTAATAAAATAATAACTAAATATTTTTCATATTTACGTTTAAAATAGGGTAGCGAAATATTACCTTATATATGTAAAATTTTCAAAACTTTAACGATCTATAGAACCCTAAAGGTATTGTTTTATTTGGTTTTTTTAAGTTACTTGAGTAATCTACGATTAATTACGCAACTTTTGACAGGTCTTGAGTTGAGAAAAACAAGAAAGAGATATAATATGAAGCTGAAATCTGGAGTAGTGAAATATCATAATTTTTCAGAACTTTAAAGATCGGTAGAACCCTGAAGATCAAATTATATTTTATTATTTTTATTAGTATGGTAATCTGCTATCAATTACGCAAATTTTAAGAGGTCTTGCGTTAAGAAAATCCAAGAAAAAAATTCTCGGGACACCCTTATGCACAATACTTTTACACCATGACTCTGCGTTTGGTCGGGGCTACCCTCCGATAGCGCATGCACCATACTTTTACACCATGACTCTGCGTTTGGTCGGGGCTACCCTCCGATAGCGCATGCACCACACTTTTACACCATGACTCTGCGTTCGATCGGGGCTACCCTCCGATAACGCATGCATCATACTTTTACACCATGACTCTGCGTTCGATCGGGGCTACCCTCCGATAACGCATGCATCATACTTTTACACCATGACTCTGCGTTCGATCGGGGCTACCCTCCGATAACGCGTGCATCATACTTTTACACCATGACTCTGCGTTTGATCGGGGCTACCCTCCGATAACGCATGCATCATAGTTTTACACCATGACTCTGCGTTCGATCGGGGCTACCCTCCGATAACGCATGCACCATAAACTTAAACCATGACTCTTGAGTTTGATCGGGGCCTACACTCCGATAATGCATGCATACGTATCATACGTACCGTTACATATATACTGTATATATTATGACAAATTTCTATAAATATGATTTTTATCGATTGATTGATTTTAATGGGTGAGTTATATTCACCAGATAATTTGACTTATTGTGTGACACAAGTTCACCGGATTATGACATTTGTAGTGGGTGAGCTGCTATCAGTTCATCGGATTACCAGACATTTTAGTGGGTGATTTATGTATATTCACCGGATATTTAGTGGGTGAACTATCTGGGAGCTGGCTAGTTCACCGGATTGACATTTTACTGAGTGAATTGTGTATGTTCACTGGATATTTAGTGGGTGAGCTATCTGCTCACCTGGTTATGACATTTTATAGGGTGAATTATATGTATTCACCGGATTTGTGTAGTGAGTGTGCTATGGATGCTCACCGGATTAACAGTTTAGACAGACAGACTATTTCATAATGTAAAGACTATTCCATTTTATGGATAGAAATCTACTTGAAGGAATGTTGTATATTTTAGTTATGCCATCGGAGAACGACGATGAGTGTGGGACGCCTGAAGCCACACCGCCGAAGAAACGACAAAGGGGTCAACGACGGAGGAGATCAACGTCCTGGTCATCGGAGTCCTCTTCGTCACGCTCCAGTTCAACAAGTAAGCGATCCAAGAGCAAACGTAAAAATGCGGGTAGATTGACAAAGAAAGATATGATGAGAATGTTTGTAAAATTTAAAGGAGAATCAAGCAAGAGTTCGATATTTAATAATAGTAATTTTAATAACGTTGTTCCGGAATTTGACCCCTCGACTAGAACTCAGACCATAGATATCTGGTTAAGGAAGGTAAACGAATGTGCCAGCATTTATGGATGGGAGGAGAAACAAATAATTCATTTTTCGCTTCAAAAACTGACCGGCTTAGCAAAGAAATGGTTTGAAGGGCTACCGACTGTAGTTTTCTCATGGAGTGAGTGGCAAACGAAGCTCCGGAAGGCGTTCCCTAGCTAGGAAAACTATGGGCGGCTTTTGGAAGAGATGTTAAGCCGTACTTCACGATGTGACGAAAGTTTACGTGAATACTTTTATGATAAACTCGGCTTACTAAATCGGTGTGAACTAATTGGCAAAAAGGCTGTCGATTGTATAATACACGGTTTAGGTGACAGGTCAATCAAGAGCGGTGCACAAACCCTTAATTGTACCGAACCAGAGGGTTTATTAAATTTCCCCTGCTCTCAGCGATCTCTCGCCTCAAATTCTCAGCCTTCTAACGCTAATAAATTTCGCGAACGTAATAACCCGCGGTCTAGTCAGAATAACGATGGCAAAGTCGGATCTACCGAAAGGGGTATATATTGTTTTAATTGTAGAGCTAGGGGCCACCCTTACCACAAATGCTTAAAGCCAATAATAAAATGCAAGCAGTGCCATAGGATTGGCCACGACAACGATCACTGTACGTTACGACCTCTGCAACGTCCGGTGTCGATGCCCTGGCAGGATGGCCCCCTTGGAAAGGAAAACGCTAAAGATTGACGTTACAAGTAAACCTAACGATAAGTTTTTCAAAACTTTAAGCATTAACGATCATAGTTTCGAAGCATACATTGACTTTGGAAGCGAATGCAGCTTAATACGTAAACGAGATTCAGACACTTTACAGCTACCTAAGACGTATAGTGAAATTCCGGTAGTGAAGGGATTTGGTAATTCCGCGGTACATCCATTATATAAATCAACTATCAATATTAAAATCGACGAAGTAGATGCGACAATAGAGGTTCTCGTAGTAGACGATGATTTTACAAACACGTCCCTGATAATAGGTCAAAATATTACGGAATTGAATTTCATCACGGTTCTAAAGGACAGTAGTAGCTTAACTTTCTACAATAGTCCACATTGTAATCTGTTCGATGCTGGGGCGCCTAATGTAACCCCTTTGAAGGTTTATGTAACCAATACCACAAGTGTCACACAGACAAGCGCTATTTCAATTTTTAGTAGTGATACGGGATTTACTGGGGATGTATACATTGACGGTTATTGTGCTTTAGGGGCTGGCAGAGAGTTTAGCCTGTTGCAAGGTGCATATAACCTCACGAATGGTAAAGGCACAGTACTTGTAACAAACTTAACGCCTAATACAGTTAATTTTGAGGCGAATACTTTAATTGCAAGGGCCATACCGTTTGAAGAGCAAAATATATGCCAAGTAAATAGGATAACGACCACTACTCTCGAACCTTTACAAAAATGCGACATACAAGTAGGTGACGGTCTAAGCGACGAACACTCTGATAGGCTATATTCGTTGTTACAAGGATATCGCGACTGTTTTGCGGGAGATTTGAAAGAGATTGGTTGTGCGGTTGACGTAGAAATGCAGATTGAGCTCACCGACAACAGGCCCATAGTATATCGACCCTACCGACTGTCTCACTCAGAACGGGAGAAAGTTAGGGAAACAATTGATGAGCTTCTCTCAAACGACATAATACAAGAGTCAAACTCGAATTACTCTAGCCCCATTTTAATGGTAAAGAAAAAGACCGGTGAGCAAAGACTTTGTGTTGATTTTCGCGCGCTGAATAATAAGACTCTCAAAGATCGCTTCCCACTCCCAATAATTGATGATCAGATATCAAACCTTAGTGGAAACGCATTCTTCACGACCTTAGATCTTACTTCTGGTTATTACCAGGTACCCATGGCTAAAGACAGTAGACACTTGACGGGTTTCGTGACGACTGACGGGCATTACGAATTTAAACGTATGCCCTTCGGACTTGCGAATGCCCCGGCCGTTTTCCAACGCATGATAAATAAAATTTTAGGTAATAAACGTTACGAGTATGCGTTAGCTTATTTGGATGATGTGTTGATACCGGCCAAAGACATAGATACGATGTTTGAAAGATAAGAGAAGGTTTTAAAGCTTTTTAGGCAGAATGGACTTACCCTCAAGCTTTCAAAGTGTCGTTTCTCTGACACAAAAGTCGAATATCTCAGATACGACGTTTCTGGCAATGGTATAAAACCAGGTAAGGCAAAGGTGGAGGCTGTGGAAAATTTTCCCGTGCCCCGTAATGTCCACGAGGTTCGCCAGTTCCTTGGCCTTACTGGTTATTACCGAAAGTTTATCCAGGGCTATGGGGAGATTGCAAGGCCATTGACGTCTCTTTTGAGAAAAGATTCGGTATGGCAATGGTTACAGGATCAGGATAGAGCGTTTACCCGTCTCAAGGAGAAGCTCGTACGCCGCCCGATCCTAGCGCTTTACGATCCGACTCTAGAAACTGAGCTTCATACTGATGCCAGTGCTCTAGGCCTAGGAGGTATCCTAATGCAATGGCAGAAGGATATTTGTGTGCTAAAACCTGTTGCCTACTTCAGTAGACAAACCACACCCGAAGAAAAACATCTTCACTCATATGAGTTGGAGACACTGGCAGTGGTGTGCTCACTAAAAAATTTCAGAGTATATCTGCTTGGTTTGCATTTCAAGGTATATACGGATTGCGCAGCCCTTAGGACCACATTAACCAAGATGGATTTGTTGCCACGGATAGCCAGGTGGTGGCTACAGATATCTGAATTTAACTTCGATATAGAATATCGACCTGGTATACTGATGTCGCACGTCGACGCTCTGAGCCGGAACACCACGCTACCCGCGGGAGTAGAGGAAAATCCATGTGTTAACATTTATAAAATAGAACAGGATAGTTGGCTTATTACGTTACAGTTAGCCGATTCAGACATTTCTCGTATTTATAAAATCTTGAAACCTGAGGAAGATGAGGAATGTAAGGATATTAGGAAGAATTACACGATTAAGAATAGTACAGTATACAGAAAAATAGGAGAGGAATTGCGATTAGTCATTCCGCGGAATGCTCGATGGCAAATTTGCAAAGCCAGTCATGATGATATGGGCCATCTTGGTTATGCTAAAACACTAGAAAAGATACAGAGTCAATATTGGTTCCCTAAGCTGAGACGATTCGTTAAGAAATATGTTTCTGCCTGCATCGAATGCGCTTATGGCAAGGATAACGCGTCCCGACAAAAGTCAGGTCATTTATTCCCAATTGAGAAAGTGAGTGTCCCCTTCCACACCATACATATAGACCACCTAGGACCATTCGTGAAGAGTAAGAAAGGGAATACTCACATACTTACTATTGTCGATGGTTTCACGAAATATATGTTTATTAAAGCGGTAAGGGATACGAAAACCAGAAGCACGCTGAAACTGCTGAAATATATATATTTAATGATTTTGGTGTGCCCGCTAGGATTGTATCAGATCGCGGTACCTCATTCACTTCCGCGGCATTTAAAACTTTTTGCGAAGAACACGGTATAAAACACATCTTAAACGCACGTCTCTTGTCCCAGAGCGAATGGACAAGCTGAGAGATACAATCAAATTGTATTGAATTCATTATCTGCACAAAACCACAATCGCCATGAACGCAACTGGGACAAGCAGCTGGGTAAGATCCAGTGGGGGGTTAACAACACAAATAGTACGTCTACACAAACAACACCGACCGAGGCTCTATTTCGTGTTAGGATGCGCGATGAATTAGCTAACCCAATAATTGACCATATAGAAAATATACGAGAACGAGTTAGGTCTAATATAGAGAAAAATCAAAGCAAACAGAAAAATAGGCATGACGCAGATCGAATCCCAGCTACAAAATATGAAATAGGTGACCTAGTAAAAATCGTCCGCAATAACTACAACAACGACGGCAAAAGTACAAAGCTTTTATCGAAATTTATAGGCCCGTATAAAATTACCGCGACTCTGGGTAATGATCGCTATAGAGTAACAGATGTGCCCGGTTTCGCGAAAAGGGGTAAACCATACCACTCCGTGATTGCTGCTGATAGGATTAGGCCGTGGATTCATGTAAATGCGTTAGAATTACACGACAGCGATAGTAGCAGCTCTAATTCAAGTACCGCACCGCATATTGAATGACCTGTCTGTTATATCTATCAGTATATAATATTAAGTTAGATTAAGTAAATAAATATATTTAAATTAGTATTTACATATATTACTTCATAAATTAAGCGAGCATCTATAAAAGATACTCAAAATGTCTGTTTATTTCTAATGTAAATGTTTTAGCAAAAATAAATGTAAATCAGTGAATGTTTAATAGTGTTAAATGTTTAATACATACATTAAATATATGGTTTTATCGGTTGCTTATTTCTTGTACGAATAAATATATATACATAGATAATAAACTGTAGGGGAAACTTTATATACCTACCTAATAGTATTAAATTAAATTAAATATAATTTATTTTAAGTTTCACAGACTCATATTCTCATTACATTTCATTAATAATTATAGTTTATAATAATAAATACACTCATCTTTAGGATTACAACGTCACTTAACGCATACGATTTATTTATTTATTAACTCATTTTGTTTTATCTAAAATTACTAAATAATCACAAATTTTATGGTTTGTAAATTTATGGATTGATCAAATTTGTAACTAATAACAACATAAGCAGGAACAAATGGATTAGTGTTTAATTAATTATTATGAAACATTTACCTTCAAGTTATAAAACTTCCTAAATTTATGTAAATTTGTAACTAATTTGAATTATAATCGAATTAATGCTATAATTATTGTAATTGTTAATCAATAATATTTGATTTGATGTACCTTACCTATTCAAAAATAAGTAGTTACCTATTATTATGAAAGTTATTAACACTGTTTAACTAACTGATTCTTCAACTAGTGCGTCAGGAGACTGCACTTTTGTCGAATGGCCGATTGTCACGATTTATTTATTTTTTAACACATGTTAAGGTAACATTTGTGTTTCGAGTCTTAGCAACACCACACCATCCTGGTGGGGTGAATGGTAGTAGGGCGAGCCAAGAGACCCAAAAAGGATCAGTTGGTTATTCAGTCGTTTTCATCACCTCGTGAAGTGAAGACGTCACTAGTGAACTTTCTAATTAGCACCTACATCCTGTCATTGTGTCTATCTGTACTACTTTCTGGTTTAATAAACTAAGTTCGTATCATAATATCGAATTTTATTAGATGAGTAATTGTACGATAAGCGCCAGCTAACCACAGCTCTCAATGGAATCGGAAGTCGGGTAAATACCTAATATTATACTAAACAAAGACTCCTGCGTGCAATGTCCGACCCGATCAATAATCTTCTCTCTGAACCGGTGTTATGGCTACAAATCGAATCGTGATTCGTTTCCCAGTGCTATTTAGTGAAATGAATTTTGTGCTTAATGTGAACTTGGTGTATAAATGAATGTGGTCACTTTCGGCTAGACGGCCATCCATAAAACTAACAAACACAACTCTAACAAGATCCGCGTCACCATATTTATTTCAGTAGGTACAATCTCACGATTTAATTATGTTCAGATTACGTGCCATAATTACTAATTGACTACTTTCTGTATTTTCAGGTTATGACCAAGTTGATGACAATTCGATCACTGATTTTCGCATGACGGAATTATTGTAAAAGATCGAATACCCAATGTGCTTATTTTATATTTTGGTGAATAAAGTATGGTGCATCAGACACAATCAAACCAATAGTATTATGGTGTGGTGGATATAACCTAGTCACCCGGAGTAAGTAAGACTTAGCACCTATTTTGGTACTAATGCGTAGGAGTCTACAGTGTTTAAGATAAGCCAAAACCAGGGCACGGTTGTAGGTCTCATCGGAAGATGTGCTAGTTGTATTCTTAATTTGAGAATACCTAATGGGAATAATCGTCCAGTAAATAAAAGTCTGTTATATTTCTGTTTAATGAAATATTGTTGCCCTACCATAATTCTAACCTAAAACTAGACCTAATCCTAGACCTAGGGCAATTATGGGTATGATATATTGTTTTATCAACTGTAAATCTCGTCTATTTCAGGTAGTTGACATGGGATCTATCGGTCTGCGGTAGTAACTAGTTTCGACCTAGCGTGGATCTGTATATTGTGGCATCTGGTGACTCAATATTGATTATGATATTAGTTTGGATCATTGCGAATGGATATTCAAAGGTAGGTTATTGCGTTGTTTGATTTTATGCTACATAGACTAACTTTAATTGTACATAAGTTGTATAATCGCACCTTCACATTTCTACCCTAAGCAGAACTCTGGACAGTCTAGTTTATGCCCTATCATGATTGAAATTCTAACAAGTGTTATTGTCTTTCAAATTGCTTTAAACTAGGAGTGTTACTCCTGGATTCCTATTGGTGGAGCCATCATAGCTGATGTATGATCTACTTAAGCCGTCTATAATATGATATTAATATTTTATATAAATACTGTCTCTGCGCGGGTTCAACTAGTTTGGAAATTTAATAATATTTGAGACTTAAAGTCATTATATTTTATTTGTAGGGTATTTATATTGGATTATTATTAATGTTACTGAATATTAAAGGTTTTATACTATGTTTTGCACTCCTTTATTTTTATTCCTTTTCTTTGTTATTATTGTTTTATGTTATAAGCTTTACTGTTTATTCATTTAAACAATTGTTACAACCACACTTTCATTCCTAAGGATGATCCTAACATACCTAGTCTATCTAGCTTGTCCCCAAGTATGAAGCTTGATTCTGTTCCTTGTAAATGCAAATGTAATCAAAATAAAATTTATAGTATTAATTCATGTGTAATGATGGGACCGTAGGAGTCACTTGCCCGAATGGTTGTCTGAAATCCATTCAGATCCGCCCTTAAAACAAAGGCGGCACCACGAACCTAAGGAAAAAGCATCAACGACTCCAACTGAAACAAACAAACTAATCACTGTTACACTAACGTACCTGTATGTTATTTATGGTAGCACTGATTCTAATAGTTTATCTAGATAAAATATTTTATAATGCTCCACGGTAACTTGGACGTCTTGAGCTTCACGTATAATCACAGCACGTAATCGCTCCTCATTCAGAAATCCACTTTTTTTCTTTATGCCTCCCCAGTCTCTTTTACATATCATTCTTGTTCACATAAAACTGTTCCCGAGAAACAGCTGTTCTCATGAAACACGCCCAATTTTCCTGCGATCGCAGTAAATATCCTCTACGTGTATAATTTTCACGGAATCCCAGTAGGTATGCTTCGCGAAGCATTTCACAGGATCACTGTAGGTATGTTTCGCTCGAAACGTTTCACAGGAACACCGTAGGTATGTTTCGCACGAAGCATTTCATAGGATCACTATAGGTATGTTTCGGGCAAAGCATTGCATAGGATCACTGTAGGTATGTTTCGCTCGAAACGTTTCTCAGGATCACCGTAGGTATGTTTCGCGCGAAACAAGCTCTCATTTAACTCCACACGACGATTTAAAGTACTCTCTATTCGTAAGGCGATAAGGTCGATATTTCACTAAAGGGTTTCTGTTTCATAAGAAACTCATGCTATTTTTACGGCACAATCTCTCGATGCCGATGGAACCAACGCTCTTATGATTTCCAGGAAATAAAATCAATCTGTGATCTATCTATTAGTGGAATAATAGATGGAGTGTTCAGCTATAAATATTGTAAAAAACAATGTAATTGTTATTTGCATATATATGCCTCCACTTATAACGAAAATTGCTATATTTGATATATTTTTTAATAAACTAAATGACATTCTTATTCAATTTGCTTATGACGCTAAAAGAAAAATTATAATGTGCGGAGATTTTAATACTGACATCTTAAATAAAACAAAATATTCCTTAGAATTCGAACAAATTTTAAACAGATATAATCTTAAGTTAGCATTTCGAACCATAACAATACTTTCTACTTGGTTTGAGAATAGGAGAGATTTCAGTCATGAAAATTTAGTTAAGTTTGTAAACGGTACATCCGCTCTATCTTTTTCAGATGTACCAGAATGTAATAAGATGAAGGAAGCATTTAACCTAAACTATGACACAATGTTTATTTCTTAATTTATGTTTCCCGACTATAAAAGTTAAAATTAATAATCGTCCATCTAAACCAAGATGACTTACTAAAAGCCTAAAACAGTGTAGCGCAACTAAACGTAAACTTCAATTAAAATACATAAATTTCTCAAAACGAAACATAGGTTTACTAAAAAACATTTCAAAACATATAACTATATTTTCAAAAAATTTATGCTAACAGTACAAATAAATTATAATAGAAAGTATATCATCCAAAACTAGTATCATTGATGCTAAAAAATATATTTACCGAGTATCGAATAATGCAGGCGTTTCGCGCCGGGGCGCAACCGGAACATAACGCGAAGACGATGTTGATGATGGTGATGATGAACAACACAGGGGGAATGATGCATTTACCCACAAGTCGCTCAGTTAATATTTCCCTTAGTTGTGAAACATCTCATTTGTACATACTCTTCTCGCAAATGTCTAGTTTTTTAACTTTGTTCATAAACATATGTTGCAGTGATACTTACGAGCTATGAATACAATAAAGGCGATGGATATTAAAAAAGTCAAGTATAGTCATGAGTCACGATACTAAGTTTTGAATAGTTCATTATCTTAAGAAGAAGAAGTGGATATTGTTCAAATTAGGTAGTAGCAAATGTCTATGCCACCTCTACTAGGCTCTATAAAAAGGCTGTCGTTCCAAGAAGAGATGGCTTGACATCGTTAAAGATGACTGCGTGCCAATAAACTCCATACCACCACAAGGATGCTTAAGACCGAGCGAAATAAACAAAGAAAACTAATAAGGCGGACCCCGGGGTCATAGCACAACCCGGATTGTCGTCAAAATAATAAGATTTCTTTTTATATTAGACAAAAAAGGCCATCCTCAACTGTTAGTAAGTGACGATCCGGCCAAAGATGGAGCATGCCCGTCTTGGAGCAGCCTATTTACTCTAATCTAGAAGGCATCCAGATTATATTGGTCAGGGAACACACTCACAGGCAACGCATCCCATTTCTTAGCCGTACGTATTATAAAGGTCGAGCTAAAGCGGCTTGTGCTGGAAGATCCAGCACATAAGGATGAAACGCTCGCCGGGATCGTGTCTCCCGATAGCCGAAAGGGGCCGGCGGAATGAGGTCTTGCAGCTGCTTCGCACACTCTTCGAATTCTAACCTGTAAAAGACCGACAGACGCGCAACCGTACGCCGATGCTCCAAGCTCTGCAGCCAAGCTTTAATCAACTGCGTGTCACAAATTATCAAAAATGATGATATTGTTGCTGTCGCCACTTTTGCTGAAGACAATACCTTTGTGAATGTGAAGGGAAGTCAGGGCAAAGTTGTCATGGACACAGAAAACTAATACCAACATTGAGAAGGACAACTTCTGAAAGACAATAAGTAGAAAGCGACTCCTGTAATGACGCAACACATTGATGAAATTCAGCTTGTAAGGCTATTAGGATTTGGTATCTCTGCAATTCATCATCATAATATCAGCCGAAAAACGCCCACTGCTGTGCATAGGCGCTCGCCAGAGATCTCCACAGAAGCCGGTATCTCACAGAACCTTCTGTATCTAGCTGGTACCTGCGATCTTTACCAGGTCGTCGGTCCATTTTGTAGGAGGTCTACCCATGCTGTGTCTTCAGGTATGTGATAGCCACTCGAGATTTTTGCTGCCCCAACGACCATCTGTTCTTCAAGCTATGTGCCGTCTCTGCATTTAACTAAGTAAAATAATCTAAGTCTATTTAGGTCTCAGAGAACAAAAGTATCATAAAATACTTACTTTTTTCTAAAATATAATCAACGCAAGTTAATTACAGTGGCTATATTTAAAAACTCTTAAAATCTATTTTTTACTGCGGTTGTCTCAGTCGGAATCGGTATGCTAATTACGTAACTCTGTTGCGAACAATTCTCTGGTAATAATGATTTAAATTGTTACTTTTGTGATTACGTATACTCGATACTATCATTAAATACTATGATTAATGGGTTCAGTTGCTAACAAAGTTCCATTGCAATAATTTTAAAGTATTAAATCAATCATACGTAATCGCAAAAGTAACAATTTCAATCATTCTTCTTCTTCTTATAGAGTCGATGGACTTAACTCCCTCTTATTCTTTGTTCGCCCAGTAATCGGTGACACATACAGCATTTAGACCTCGAACAAGTTCTCCATTGGACAAGTTTTAGGACACGCCGAGCATGAAATCAGAGAATTGTGGGCAACATAATTACGAAATTAGCGCTGCATATGAGTATTCCATTCATAAAATTTTGTACTAACATATCATCCAAATTCACTCCCAAGCCATATTGGATTCCCAGACTTTCTTTGCTCGTAGCTCGGCGGTGGCTGGCTTTTAAGATGTTCAGAAGAAATCTTACTACGGAAAATTTAAGTATATTTAAAGGCAGAGAAAAGGAATGTATGTTAGAGTTTAAGAAAGCTAAATGCAAACCCTGGTGAAAATGTTGTGACTCCATCGATGAAGAATCGTCCGCTTCAGACCTTTGGTCTCGTATGTGGTGGATAAAAGGGTGTAAGCGAAAGCAAACTTGTTTTTCAAAAGAACGACAAGTGGAGCTACTTACATCATTGACACCTGATTTTGTTATAAAGGGTAAGCCATCTTTTACATCTTTAAATAATTTACTTGAACAAGATTTTACTTTATCAGAACTTTACTTTAACTTTTTTTACTATTGAGATAGTTGTTCAAAAAAGATAATTACCACGCCCGGAGAGGATCTGATAACCTATTTAATGATTTATCGTGTTCCTTTAGTTCTAAAAGAATTCATTCTAAAAAAAAAAAATATTATATTAAATACTGATGATGTGCTAATCAGTGGCGCGATATTCGAGTGGTTCCAATGTTTTAAACTATCGCGGTTATTATCACACATTTTAAGGGTATTTTCCGGGTTTCCTAATGCGTACCTTTGTTGACGAGTAGCCCGATATTTCGACACAGTTGCATGCATCATGGTCATAGGACGACTTATTTTTATTAAAATTGTTAGTGGGTCTAAGTTGGGGGTTTCATACCAAGCATTGTAGGAAATGTTGTATATTGCGTTAATTAGGAGTATATTTGACGATGATTGTGTTTTATATGATAATGCGGCGAAAAGTCCTCTCATTAAGTTGGACAGATTACAAAATCAAGCTCTAAGAATTATAGGTGGTTTTGTCAAAAATACTCCCGTTCACGTAATGGAAAGTGAGTTGTGTTTGTCACCTTTGTATCTTAGAAGGCAATTGCTAGCATTAAAATTCTGTTTAAAAGCGCAATCATGTTGCGTCTCTATCTAATCTTAAGTTTCATGATTGGCATAAGATTTTCTCTGATGGTTCCAAAAGCGGGTCAGTTCTTGGAGCGGCATATTATGATAGTTATTCTGGTTATGGCAAAAGTTTTATGAATATAAATGAAGCATCAGTTATGACAGCGGAACTCATTACAATTTCAGAATCCCTCTCGTATATTGCACGAAATAATTGGATGAAGTACGTAATTTTCTCAGATTCTAAGTCTACCCTACAGCATATAGCTCAATGTGCTTCGTAAATTTAACTTTGAGAATTAGGTAACATATTTTCATGAGATGTCAAAAGATTAGGGTATTTGGTATAAATCTCTACAAGGTCAGCCATTTTGTAGACCGTGATTTCATGGTTTGCAAATTTCTAGAAAATATATACAGTTGGCAATGAGATTGCGCTCCGGACATTACCCAAGTTATAAGTTTGCGTTAATTATGGGTAAGGTCCCTTCCCCTAATTATGATGCATGTGGTAGTATTGAGGACGTACAACATTTGTTGATGGAGTGCGTTCTGAATGAAGGGGAGAGAAAGTCACTGAGGAGACGAATAACGTTGAATCTATAATAATAATAATAATAATAATAAATGTCCTGGAAATGTCCTGGGCCGGATGGATTGCACAACTTCTGGATAAAATGGTTTCGATGCTCACATGAACGCTTGGCAACACAATTCCAAGAAGCCCTTGAGCGTGGTTCCCTACCAACTTTATTTACAACCGGTATTACCTTTCTGCTCTATAAGTCCGGTAGTACCACAGAAGCGAAAAACTATAGACCCATCACGTGCTTGCCTACGCTATACTAGCTCCTTACATCCATTTTGAGAAAGAAAATTAATAACCACATTATTGAAAATAATATTTTAGCCATGTCACAAAATGGATGTAGGGTTGGGTCTCGTGGTACTAAAGAGCACCTCCTCATAGACATGACCATATGCCAACAAGTCCGGCGGAGCAGGGGGTCCCTCTCGGCTGCCTGGATTGACTATAAGAAGGCCTATGATTCGGTGCCTCACTCATGGCTGAGACGGGTCTTGGAGTTGTATAAGATCAATGCAACTTTAAGATCTTTTTTAGATGCAGGTATGAGGCAGTGGATCACAGTCCTTAGTCAACCAGTAGGCGGAGTTGACCATTCTCCTCCCCAGGACTTTATAAGGATAGAGAGAGGAATTTTTCAGGGCGACAGTTTGAGTCCACTGTGGTTTTGCTTAGCTTTGAATCCGCTTAGCACATTGCTTAAGCATTCAGAGCTGGGCTGCCGGCTTCGAAGAGAGGGCGAGGTCATCTCACATCTGCTATACATGGATGACCTCAAGTTGTTTGCACCAAAACGCCAGAATCTGATGGAGTTATTGAAAATAACCGAATTTTTTAGTAATGCCATCAGAAGGGAGTTTGGTGTAGATAAGTGTGCGGTCATGCATGTGCAGCGGGGGAAAGTTGCAAATACAACAAATTTGGAACTTTCTGAGACGATGTCTTTCAGATCTCTCTCTGAAGCCGAAACTTACAAATACCTTGGTATGTCACAGTCTTTGGGTATCGTGGACGAGGGTGTAAAACAGGCAGTGAAGGAGCGTTTCTTCTGTCGCCTAACAAAAGTACTTAATAGTCTTTTGTCGGGTGGCAACAAGGTGCGCTCCTTCAATGCTTGGGTGATGCCCCTGCCCACATATAATAAGGTGGACTCAAACAGAGTTGGACGCTCTGGATAGAAGGGTCCGTCTTCTGCTCACTACACACCGTATGCTGCACCCACGCTCGTCTGTCATGAGACTGTACATCCCACGTAAATGTGGAGGTCGTGGCTTTTTAAGCGCAAAACCCTCCACAATCGTAAGGTGTGCAGTCTGAGAGACTACTTTCTTAACAATGAGTGTGGGATGTCCTTGGCAAACGAGAACTGGCGCAAACCAAAGGTCCTAAGCACCATAGACCGCAAGGACGTATGGAAGAGCAAGGAGCTACATGGGCGGTTCTACAGGGCCTTGACAGGACCCGATGTAGATCTGCTCGCCTCGGTGAAATAGCTACACTTTTGTGATCTTTTCGGGGAAACAGAGGGGTTTGTTTGTGCAATTGCTGACGAGGTTATCATGATGAACAACTACCGGAGGTATATCCTGAAGGACGGTACGGTTGACATTTGTCGTGCATGTCGCTGCCCTGGAGAGTCACTCAGGCATATTACATCCGGTTGTGGTCGTCTTGCTAATGGTGAGTACTTGCACAGACATAACCTGGTAGCCAGGATTATTCACCAGCAACTTGCTCTTCAATATGGTCTTGTGGAGTCTGAGGTGCCATATTATAAATACGTGCTAGCGCCAGTTCTTGAAAATGGTCTTGCCACGCTCTATTGGGATCGGTCTGTGATCACGGACATGACTATTGTAGCCAATAGACCTGATATCGTGCTCACAGACCGATCGAAGCGCCGAGCAGTGCTCGTCGATGTCACCATCCCGCATGACGGAAACCTTGTGAAGGCCGAGAAGGACAAACAGTGTAAGTACCTTGACTTGGCTCACGAGGTGACCGCCATGTGGGATGTTGATTCGACGATCATTGTTCCGATAGTCGTTTCAGTGAACGGTCTCATAGCGAAGAGCCTCGACCAACATCTCAAGAGTCTCTCGCTAGATGGTTGGGTCAAGGGCCAGATTCAGAAAGCGGTTCTCTTGGAGACGGCGCGTATTGTCAGGAGGTTCCTGTCTCTGCAGCCCTAACCGCTGGTAGCTTGGGCCTCGCCCCGGTGCTGGTGGTACTCTAGGTTTAGGTTTTTTATAATATTTATTTTTCATATATATTGTAAAAAATTTAGATCTAAGAATGAAAATAAATAAGGAGAATAATAATAAATAATAGTCATTTATTTCAGGTATTTTACACCCATATTAAAACAATAATTATAATATAAAATTATATAGGTACAATAGTACGACTGTCAATAAAAACATAATTAATACCAACGTACAATAGTACGACCGTCAATAGGAACAGTACAATGATTACAATTAAAAAAAAAACACAAACACAAATTAACTACATAAAAGAAACGCTCATCGAACATTCGGTGTGTTGTGCACGGATATTCAGTGCCTAAAAATAGGACTGTTAACATTTTCTACTAGCGTCTTTAAAATACTGTTACCGCTGGAACGTAGTCGGTTCCAGAAGGCTATAATACGGGACCTCAAAATCGCGTAGAAGTCAGGGACTCTTGCCTCAGCAAACATGCTTGAAGCGCTGCAGAGGGGCGGATGCTTCAATAAAATACGGAAGGCGTATTGTATTGCACCCTTAATTTGTTGTAACTTTGTTTGGTATAATTTCTCCATAAATTAGTCCATAAGTGACTTGTGTAAAAGCTTTGACAATAGGCTTTGAACAAAGTTATTTTCACCTGTTCCGTGCAGCGTGAAAATCTGCGCGCGAGCATGTTACACCGTGTAGCAAGAGCCCTATCATCGTGTAGATCATCCTCATCCCGAAAATATTCATTTAGCATGTGACCCAGGTATCTAAATTTGCTCACAACCTGCACTGACGAACCATTTAAATAAACTGAGGGAACGTTCTCCGGACCTGCCCCAGACCTGAATATCAACATTTCAGATTTTTAACATTGTATGACAAGCCATGCCGATCAGCGTATGCTACGCATACACTGATCAGCTTTCTTAACCCTTTAATCGAGGGGCTGAGGAGCACCATGTCGTCCGCATAACTAAGATTATTAAGACAAATATCGCCGATGTGACAACCGACACCAGTGCTCCTCAGCTCCACGATCAGGTCGTTGATATACAGGTTGAAGAGATCCGGAGAAGTCAACCCACCTTGGCGTACACCACAGTTTAGCCTATATTTGCTAGACTGTGTGTCACCCCATCTTACGTAATTCGTTTGGTTCTCGTACCAATATCTCAACAGACTCACTATGTTACTACTGACGTTGGCGTTTTTTAGTTTACCCCAGAGTATTTTATAGTTGACCAAGTCAAATGCCCGGCTAAGGTCTAGGAAGCAGGCATATACGGAAGTATTTCTGTCAGTGTAATAGTTAACAGTGTGTTTTAAACTAAATATAGCCGAGTCTGTTGAGAGACCGGAACGAAAACCAAACTGCGTGTCATCAATATGCAATCCTTTCGCCAGTGCAGGCTGTAAGAGTCGCTCAAAGATTTTCCCCACAAGGGTGCTTAGCGAAATCGGCCTATAATTACTAAGACGTGATATGTCACCAGTCCTATGGAACAGGCACAGGAACTACCACAGTCTTTATCATGTTGTCCGGCAAGCAGCCGTAACGCATGCATAGGTTAAATAAGTGCGCAAGGACACGATGGATCTCATCACCAGCGTAAGAGATATGCTCGATACTGAGCCCATCGTGTCCAGGCGACTTACCTCGCGACATGGCCCTCACAACCTCACGAACATCACGAGCAGTGAATGTCAGCACGTCATTGCACTCGAGCGGCGACGGTGGTGCCTTGTCAGTTACTGATCCACTGTTCAAAACTGGTGGTGATGCTTTAAAATGATGTGAAAATAACTCGGCTATATCTCTAGGATCGTTACACTTTTCTATGCAGTTAGGAATACCTGCCTTACCCTTTTAATTTTTTTACATTGTTCCAGAATTTACAGAAGTTTTTATTCGAACAATTGCTTGCCAAGACATTCATTTTGATCTTGTCCTCATTATTCTGACACCACCGTAGCCTGCTTTTAAATACCCTACGGCTATCCAACATGCAGTTATAGACGGCGCCCTCCCTAGGCTTCCCGCTTTGAACCCACCAATTAAAATATGTTCTCGCCACTTGGTGACTTTCCTGCACGTGCAGATTCCACCCGGTAACATATTTTCTTGATTTCCGCACGCAACACCCCGAAGTAGAGCTATTTATTGCGGCTTTCGTCAATATCTCAATAATATTATTATACAATGAATTAATTTAATTATCATATTCAGAGGACATATTACTACAACTATCACAGCTTAAATCACAACACTCAGTGTTAACCAAACTTTTCAGCCTGTTGTTACAATTTTTGCCATATATATTTATCTGCTCTAGATCTCTAATTCCCCACTGAACTTTGGCGTCGCTCTTATGATTATCTGATACAACAGACTGCTTTATTGGTAGGTTTCCTATGTTACACTTAACATAAACAGGTAGATGGTCCGACCAGCAAACATCAGAATCCACGCTTATGGAAACAATAGTGTCACGTGCCGCTTGTGTCGTAACACAATGGTCCAGCCAACGAACCGATCCACATGATTCACTAATGAAGGTGAATGTCCCAGAGTCCGCGCCCAGTATGTCCACATCAGCGCATATTAGTTGGTGTTCAGCACAATATGACATCAACTCACGACCGAACCTGGTGCCCGGGTGGGCGTTGAAGTCGCCCAACACAAACGCAGCTTCAGCCCCACTCTCGTCGATAATCGCATTTATACTAGCGAGACAGTCCGTAAACTCTATGAGGTTGTCGTCGTGGTCCACTGGCATGTATACATTTACAACAACTACTTGACGGCGTCCACAAACCACTTTGATGGCCGCCAATCTGTCACTTGCGCATTCCATGACCGAAACAGATGTAAACAACGATTTCCGCCACAACAACGCCAACCCATCATACGGACGGCCTCGGAGCACTCCTACTGACGTATCCACTGACGACTTCGCATGGGTTGCAAAGTCGTACTGAGATCGTGTGGCAGGAGCCACGTCTCCTGTAAAGCGATAATATCGGTTTTCTTGCAGAGCTGTTCCAGGTGATGTCGAGACCTCTTCATGGATTTACAGTTGAAGGACGACATCACTATGTTGTTTTGCAAACCATCATATTATTCTGTTTTTTTAGCATGATAACCACGTACATGGTATCTTCGATAAACGACTCCCCTCGGCCAAAAGTTACTGTCTAAATATGTACTAATTTTGAATGAATTTCTATTTTGAAAGAATTAAAGGAGGTTTCATAATGCTGTTGTAGTGTTTCCACTTTAATACAGCTCTCCCCCATATCCTTTATATGTTCCATTATATCATTCTCATGAATATCCTTCTTTATGCGTGATATATAAATAAAACAACTACTTTCCACTACTTGCAGTTTTGAAACCTTCTCTAGTGTACCTCTACAGTTTTTATTTTTCTTATTAGGGCGTCTCTTCACAAGCGTAAATGAGCTTTCCTCTCCGTTATCATCACTATTATTGCCTATTGTATCTTCCGCATGAACAGCTGATCGTTGCGATAACACAATATCTCGGTACGCAGGCGTGCGCGGGAGCTCGGTGCACTCGGAAACCGGTCCTACTACCCGGCTAGGTTGCGACGGCGACGATTGTAATGTAGGCGGCTCGCGCATCGGTCGCATCTTCTTTTGTTTACTCAGATACATCACGGTGTTATCACTTAGGTTGGAACTACTACGCTCGGCACGCTGATTACGTAATTGTGTGAGTTCGTTGTGTAGTTTAGACTCGATATTTAACATTTCTGTTTTTGTCACCGTGTCTAATCTTATGGCCTGCATCTCGGATTTAAGATAAGTCAAGTCTTTTAACAGACGCGTGACGTCTATATGATTAAAAGTCACAGGGGGCAGGCGGTTTAGATCTTTAGCAACAAACACTGGATGCGTTGCTGGGTCAGTTTCTTTAAACAGCTTGTAAATATCCTTTAGATTCTTCTTAGTCCGGTCCTCTCCCTTTCTCACAATATTTCTCGGCGCTTCCGGGATTTTGTCAAATAGCAACGATTTCGACGTTTCCACATCCGACTCGGTAAAATTTGATACACATATTTGCGTGATACTAATTTCATCAAGTATGTCAAGTTTGTTCTGCACAAAAGTTAACAGCTCGTCTATAATGATCACTGGTTCCGACATTTTTTAAATTTACGCGAAGACGCAGCGCATAGTGTTACCGATTACGCGCACGCGTAGTTCGTATCGCGGACAAGGACGGACTGGTATCTATACGATACTGGTATACCTCAGTCGATCCTGTGTAGTCCAGCTTCAGACGCTGCTCTGGATTTGTATAATCTCGTTTGTTTGCTTCAGTGAATTTATCTCTTTTATGCCCATGAGTTTTATTGGACACTTGTGTACATCATTTACCATAACTCAATAATTTTAACTGGGAGAAGATTCCTTGCCCATGATTGACATATGTTTGTTTAGTAATACCATCAGTAGTCGCCTTACGAGATCGGCGATTAGCTGTTTCAATGTTAGATATTTTGTATTAGGGTACAATAGGGCTGACATGTACATTAGGGTGTCCCGTCCATGTATGAGAAAAAAAAAATTTCAAGCTACATAATCGCAAGAGGTATCAAAATTTGCGTAATTTTACACAGATTATGAAAATTTTTAAAATATTTTAAATATATGTAATCTTGAGGGCTCTACCAAACTTTGAAATTTTGGGAATTTTAATTTTTTACAGAATTTTTCTACTTGCTTAAAATAGAAATACAAATTCAAGTTTATTTTATACTAAAATATAAAAATTAAAGAAATAAAGCATAAAAAAAGAAAATAATCAAAATAGAGCATAATAATCAATATAACATTTTTATTATATTTTGCTTGTTATTGAGTCAAAAATTATGGACTTCTGTTCGTGATTGCAAATTCCAACGAAGCTATCTCAAGCATTAGCGTCAGTAACACAGTAACACTATGTGAGGCCTCTGTTACCACAGATTGTGTATAACAAGGATAGTCAACTATTTCCAAGCTTTTATCTTTTGCCATGATTTGAAAGTCGTATTTAGAAATATGCTGAAGAATCGGCGGTGCAGTGAATAACCAGCGTTGCGGATTTTCCTGTCACACAATAATGTATGTGTAATCTTCAGCAGTCTTAAATATTTTGATTTTAGTGCTAATCTCAGCTTTTCTAAGTTTTACTATTATTAAGTTAAATCTTTGGTAGAAACCAAGCGGATATCAGGCAAAACAGCTTCAGAAGATCGCGTCGATAAACATTATCTGTCACAGAGCTTAGCTATTTTTTTAGTTGGCTTTGCTTAATGTTTTTCTATTCGCTGTTGAAGTCGATGGTGTCGAAGGTCGTTTATGTCGGGGATGCCTTTGGTATCGAACATATTTCAAAGGAAGATTCACGCACTATTCACAATATGCATAAACAGAATAGGCCTCTTAGGAGGCTTCAATTTGCCTATGCTGTCTCTTTATGATTCTAGTCCTTTATTTTTAATCAATACCACTCATTACCATTTTCCTGTCATTTATTTGATCTAACAATAAACTTCTCTCTTTGATGAGAATACTTAGGTTTCAAGCTCAAATACAAACAAGATTCAAATGAAGTACATTTAAGAAGCAAAACTAAAAGCTTTTTAGATAACTCTAACAACACTCGTTTCGTCATTCGTTTTTGAGACTAGACATAATTTCGTTAGCTTTTGCGGTATTCTTTCAAATTGAGGTAGGTTTCCATCCACTTTTCGTGGTCAAATGATTTCAGGAACTAGATAATTTGGGCATACTTCCGACTTGCTTTTTTGCCCGCGTCTTCGTCTGCGTAAAATTAGGTTAATACGTTCCGGATCCGTTCCCGTGGCAACCACATTGAATCTCGGGGAGAACTATAGCCTATGTAAACCGCTGATAATGAAGCTTTCTATGGGTAAAGGAATTTTAAATCGTAGTAAGTACCTAGTCGTTTTTGAGCTTATCAATACAAACAGACAATCAAACCTCTCTTTATGATATTAGTATAGATTAGAATGGAAGCTTTGGTCCATATATTGTTGATATTTTCTGAAACAGTCCCATATATTACTATATTACATTATTCTTTCTATTATCGGTACTTCAATTTCAGGTCGTTCTTGACTAATAAAATAGCGCTGCTGATCGTCAAGTTCTTAGTATGTTCTCAATATAGCGGAAGTGCCTCACGACGGCGACGTCTCGAACTTATTATTCGAATAAAGTCACAAAATCTACTTTTAAACTGTATCACAATTGTACTACTTTGATGGCATCAAATTACTTTGGATTCGAAAAAACACTAGCGAGTAAAGTCCACAAGCCACAAAGTCCTCGAAATAAGTTGAAACGAACCACGTTACCTGCTAATTTTGAATTTGCAAGTCCCAATCTGCAAATTCGAATTCGCCGATAACATATTGTTGCATAAAAATCTAAATATCTTGTTTGTATTACACTTTAATAAAATAATAAGTAAATATTTTTCATATTTATATTTAAAATAGGATAGCGAAATATTACCTTTAATATGTAAATTTTTCAAAACTTTGACTATCTACAGAACCCTAAAGGTATAGTTTTATTTGGTTTTTTTAAGTTACTTGAGTAATCTACGATTAATTACGCAACTTTTGACAGGTCTTGAGTTAAGATAAACAAAAAACAGATATAACATAAATCTGAAATCTGGAGTAGCGAAATATCATAATTTTTCAGAACTTCAAAGATCGGTGGAACCCTAAAGATCAAATTTTATTTTATTATTTTTATTATTATGGTAATCTGCTATCAATTACGCAAATTTAAAGAGGTCTTGCGTCAGTAAGAAAATCCAAGAAAAAATTCTCGGGACACCCTAATGTGCATTATGTATAAAAGTACTTAAATAAATAATTAAAGTCTAGTAGCATAATTATTTTAATCTACACTCATAGCGTAATTTTCTAATTACATATTCGAAAACAGTAGTTTAAGGATACACCTTTTTCACGTTAGTCTATAAAACTTTAAAAAATAACTTTTCTATACAGCTTTTCATATACTATTTTCATTTTTTTTTTTTTGTTTGACAGCTGTCAAACAGGTCGGATATCCTCTAATATATTATTAAATTTAATTATTATTTTGACATAATTTACACAACAAATTCACTTTATTATTAATTATTTCCTTAAATTTGACAAATTAAACTATAAAGCAGTGAAATGGCACGAAAGACGACAACGACAAAAGGTTAGTTGACGTTATTTTGAAATTTGAAAATATGATTACCGACATGAACGAGAAATTAACGGATTCTTGTAATGTAATACACCAACAACAAGACGAGTTAAGTCAACAAAGACACCTTATATACGACCTAATTAATATGATCAAGAAGGACTCACCAATAAATGATCCACTGATATCAACAATCCCTCATAAATTTCACTGTCCAACACACGTATCACTAAATGAGTCTGGGCCCCATGGCCTGGATTATTTCAATGGGGCAGGCACAGAGCAAGAACTACCGACGCACGATCATCAACAAGGTGATAATGAGGCCATTGACCCGCCAGTGAGATTGATGATGCCGGTGATACCAGCTGAGCCGTCGCTAACGGCCCCGGCCGAGCCATTGCGGGCTCCACCAGCCGTACCGTCCAGCCCCTTGATCAGACAGTGCCGCGGCCGATCTCGACGTGCCGTTGTCCCGCCGTCGCCACCCGGCGATATGGCCGGCGATGCCAAGCACGATACGGCAGCCCTCAAGCCTAACAAGAAGCAGCAGCCGTGTGTCTTGTCCACGAGCGAGCCGCTAGCTACATCCCAGGGACTCCGAGCTGCCTCGCCACGCTTCCTTAGCCTACATTTATTCAATGTTAGTGAGGATGCTACCGTCGAAAATGTATTGCAGCGTGTCCAGAGCCAAACGAAGATTGCGGATGTCATATGTGAGAAATTGGTGACCAGAGGTAGCTACTCGTCGTTCAGGCTCGATGTACCCGTCCACAAAGTTCATATAGTGAAAAATTTAAAACACTGGCCCGATGGCGTACAAATACGGCGCTTCAACGTAGTAACAAAAAAACTCGAAAAGTCACGGCGCACAACTAAAACCGCACTAAACACAAAATCCACATCAATTAAAGTAATACATCAAAATGTTCGATCAATTTGTGGTAAAACCGGACTATTAGAATTATTATTAAACACCGAAAATCCAGATGTCCTGGCATGCATCGAAACGTGGTGCAGAAAGGGTGAGATTGAGCGAGTTAGGTTATGTGGGTACGAACTGGCGAATAATTACTGTCGAACGAACATCGCTCATGGTGGTGTTGCCCTGTACACACGGGCCGATATTCCGTACCGCCAACGAACCGACCTACAGAGCCTGGCCGTTCAGTATCATTTTGAATTCTGTGCTATCGAAACATTGAATACAAATTTTATTATTGTTGCAATGTATCGCACAGGCTATGGTGATTTTGACATATATTTAAATAAATTAGAATTATTATTGGCTAAGATAGTTGACGAAAATAAGAGGTTTATCTTGGTCGGCGATCAAAATGTGGATTACTTGTCCGATAATTCATTAAAGAAACGAGTAGATGAACTTCTGCATTGTTATGGGTGTATAAATTGTGTTCGGTTCCCTACCCGTGTATCCACGGACAGCTCAACTTCGATAGATTGCGGTATAGTGCCTCGCGACGGCGGCGACTGTACGGCGGTGCCTATGTACACCGTCATTAGCGACCACGATGCGCAGTTGTTCACGCTGACCACAGACCAGTCAAACCACCGACAACACAAGGAAAAATTTGAAAAACGAACGTTTAGGGATGAATGTTTATTATTATTTTATTTTGACATAGCAAACTATAATTGGAATTTTATTTTTGACAATAACATTGCTATTAATACAAAATTTACTAAATTATTTGATATCTTAACATTCTATATTGACATTCATTTTCCAATTAGAAATATTGTAAGAAAGCGCGATAAAAATCTGAAATGGCTAACGGAAGACCTTGCTAAATACATTCAAATTCATAATGATTTCACAGAATTTAGAAGGAAATACCCAGATGAGAAAAATATTTTAGCATACATTGATCATTATGCTAAACTCATAAAGTCAGAATCATTGTCGGCTCGTAAATCGTATGTTGCAACACGTATACGCTCGAGTAATAACCCTTCGAAAGAAATGTGGCGTGTTATAAATGAGGAGGTATCGGCGAAACCTAATATTCAAAATATTTCGCTAAAGGATGACGCGTCATACGCCGTTCCACCACATAAAGTAGCTGATTACCTCAACAAATATTTTTTATCCGTTGCGTCTAAATTTACCTTAAAAGTAGATGAAACAGCATCCGTCCAATATGTAAATCACTATTTAAAAGACAGTGTAATAGAAGAGTTTCGCATACCAACACTTACAGTGAATGACCTGACAAGTACTTTAAAATCTTTAATGAAAAAGCTTAACACTTTGGAAATTTATGATATGTCTATCAAGGTCCTCCTGAGCATCTGGCCAATCCTATCGGGATTACTCGTCGAACTGTTTAATGTTATAATTTCAAGTGGTGTATATCCCGACGTACTAAAGAGTACAAGGGTTTGTCCGGTGTATAAAGGTAAAGGCGAAAGGTGCTCAGTAGACAACTACAGACCGATAACAATAGTGCCCACTATATCAAAAATATTCGAATCGATTTTATCACAACATCTTATGCGGCACTTAGAAAGAAATCACTTACTTACTGACAATCAATTTGCTTATAGAAAAAACATGTCAACCACAACAGCTGCCTATAAAATATATAATTGTGTTGTACCGCTTTGGATGATAAATACAAAGTTGCAGGAATATTTTGTGACTTATCTAAAGCGTTCGACGTTATCTATAACGACCTACTACTGAATAAATTAAGTCACTATGGTATAAAAGGAAATGCCCATAAGATTTTAAATTCTTTCTTAAAAAATCGTAATCAGACGGTTGAAGTCAGTCTTGATGGGAAGAAAGTAAAGTCGGGAGCGGGTAAGGTTAAGATTGGTATACCGCAGGGATCAGCCCTCGGTAATACATTATTTTTATTATTTATAAATGATCTGCCATCACACATCACCGAAGGTATGATGGTTCTATTTGCTGATGACACAACTGTTGTGGTAAGCGCACGCACGAATGAGCAACTGGAGTGCAAGATAAGCACTGTATGTAGCCAGCTGCAGAAATGGTTTACTACAAATGGTCTTATCCTTAATGTAGCTAAATCAAATGTAATTATATTCTCTTGCAGAAACTCTTCAACCGCATTATCCTTACGCAGCCCAATACCCCTAAGTTTAAATTGCAAATTTCTCGGTTTCTACGTGGATTCCAATCTTACGTGGAAACGACACGTAGAGGTGCTCTGCGATAGGCTTAGTAGTGCTGTTTTTGCCTTGAGGAAACTAAAGCCTATAATGTCCAATGAAACGTTATTACAGACATACCACGCATATTTTCACTCCTTATTATCATACGGCATTATCCTATGGGGCAATTCAACAGACTCTGATCGTATATTTACAATACAAAAGCGCGCTATACGAACGATAGCAGGCGTGAGGCCGAGGCACTCATGTAGGGAACTGTTTAAAACATACAGAATACTATCCCATTACTCGCAGTATATATTTGATATTATTATGTTCACGCGACGCAACATATGCGACTTCAAGCGCATGTATATTCCGGGTCGAGCGACGCGGCAAACGGGGCAACTAAAATCTGTACCGCGGCGGTTAGCATTGCTCGATAAAAACCCGCGCGTTATCGGACCAACATTCTACGAGCGACTAGATAGACCCGCAAGTATAAAAAATTAATATTGTGACGAAACATTTAGTCGCCGGCTAAAGAACCTCTTATTGGAAAATCCAATATATTCAATAAAAGAATTTATCGAATAAATTTTGACATGCCAATTGATTAATTAAATTGCCCGAGCACCTACCAATGTAATTTGATGTAATTTTATTATTTATGTTGGACATTTCAAATATTTTTGTATATCGTATCACGTAGGTATATCCTACCTGACATTTTTTTATTATTTTGTTTTAATTGACATACCATATTTAATTTACATGTATACCATATCTACTTAGGCTAGACTACTTACCTATGGACATGTTTATTTTAATTTCTTTTCTAATTTATTGTGTTGGACATTTAATGTTCCATTGATAGGTATTTCATTACGAATAAGTACCTAAACACGCAGTTGATATTTATTAGATATATTTTTATTTTCATTTAACTTTTAACATTTCTTTTTATTATTAATGTAATTACTTATTTAATTTCATTATAATTATAATTATTTATATTATGACGAAATCTCTGTGAATTGCTTATATAAATGTGTAGTATAATGTAATTTCCATTGATTAATAAATGAATCTAATCTAATCTAATCATTACAGCTGTAACGTAAAATAACTTTTTATTCATTATGCAACACTTTTCTTTTTTAAATTTTTGTCGGGCGCCGAAATGTATGCTGAATACCTAAATGTCTTCAAAAAATACAAAATTCAAATGTTCCTGTTTATATTTGTGTCTAATTATTTTCCTGCTAAACGGTATATATTTTGTAATCGTTGTAATGTGTGTATGTGAATGTTTTTTCTTGTTTGAAGCAAATACATAGATGAATGTAAAAGTAGTAAAGTTAATTTCCCGCCGCTTGATAACCTCGACGCGTATATACAACAGAACGGACTCGCAACTTACTTCCAGCAAAATTGAGAAAATTATAGGTTTCGTACCTTTTTTAACATGAAAATAGGAGTGTAGATAAAGTAGTGTATGCAACTGCATATAACTAGGTATTAAAACACTCGTGTCAAACTATTATCATACTCAGCTACGCCTCGTATGATACACAGACACTCATGTTTTAATACCCCCTTTTATATGACAGTTGCATAAACTACTATTATTCTATACTGTGCACGTCGTATCTGCGACTCTTTAATAACTTCTCACTTCTGTATGCCTGCTAGAAGATATTTCTTTTTAGAAATAAGTAGTGTCTGTTGTGTCATTTATAATTATGTTTTTCCTTTATGTTTTATGGTGTACAATAAATAGTGAAAAAAAAAAAATTTGTTAGGACTCAGAAACCAACTCATGGGTTTGGTCATTGGAAGACGCTAAATTGGTTGTTTCTTTAATTACTTCCCAAAGTTTCCTGCTGTTACCGTTTGCATTGCTTATTCGTTTTTGGTTCGTAATTTCTTTTTACACTTTTAAGCAGGTTGTTACAAAAATCCTGTATTCCAGTAGGTATTTTTGAGAATTTCATTGTTAGGGGAAAGTTTCAATTCTTTGACATCCCTATTTCTTATTCACCGTACAAGGCAATGTGATAAACGTATGATTTTTAATTTAAGACTTATACCATCCGAAATATTTTTAACTTATGTATTTGCAAATATATTTGGGATTTGATAATTGTATAATTGACTAAAGTCGGAATAAATAAGAGATTTTTCCAAATTATTAAAATTAATTTTAGTTATTGTTTTATTAGGGTATTTATAGATTTTTGTTTATATTGCTGAAGGTGTACCTAATAGTGTTTCGTGGACTGGACTGGACTATAAACGAGTGAGATTCGTTATTAGTTTTGAGTTATGGTCTTGGCAGAAATTACTTCTAGTAGGACTTATAAATGCCGCTGTTAGATTGAGATATTCATTATAGTTGTCATCATTGTTGTACTATATTAGTAATTATGTCGCCAATTAGTATGACTGTCTTACAAGTGGCTAGCTTGTAGATTATTCAGAGAGAGAAAAAAAAACTGCATCGTTATTTCTAAAACAGTGCATGTTATATAGGGCTGCCACAACTATTTGGGGGCCTACTTCCACTACCAGGCAATTTGCATCTGCAAATTAGGCCCCATAGACAGAATGTTGAATTTCTTTCTTCACATACACTATCACATTGTTTTGGTCTTATAATTATTTAGTCGTATAGGAACAATTATTATGCATTGTGGGTATTGTTACCGCCATAATCAAATATTAAATGTGCCGATAGGTGTAAACTTATTTCTAATTTATAATCTCTATAACTTGATTTGATAAATACGAGTATTTGGATACGTGCCGGCCTATTATAAACCTCACATGATACGCGTTTTTTGACATTGCGTGTTAGGGTAGCTAGAGTAGCCCTAATTTGCAGCTTCCGTTAAAGATATGGCTGCAGTCCTTAGTTTCTGAGACCTCAAGAAATTGCAGCACCTTCCATCTTAAACAAAGCCAAAGTATGAAGTATGATCTATCTGTAAGACAATTTCACCAATCAGATCGGGGAAACATTGTAATATTTCTCCTGTCTGTCTAAATGTTACCCCGTTTTTGAGTACATTTTTCGAGATTTACCTCGATTTATATTTTTAAGTGCGTTTTCGCCGTGTTTTGACGTTTATGTAAGTTATAATGTATAAGGGTATCGTTGGGCTATTTGAGGTATGACGCCACGGATAAAAAAAAAACCCGTTTTTAAGGGAAATTTTAGAGATTTACCCCAATTTATATTTTTATGGCAATTTTGCCCGTGTTGTAGACGTTTATGAAAGTCATTATGTACGAAGGAATTGTTAGGCTACAAGAAATGTTGTACACCGTTGAAAAGTTTACCCCTTTTTTCGGATATTTAGAGATTTACCCCGATTTATATTTGTATGCTCATTTTCGCCTTCGTATTGTTGATGTTTATGTTGGTTATCGGAGCGATTTCGAGGAATTTTTTAAAGTTATTTATTATTTAAATTATTTCACGATAATCTATACCTTCTAGATATAGATTATCGTGAAAGGCGTTCATAAAAATGCTTTTCCCGCGCGGGGGCGCAACCGGGACATAACGCCAGGATGAATAATATTTAATTAGTAGTGCCTGTTGTGTCAGTTATATCTATGTTATATCTCTGTATTTCTTTATTGTGTGCAATAAATTGTTAAATAAAATAAATAAATAATTTATTATTAAAAAAAAAAAAGTTCCTGTTATGCACCCGCGCGGCACGCAAGAGCCCAGGGTCCGCTTTCCTGCTACTCCTGGCCCACCTCGCTTGGTCTTCGGCATCCTTAGTGGTGAGCTTATTGGCCCACATATCATTCTTGACGACGTCAAGCCATCATTTCTTAGGCCGGCCTCTCCTTCCCGTGTCCGGTGGGGGCCGCATGGCCAGACACTTGTTCCCAACGTAGTTTGCTAATCTGCGCAAAACGTGGCCATACCATCGTAGCCAGCACTCTTGCAGTTTATGTACGATGACACGGACGAAAAGTCTACCCCGATTGTGGACGTTTAGAACGCAATCCCTACGTGAAACTCAACACATCCACCGCAGCATCTTCATTACCGTGACGCGCAGCTCCTGATTGTGTCGCTCTAGTAGAGGTCAAGTTTCGCTGTCGTATAGAAAAGCAGGTCTAATGATGGTTTTATAGACCTGTCCTTTCAGTTTCATCAGCATTTTTCGGTAACAAATGACACCTTTTACCTCCCACCATTTGCCCGAAGCCGATATCCATAACGATGTCCCCGGTTGAGCTTTATACAGATCCGATGTATCTGACCTGATCTTTGCCTATGGGCACGGGATCTGCACTGTTGCAGGCTATGTACTCTGTCTTCGGCAGATCAATCTTTAGGCTGCCGTTCTCAAGTGCTTCCTTCCACTTTTTTACACGTTGGACTAGTCGCCTCTTGACATGGAACATGGTACATGGAGCCATGGAATTACCTCATGATAGTCTCGGAGAGAGTTCTCAAGGTTGTAACGTTCACCCATTCATAGAGCAAACCGACTCTCATACCTTCACACACAAAAACCTAAGCTCTATCACTACCCCTACCAAACCGTAAGACTATAGAACCAATTATCGATGTTTTAAACTAATTAAGGCCATTTGTGATCTTCTATGGAACTCTACGTTATGATGTTAACAACCCCGATGCTTTTAGAGCGGAGAAGTATAAACAGGTATGGAATTATATTAAATTTAATTTAATATTATATGAAGCATGTAGCTTACTCCGAATATCTCCACATCTTCATGTTGTAGATGGAGTAATATTTAAAAGTGGGTGGTGTCTCTACCCAGGTGCTAGACTTCGGCACTGATAAGAGCCAGAGAGGAGATCTCAGCATAATGCCTCGCCATAGTTTATAGGCGGTGAAAGAACATCATACTCTCTGCAAAGCTGCACAGGCAAAGATCGGCCACTTAAATTTAAATGTAGCATTAGTAAGTAAGTTAAGGGCCGATTGTTCAATCCTCAGATAAACAGTCTGATAGCGTTTATTCAACGAATAGCAAGGTTATGAATTTTTATACTTTAAGAGTTATTTGACGAATAAAACCGTTATCTGGGGAATCAATATTTCTGCCTCTTTGAGCACCAGATAACCATTATTCGACAGTTGATTTGAGGTTATATTTTGCAAT
This sequence comes from Blastobasis lacticolella, assembly GCA_905147135.1. Taxonomy (NCBI): domain Eukaryota; kingdom Metazoa; phylum Arthropoda; class Insecta; order Lepidoptera; family Blastobasidae; genus Blastobasis; species Blastobasis lacticolella. The sequence continues at coordinate 1,749,464 of LR990062.1, forward strand.
TTTTGAAGCAAATTGGACCAGACAATAACAATATTGAAAATATTACTTGAATCGGTAGGACAAGTAAAAAAAAAAAGACAAGACAAAATTAAAAATTAGAGATCCATCCAACTCACCTAGCGGGACTGCTGCCAGCAGTGTCTATCCAGGGAGTGTCAATCCAACCCGTGAAGGAAATAAAATATTTAGCGATGTATCTCACAGCATCCCATGACAGACGAAATTGTATAAAATACAGGTGTGATAAAGCCGTCACAAACTCCAAAATGGTAAACGCGTTTATAAAAAACATCAGACTGGAATGGAAAATCACAAGACTAATCTACAAAATGATCATATGCCCTACGATGACCTTCGGTTTGAACGTGGCGTCCCAAACAAAGGCTAACCGATCCAAACTACGACGATACCAAAGATTCATCTTGGGAGGTATGTAAAATCTATCCAGAGACAAACCCAATAAGAAAATATGGCAGATTTTAGATGGAAAAACTATAACTAAAATAATAAAGTACGGAGGCTGACATACTACGGCCACATAATGAGGCACGAGAACCCACATATACTACTGGCAGCCCTACAACACTCAGAAACTAAGCGTAAAGTTGGTCGACCTACCTAACCTGGGAAGACTCGCTGAAACACAATATAGATAATTATACAACGAAGTCAAAAGAAGACTGGCAGGTGATGGCAGGTAATTGGAGTGAAATGAAAAACGAAGCCGGAAAAATATAATAATAATAATATAATATAATAATAAATCTTTATTGCAGGCATAAAAAACCCATATACAATTTAAAATAAAATAAAATAAAATATTACAATAAAATAAAATAAGTATAAAGAATAAAAATAGGTACACAATAATGAATTAACCTACTTAGATATTAAGGGCTCACAGAAATTCCCGCACAGCCCAAGAGTCACTTCCGGTTCGCAGCCATATGAGTATCCACCCAACGTTTAAAGATGGGTCCAGTACAGTTCTCACCGACCACTCTAAGTATGGCATTGTCAGAAGAACGGAGCCTCTCCCAAAAGGAAGCCACTCGCGCTCGTAGGATAGCGAAGAAGTCGGGCACCCTCGCGTCCGCGAACATACCTGATGCACTACAATATCTTGGCAGTCTCATGAGCGTGCGAAACGCATCATTGTATTGCACTCTCATGGTACTCAGTGCTTTTTGCGTATGGTTTACCCAAAGTTGGCAGGTGTAGAGACATTGGCAGTAGGTGTTAAAAAGAGTGAATTTAACTTCCTTGCTACACCCACCAAACCTACGGGCTAGCATGTTACACCTGACACTGAGCGCCCGTCGCTCTCGCTCTATATCCATATCATCTCTTAGGTGTTCGGTGAGAACATGGCCCAGGTACCTAAATCTCTGCACAGCCCGAACCACCAACCCGTTCAGTCTAACCTCAGGTACTCTCTCCGGACCAACCCCTGCCCTAAACACCATAAACTCTGTTTTGAGTACGTTGTATTTCAGACCGTGCGCGTCCGCATTACGCTCACAAATCGAAAGCAACTTCCTCAGGCCATTAATTGAGGGAATGAGAAGCACCATATCATCGGCGTAACTAAGGTTGTTCACACAAACCCCACCCACGTGACATCCGAACCCGGCGCCTCTCAGTTCCACAATCAAGTCGTTTATGTAGAGGTTGAAAAGGTCCGGAGAGGTAAGATCACCTTGACGTACTCCGCAGTCTAACCTATAACTGTTAGACGCCGCGTCGCCCCATTTTACATAGTTGGTTTGGCCTCCATACCAGAACTCCAGCAACTTTATCAGTTGATCTGGTACATTTTACCTTCGCAGTTTATGCCAGAGGATTCCATAATCCACTAGGTCAAATGCACTGCTCAGATCAAGAAAGCAAGCGTATATTGAGGTGTTACGTTTCAAATAATAGCTTACAGTATGTTTTAAGCTCAATATAGCTGAGTCGGTGGAGAGTCCAGGCCGGAACCCAAACTGCGCATCATCAATCTGCAGATGTTTCTGTATTTCGGGCTGCAACAGACGCTCCAGCACTTTTCCTATTACGGGATCGGGCGATAGTTGCTGATTTTACTCTGATCGCCGGTCTTATTTTTTGCGATTGGCACCACCTTAGTAAGCAACAGATCATGAGGCAAGTGAGTATATATCATACATAAATTAAACAATGACGTCAATTTATCATTACATATGTCGCCCGCATATAGCAGATGTTCAATACTCAAGCCATCATGACCTGGAGACTTACCACGCTTCATTTGCCGAATCGTTGACGCAACCATTTCATTGGTGAAAAATATAAGTGCGGTATTTGGTGAGGGCTGTGCATCAGCACAGACCTTAACACCAAACGCACTACCAAGACTTTGTGGTTTCGTTTTAAACTTATCGACGAATAAACCGGCAATAAGCTTGGGATCCTGGGTGCCTTCCACACATGATGGTAAGGACTTTCTCGGGTTATATTTCTTAATCTCTTTCCAAAAGTTAACAAATTTTTTCTCTTTGTGTTTAACTGCTAATATATTTAATTTGATATTATTTTCATTGGTTTGACACCACTTTAGTTTGTTTTTAAATTTCTTACGACTTTCACACATATTCAAGAAAAGTTGTCCAGTGGATGGCTTGTTAGCCATAACCCAGCAGTGGAACTAAAAACGGTATGTTTGATGTAATTTTTTAATATGCTGATTCCAACCAGCAACCTGCCTTTTACGAACTCGTTGTCCATTTTCATTGTAGCGTAATCCGGAAGTAAACTTGGCCGCAGAGCTTAATACAGATATAATATTATTGTACAGCTTATCGATAAAAAGGCGATGTTCAGGGACGTTTGGACAAACTGTCTGATCCTGGCAAGCAACACAGTGAAATGTGTCCAACACGTTTTCGAATTCTGAATAAACTTAGCAATTTGCTAGAACCCCAAAACCTAGGCAATCTAGGGTAAATAGTGTAAATAAATGAACACAGTAGGTATCGACCCCAAAAAACGTGCATATATTTATGAAATAATTTACAAAAGGTAAGCTTGGTTATACCATATCAACAAAACATTTCGCCACCGCGATGTAGCAAGTTACAATCTTTCACGACAGCGCCATCTAGCGGCAGACTTGAGAACGAAACTTAACGTCACATCTTTATACATTCTCCTCCACCAAGGGCAAAGTGGACCTTTGTCCTTAAAACAAGTATAAAATTAAACAATAAATAACATTTACAATCCATTAAATTAAAACCATAACATTTCATTAAATTCTCTAATGATAAATATGAATTCATTATAAAATATAACTCTATATTACATGCTATAAAAGTACAACCATAAAAATACAATTCATGTAGCTACCGGTAAAAGACACAACCTCGTTATTGCTCTCTTAATTTCACCATTTTTCGTTTTTAATGAAACAACACGAACGATTTTATCTAACCCAGGGTGGGTAGCTATCACTCTCCCATATAGCCAACGACAAGGAGGTAAATCATCATCTTTCACAACAACCACATCTCCTACTTTAATATCCGGAGTTTGAGACGACCAGCGATACCGATGATAGAACTTTAAAAGATACTCTTTAGACCATGAACGCCAGAAATCCTGCATCATCTTCTGAGTATATTGCCAGCGTCTTAATGAACTAACATTGCACGATTCGTAGTTCTGGTCAGGTGGAACTATCAAAGGTTCGCCTATAAGGAAATGACCTGGGGTCAAAACTGTCGCACCATCAGCGTCATCAGTGGTAGCCGATATTGGTCGCGAATTAAGACAAGCCTCTACCTGTGACAGCAATGTTGTCATTTCCTCGAAAGTCAACGTTGATTGACCCACTACTCGTTTCAGATGATGTTTGACGGATCTCACCCCCGCTTCCCACAATCCACCAAAGTTAGGTGACCTGGGAGGTATAAAGTGCCAAGAACAGTCATTTGTCGCCAGCAACTCTGCAACCTCACGGTGTATAGAGTTCTGTTCATTGCGATAAAGTCTTTTCAACTCGTTAGATGCTCCGACAAAATTTGTACCATTATCGCTCCATAGGTCCGAGCAGCGTCCGCGCCGAGCTACAAATCGTTTGAACGCCTGTAAGAAACCCTGGGCAGTCAGGTCAGACACCACCTCTAAATGTATGGCCTTGTACGATTTATGGCCTCTGCCCCTGGCAGTTCTAAGCTGTATTGGTCCGGCGTAATCTACCCCACTACACTTAAATGGGCGTGTCGGTGTAACCCTTTCAGGTGGCAGTTGACCCATTAACTGGGTTCGAGTCACTGCTGTATTTTTTGTACATATAACACATTTCCGGTAAAACGATGTAACTCTTTGTTTCCCTCCTAATATCCAATACTTAGATTGAATGTAGCGCAGCATCAACTGTGGCCCTCCGTGTAAAGTTTGTATGTGAGCATTCGCTATAACAAGGTCCGTCAAATGAAAATTCCTGGGTAAAATTATAGGATGCTTGCGATAATCACTCAGCAGGGATCGTTCCAGTCTCCCGCCGATTCTCAGCAGTTGATCCTTGTCTAGGTAAGGATTTAATACTCGTAGACAATTACTTTTTGGTAGCTCTTTTCGCTGAGTCACCAACGTAATTTCTGGGCCTAAATTATCAATTTGGCATTGGCGAATTACCGTGTTTAATGTACCTGAAAGCTCTTGGGTAGTAAGGTGTCCGTAGACTTTGAAATTGCCCTTCATGTTATTTATGAAGCGCCTACAGTATGCTACGACCCTTACCAACCTGGTTAAGGACAAAAACCTGGTGAACAAAGAAATTTCGACTGCGGCAACACAATGGACAGTCACCTCTTCAATTTTCGTTGCAATATCTTTTGGCTTTTCATAGTTTATGACATCCTCACGCAAGAAATCTGGGCCGTTGAACCATAACTTATTAGTAAGCAGCTGCGACGGAGGCAACCCGCGAGAAGCACCGTCAGCAGGGTTCCGTTTAGACTCTATATGAGCCCAATTATGTGCATCCAAATTCGTTTGAATCTCCGATACCCGATTAGCTACGAAAACCTTCCAGCGGCATACATGACTGTTTAGCCAGGCCAACACGATCTTAGAATCCGTCCAGGCGTGAATGTTTTGCTTGTGAATTTGATAGACTTTAGCTATTTCTAGCAGCAGTCGTGTTAACAACACAGCACCACATAACTCCAGCCGAGGAATCGAAACCTGCTTAACAGGAGCCACTTTGGTCTTGGCGGTTATTAAAGCCGTACTAATTCTCCCATCAGCCGTAATTGACCTTACGTAAACCACTGCCGCGTAAGCCAACTTCGACGCATCGCTAAATCCGTGCAACTCTACGCGAGAATCAGTCGCCATTCCGGTCCATCTGGGTATACTAATTTTCGCTAATAATGCCAACTCCTGACGGTAAGAAAGCCATTCTTCCAACAGTTTAGCCGGTACGACTTCATCCCAGTCAATACCTGCTAGCCAGAGCCTTTGAATCATTATCTTCGAGACTATTATGCTGGGTCCAGCCCATCCCAAAGGATCATAGAAACGAGATATGTCTGAAATAATCTTTCTTTTTGTCACCGGCTCTGCGAGCGCCGGAAGTTTATCCGAGTAATGGAACGAGTCATCACTTCGATTCCAAGTAAGTCCAACAATCTTAAATATCTCGTCACTTTTTATTTTCAGGTTTTCCATTAAGTTCCTTTCTTCCATTCCCTGTTCCTTTTCCATACTTTCCCTAGTGTCATTATCCTGATTCCTTACTATTATATCCTGTAATAACCCCTCGCAGTTACTCGACCACTTTTGCATTTCAAACCCAGCCCGTGCCAAAAGTTCACTCATTTCATTGTAAATAGCCATTCCTTCTTCCTTAGACGAGCATCCCGTTAACAAGTCGTCCATATAGAAGTCAGTCAGCACCCGATTAGCCGCCGCAGGATATTCGCCACCGTCGTCCAACGCCGACTGCTGCAAAGCCTTAACCGCCAAGTAAGGAGCGCTTGCCGTGCCAAACGTAACCCTGAGTAATCGATAATGTTTTGTTTCAGATACCGCATCTTCACGCCACACGATTCTCTGGAAGTCAATGTCCCTCTCATCAACTTTAACCTGTCGGTACATTTTAACAATATCCGCAGTTAGACATATTGGATGGATCCTCCACCGCATAATAATATGCCTAAGGTCTGGCTGCAAAGTAGGTCCCACTAATGAACTATCGTTTAGTGATAACCCATTAGTACCTTTACAAGAGGCGTCGCACACAACTCGCACCTTTGTTGTGTCTTTATCTTCGCGCACGACAGCATGGTGAGGCAAATAAATAGCATGGGGATTATCTATTTCTTCTTTCGGTACTAATTCCATGTGGTTTAGATCTACATACTCGTTAATTACCTGTGTATACTTTAGTTTCAATCTTTGATCTTTACTTAATCTAAACTCTAGGGATTTTAATCTCTTTTCAGCTATTTTCAGCGAGTCCGTGACCTGCGGTTTGTCTATAGTGAATGGGAGGCGAACAATATATCTACCATCTGTGTCTCTACGAGTAGTTGCAGAAAAAAACTCCTCGCAGCGTTTCTCATCATCTTTCAGCATCTTCTCTAGAGGCTCTATATTATCGGACTCTAGCTCCCAGAACCGCTTTAGTAGTTCATTATTGTCCACACGACAATGCATTACTTTTATCTCGCGTTCAGCGTAATTATTGGTTTTGACCACCCCTGACAAAACCCATCCTAAACTTGTGGATTGAGCGATCAGTGAACCCGTAGAAGTTCGTTTCACTCCATCCTGTATAAATCGGCTATAAACATCAGCCCCCAACAACATGTCAATCCGATTTGGCGTATGATATTTAGGATCAGCCAACACCAAGTGACTGAATTCAGGCCACTCCATTGCTTCAATCTTCGTAGCAGGAAGAAGAGTTGTTATTGACTTTAACACATACGCTTTCACTACAATTACGCAAGCTGGATCAACCCGTGACGCAATTTCAATTGAGACCATAGCCTTGGAGACTAAACCATTGTCTCCACCGATACCTACAATCCTTCCTTTAACAGGAGTTTTCTTCAGTCTCAATTGTTGCACGGTCGATTCAGTCACAAATGACGATTGTGAGCCCTGATCCAGCAATGCCCGTACCATGAAACATTGACCACTCTTCGACAAAGCCTTCACTAGCGCCGTAGCTAGTAAAACTTGCTCATGCTGTCTACCTGTCGAAAAACATGAAACAATCGTATCTTTGGCGTCGTTTTTATCCTCGGATGAAACCTCATTATTACTCCAAGCCTTCGGATGAAGCAGAGAGTGGTGTTTTCGGTTGCAAATTCGACATGACATGTTCGTACGGCAGTTTTTGGCAGAGTGATTGCCACCCAAACAAACAAAACACACGTTGTTTTTTAGTACGAACTCACGACGTGATTCTACAGCACCTTTAGCGAACTCTTTGCAATAACTTAGTTTATGATTTTCCTGACAGAATGAACATTTTACATTTGTAGTTACATGTAGAGACTTTACTTTATTTACAGGTGGATTCTGACCGCTCTGACCCTTGTTTCCTAAACCTGACCGCGGATCCAAAAATTCCATAGCACGATACCTATTTGTGATGAATTCCGCGAACTGTTTGTATGTAGGTAAAGTATTAGAACCCGTATTATTCATTAAATTGAACTCCCACTGCCTTTTAGATTCGTGGTCCAGCTTAGAAGTCAGAATATGGATTACTATTACATCCCAAGCATCCACTTGCACATCCAGATTCTTTAGAGCAGATAAACAATCATTCGTAGTATCGATTAGGCATTTTAAAGCCACTGCTGATTCATTTGTAAGATTTTTTATACCAAAAAATCTACTAAGAATGTGATGACATATATATTTTTTATTGTTGTATCTCTCTTCTAATAACTTCCAACATCTGTCGTAGTTATCATTAGATATCGGTATATTTCTCAAAACCTGTTCGGCCTCCCCCTGTAAATACCCTTTTAGATAGTGCAATTTTTGAACTCCATTTAAATTGTTATTGCTATGCACCATAGATACAAGTAAATCTCTAAATGTTGGCCACTCTGAATACTTCCCACTAAATGAAGGAATGTTAATTACGGGCAATTTTACATTAAATGATGAGGAGACACTACTATCTCTGGAAATGTCATCCGTGGTGTTATTGGAAACCGATTCAAAAGTAGTTATGGCTCTTTTAAGCGCCGTTTTACAGTTCATATAAGTGTCTTCCGTCCCATCATATACTTCATTTGCTATGTAACTGGTCTTACTTAACTCTGTGGCATTAACAGAACACATTAACTTCTTGTGACCAGTTAAAAACTCTAACCATAATTGTTCCAAATTTTCCAACCGAGTTTCTATATACTGTTTAGATAACCTCTCTTTAGGAGTTTTCTTAAAATTCGCATAAGCCTTAGTAATGCGAGTAGACAAATCTGATAGAAAATTTATTATTAGCTCCATAATTAATTTACTACAAGTCACAACCTTTGACTAAAAGATAATTTATACAAATAATTGGGTTAAATCGAGATTAATAATAATAATTTAACTATCAACTATCTATAAAAACTTTAGCTAATTTTGGATTATCGGGACTCAACGCAAAATATTCTAAATTCTGGGGAAAATCCGGCATGGATTCCCCGTACCTCTGTTTTTATCCAAACTATTCTAAGTCCCAACACATGAGCGTGAAATTTTCTAAGTTACAAAATGCAATTATTTTCTAAGTAATTACAACAATTATCTTCTTGTAAATAAAGTCCAAATTATATCAGCAACACTGCCACTTTCAAATTTACAATGTTAAAATCTTCCTTGATTTAAGGTTGAAAATCGCCTACTCAAATAAGTCCAAAGTACTCACAGTTCGCTTGCACAACCGAGTTCACCACAATAGTTACGTCACTCCGTTGACGTACTGAGTCGCCCTGCACCACCAGTTGACAACTATCACCTCCTCACATGGACAGCTTCACGCCCAGCAGCATCCAATCCAACTTATCCAGACCGCTTCACGCCCAGCTGCATCCACGTAGTCCTGACAGCACTCCTGTGTTGTCTGAAGTCCAGCTTCCTTTGCTGGCTCCTGGTCTACTACGTTATCAACAGCAATCCACTGTTCGTAGTAGGTGTGTCGTCCCAAAAATACCGACTTAGCGGTAGTGCCTATACACTACAACCCCCCATCCGGCTCGAAGGACCATGAATAAACTTAGCAATTTGCTAGAACCCCAAAACCTGGGTAATCTAGGGTAAATAGTGTAAATAAATGAACACAGTAGGTATCGACCCCAAAAAACGTGCATATATTTATGAATTAATTTACAAAAGGTAAGCTTGGTTATACCATATCAACAAAACATTTCGCCACCGCGATGTAGCAAGTTACAATCTTTCACGACAGCGCCATCTAGCGGCAGACTTGAGAACGAAACTTAACGTCACATCTTTATACAAATTCATTACAACAATATTTGTAATACTCGTCAATTTGATGGTTGTCTCTAACGCCCCATAGAACATTATCACATATATTTTTGGGTGAGTTATGCAGAACATGGTTTGTAGGACTTTCCTCTAAACAACATACTATTCTGAGAGGGAAATGATCGGACCACTGAACGTTATACTTAACATTAATTGAACCAATCGTCTCCCACGCTGCGTGGGTAGTGAGACAGTGATCCAGCCATCTCCTGGAGCCATGAGCCTCGCTGATGAAAGTAAACGTATCAGAACTCACACCTAGTTTTGCGATATCAACGCACACCCATTGCTGGTCCTCACAAAACTCCAGCATTTCCCTTCCGAACTGAGAGCGGGGGTCCGCGTTGAAATCGCCCAAAATGAAGGCAGCTTGAGCCTCGCTCTCTTCTATGATGGCGTTAACCAAACCCAAGCACTCAATAAATTCGGTAATGTTTTGCGGGTCGTCGACAAGCATGTACACATTACACACTACAAACATACTCGAACCAGTCTTTACACTTATTGCTACAATACGATCACTGTCACAACTTAACACAGCGACATTGGGAAAGCGTGATTTTCTCCACATTATAGCGACTCCACCATACGGACGACCTCGTAGTATTCCAACAGAAGTGTCGACCGATGACTTGGCAACACAACCGAAATCCTTGTCGATCTGCTCCATAAAGCTCAAGTCATGCGGCAGCAGCCATGTTTCCTGAAGAGCTAAGATATCGGCTTCGAGGCAGAGTTCACGAATGTAGCGTACCGATCGCTTAACTGACTTGCAATTGAACGAGACAAAAGTGGAGTTTTTTGACCGTACATCCATAATTATTATGTGTTATTCAGCGATTTAGGTACGTAACGAAAACGTTCATTGAACCTACGATAAACCAGGCCGCTGGGCCAAAATTTATTATCGAGAAATGTTTCTAATTTACTCGCCAACACCGTAATACAAAACGAGTTGAACGCAGTTTCTCGGTTCTATTTCAGTAGCTCAACCTTTATACATTCATTTCTATAATATGCTCTAGGATATTTTCCTCGGTAATATGTTTCTTTGTTCTTGATACATATATTTTAGACAGATTTTCAGCGACCTGAATCCTCCCACAATTTTCCAATGTACCAAACATATTTTACGCTGTTTTGTTTTCCTACGACGCCGCTGTACCTGTATAAAACCATCCTTGTCATAGCTGTCCGTTGAGTGCGCTGTCATTATCGAACTATTTTGTGTTAGCATAATATCACGATAGCTAGGCCGGTGCATTTTATCAGTCGCAGGCGACGAAACCTGTTTGCATTGATGCGCACTCCCGTCTTCTCTCCGTTGAGCCGCCGGCGTAGTGGCGCAGGTAGTGGGTCCGCAGGGCACGGGCGAGACCGGGGGCCGGGTCGGAGGCGGAGGCGTCGCGGCTGCGGGCAACGTAGGCCTGCTTTGTTTACGTTGTTTGCACCCATTTTGCATGTTGCAATTTTGAGATTTTCTCAAGCAGATGCACCGTAGATCGTTCAATTTTGCACAAATATTTGTCTCAATATTTATAATCTCTGTTTTAGAGACAGTGTCATTTTTTAAGTTGGTTAATTCGGTCTTCATAATAACCATGTCCTTTAATAATTTTGTCACGTCTACATGGTCGAAGGTCACGGGGGGCAGCTTGTTGAGGTTTTTTGCTACAAAGTCGGGCTGTTTATCGGGCTACGTTTCCTTCAGAATCTTCATTACGTCTTTTACGTTTTTCTTGTTTTTGTCCTTACCTTTTCGGACAATAAGTCTGTAATTTTCATCCGCTAACGCATTGTATAACTTCGATTTACCTGTTTCAATATCCGAGTCAGTGAAGTTAGATACACATATTTGTACGATGGAAAGCTCATCCAGCACGTCAATTTTGTTCTGGACAAATGTCAAGAACTCGTCGATTATAATGAGTTTATTCGTCACAGGGTTTGCCATTGTAAGCATTTACGCACGCGCGCACGTAACGTGCGTGCCCTCTCTTGGCGGCAGATGGGCCCTGACTCCATATACCAAGCACCGGAGACAGATTCCGAATCGGAGGTAGAGAGCCCACACAACACAACGACGGACATTGGTGAAAGTGAACACGATCGACCATGAGTACTAACAAGTGTCAAGCAGATGATATCGTTGAAGTTAAGCAGATTAAATATTACTACACCCCGCACTATGGGAAATGGTAGAACAAGAGCATATCATAAATGGTTTTTACGAATATCATAATCTGGGTGATATTTTGATTTAAATTGATACTCAAATAATATTCAGTAGGACTTTGTTACCTAATACGCAAAATAATATTATTTTTCATAGTCAGAAGTACATTGAAGATAGAGGTGCCAAACTCAAGTCTTTGAGTGTTCATGTTTCAAAACAATATTGTGAAATTTGGGAAATTACTTAAAAAGGAACATACCAAATTTTTCACAATAAAAATTTTCATGGAATGTTATGACTGTTAGCCACGTCTCCCCATCCGCTACTTTTTATATTTGTTCATAGTCTAACTATTTGTAAACAAGATACAAAAAAAATCAGCTACGGATATTTGCGGTTTTAGAAGATATGAGAAAAAAATTGATAAAAGCCGGAGTAGGAAATTCGGTATCTTTTGGGGTTTACCCTGTGGTGGTCCCTGTGGACTGGACACGCACGAACAGTATGGGCTTTGTTATTTTTTTTAATTATTTCGTAATAACAAAGGGGTTTTATTAAATTTGCCCCCGTTTCGCGTGAGAAAATAAGAGACAATAATTTTGTAGGTACCGATTCAATATTGCAAAATAGTATATAGGGTGTCCCAGAAAGCGATGTCCAAACGATAACCATTAATAGGCCAAGTGATGACAGTAATCAGAAAAATAAAATAAAAAATCGATCCTAAGTACTTACCATGTTATAGGTATTTAAAGATTTTTTTAAAATTTACCGGCCTTTGTAGTACTTTTGATCACTGTGACCACAAATATTAACAGATTTAATTCTTTTTATTTATTTTGTGTTCCTAAATAATATCTTTATTAATTAGAAATTATTTAAAAATCAAAATAAATAAGAGCGACGAAAAATCTTTTTTACATCACGCAACTATGACGGTCCATACCTAAAAAAAAAACTTACCAGGCTAAATTGGCAAGTAATTTTGAAAAATGGCGCATGTCTTCGTGATTTTAAAATGGTATGATACTTATTCATAAATTAACGAACAATATGTAAAAAAAAAAAGAAAAGTCGCATAGGAAGTTATTCTGTTAAGTGTAAACGAGGCAAAAACTTCTTTTAGAAGGACTGGGTACCAACTACGAGTTGCAAAACTAACATACCTACTATTTAACACACTTAGTGAATGAAGCTAGCACATAGTTATTTGGTAAAAAAAAAGTAATAAATACAGACTTTAATGAAGGTTTATTTCAAAAATATTATTTTACAATATGTTCTCAAAATGTTGGCCCCTAACATAAATACAAGCCCTCATTCTTCTTAGCAAAGAGCGCTTTATGTGATGAGCAAAATTTCGACGATTTATGTACTCCACACCCTCAGTAATTTTTAGACGAATCTCTTCCACGTTCTGGATTGGCTTCGCATACACTCGTTCCTTTAGTGCTCCCCAATAAAAAAAATCGAGAGGATTTAGATCCGGTGAGCGGACGGGCCACTAATGGTACGCCCTATCCACCGATCTGGATATTCTTCGTTGAGAAATTCTCTGACCGTGGCTGGACAGCCGTCTTTCTGAAACCACATGTTACCATACATGCAAAGCGGAATGTCTTCTAATAAATTTGGTAATTGGTGGCGTAAAAAGTTTAAATAATGCTCGCCAGTCAAGTTCTCCGGTAGCTCAAAGGGCCCAGTGATTTTTCCGTTTCAAATTCCGGCTCACATATTTACTTTGAACCGATACTGTGACCTATCTTCTCGTATTAAATTGGGATTTTTGATATGCCACTCGTGCAGGTTATGTAAATTCATGTATCCATCCTTTTTGAATGTAAATTCATCAGACCACAATATCTTGTCTAAGAAACGGGAATCTTCGCTGTATTTTTGCAACATAATTTCGCAAAATGCAACCCGACCCAGATAGTCTCGTGGTAAAAGACTTTGCACGCGCTGTACATTATACGGGTGAAATTTATCTTTTTGGAGTATGCGATGTGCTGTACTTCTGGGTACTCCTGTGTTGATCTCTATTTCACGCAAAGAAATGCTTCGATCTTGAGTAACTGCATGTAATACTTCGTTGCGATTTTGCTCAGACGCAGGCCTTCCCTCACTGTTGACTTGATTAGGGAAGTGGCCGCGAGAAAGAGACTTGTGAACATTTAAAAACACTCGGTGGTCTGGGTATCGTTGAGAATTTGGGTATCTCTCACTGCACAGTCTAGCTGCTGCTCTGCCATTACCTCTACATTCCCCGTAAATGTAATGCATGTTCGTATATTTATTCTTCTGCAGTGTAGGATGCCATGATAACTTAACACAGGTCCCAAGTTCGTAGTAAATCCAAGTCACAAAGATGAAATCAAGTCCAAAAACAAGCAAAGTTCGTAGTAAATTCAGGTCACAAAGATGAAATCAAGTCCAGAGAAAAGCCAAAAGTTGTTGTACGAAATCGACACAGACAAATACGAATAGATGCGCAGTAGATGACAGAACGTAACGTACAGACTGACCCAACAAACAACATCACATGGGGTGTCACTACCTGTTTCATTTGCACCTAATAACCCTGTCCCTTTCCAATTTAACTCAGTTTGATTGAGGGCACCCAACAACACAATAGTAGTGGCTATTGTCCAGGTAAAAAGGACCACTTTAGCTGGTAATAAAAGTTAACAACGGTATTTGTATTAAGATGTATTTTCGTTTAGTTTATACTTATAACAAAAACGCTCTATGCACTGCTCTAATATGTATACGACTCAATCAAACTAGTGTGGTTTGAAAAAAAATTCATTGTTTAAAAGATCATTCATGTTGATGGTAATAAGAAAACCATGGGTTGACAGTATTATTGATTTTAAAAACATTGTTCGTTAATTTATGAATAAGTATCATACTATTTTGAAATCACGAAGAAATGCACCATTTTTTAAAACTACTTGCCAATTTAGCCTGGTACATTTTTTTTCAGTGTAGACCGTCAAAGTTGCGTGATGTAAAAAAATTTTTCATCGCTCTTATTTATTTTGATTTTAACTAATAAATGAAGATGTTAAGGCATTCATTTTAGACACTAATTAATAAAGTCATTATTCAGGAACACAAAAAAAAATTAAATCTGTTAATATTTGTGGTCACAGTGATCAAAAGTACTACAAAGGCTGTTAAATTTAAAAAAATATATTTAAATACCTTCAACTTTCTAAGTACTTAGGATTTATTTAATTTTTTTTATTACTGTCATTACTTGGCCTATCAATAGTTATCGTTTGGACGTAGCTTTCTGGGACACCCTGTATAAAGGAAGGTAATTGTTATTCCAGCCATTCAGTTCAGTGTAACTTCAAGTGAAGTAAAGTTCATTTACGGCTATAATTACTGTACACAGGGGGCATCAGGTCAATGCGAGGGGTGGTACTGGGGTTTCCAAATCACACACAAGGAATATGTTCCACCACTGTTTATTTTTCCATTTCTATTTTCTCCCTTTCTGTTTCTCACTTCAGAATCAGAATCCTTTTGGTTCTTATGCATTGAGCGCGTACACTGGTCACCGCGATGCAGAAATAACCCGTTCTGCCGTACAGCGCCATCTAGCGGCGACTGACCAAACTATACGACTCAATCATACCGCCCGCCAAGGACAACTTTCCGAACTTGTCCTTAACAGTAAGTAGTACCCAAGAAAAATCATTAATATTCTCTAGAACAATGTACCTAAATATAATTTTAATCGTACAAAGTAAAAGATAAACAATGTAAAAATAAAAATATTCACTAATCAGTAACTGGGAACAGACACAGTTTAGAAGTAGACCTTTTAACAAAATTACTCAGAAAACTAATCTTAAGTTCAGTTTTATTATCGATATAAGCTTCTTCAGTCAAATTATAAACATCTTTTACCATGTAATCAGTTTTCTTTACCGTCTCTCCGAACTGTTCTAGCAACGAATTATGAGGTTTGAAAATTAATTTACAATTGTTCCAACGCTTCCAACCTCGTTTGAACGTATGGTTCGGAGAGGCGTTCTTTAGGCGTCTTTTTATAGTTCCTCCTAACCTTAAGAATTTTTTCATATTGATCCATTTGTAATACTATTTTTGTCTCCATACTTACTAAGTTAAATTCCAAAAGAATAACAAATACCTAAGTTGAAACCAAATCCAAATACAAACCAATAAATCAACCTATGTATGGGTACTAACTTGCTATAAATTGCAAGTTAATTTTCACCCGTAACAAAATTTTCTAAGTGTTTTAACATGTAAATTCTGACTAAAATCGGGCATGGATTCCTCGTCAAACCACTTCTCTTTTAAGCTAAATTATTCTAAGTTACATTACTATTGAATTATTAACTTTATTTTTCTAAGTCCCCACAACACAAATTTTCTAAGTCGAATGTCCCGATGAAATAAGGTTGAAAACCCCGTAATAATTAATGAACTCTTACAACTCACGTTTTTTGTCCACTCACTGTACACTGTGACCTCACTCGCTGTCGTCTCCTCTTTCCTGGACCAGTGTCTTCACCGCGCCACCTTCCGATGTTCCAAGCCGGATTCAACACCAAGCTAGAACCGGCTCTTGCAGCACCTTCCCGACCACCTCGAAATGATCCAATGTTCCAAGCCGGATTCACCACACCAAATTTGAACCGCCTCTTGCAGCACATTCCGACATAGCTCGAAAGGATCCGATGTTCCAAGCCGGATTCACCACCAAGCTTGAACCCCACCGGATGCACAATGCTGCTGCTTCCAAAAATAGCGTCTCTGAATAAACGCCTCCTCCAGACTACAGTCGAAAGATCCATGAACAACAGGGGATCAGGTCACTTTGAAGGGTGGTACTGGCGCTGCTGCCAAATTCACAAACCAGAAATGTGGTTGAACCCTGTTTATTTTCCATTTCTACTTTCTCCCTTTCTGTTTCTCACTTCAAAATCAGAATCCTTTTGGTTCTCATGCAATGAGCGCGCAAACTGGTCACCGCGATGCAGAAATAACCCGTTCTGCCGTACAGCGCCATCTAGCGGCGACTGACCAAACTATACGACTCAAACAATTACCGCAGATTGTGTATTATAGTTATATAATATCTTCCTTCAACTCTACCAAACGAGATATCATAATTCCCTATATCGAGGGAGGTAGAACCGTGGAATCATTGTCTAAAGTTTTACTGGAAAAATTACAGGCACATTCTTCCAACGTTTAATAAGCGCTGGGTCCTGGCATCTCGGAAAAAGAAACATTTTTAGAGAAGAATAATACTTGGTAGGACACAGGGTATTAGGTGAATTTACCGGACTCTGATCAATATTCTACACCATCAATTTCTGATCAACGAGGAAGACCATGCGTGGCTTATTTAGATCCTTAGAATCTACAACAATATAAAACGTTAATCCTTACAGCAAATGGGGATGTGATGGTTTATCTGGCCAAAGCCAATGTCGGAAACAATTCCAGATGCCAATGTGTTCATCACTTCCAGGTTTTATTATTTGGAAAAATCCTGTACCTTTATCTGTACATTTTTGTAGACCCATTTCAATAGAGTTTTGTAAGGAAGCTCCAGAGAAAACCGAGACTGTTATAGATGAAATTAGAAGGCAAACTGAAGCTTTACAACCATCAATGATTAATGAAGATAATGTTGGTATTCAAGTGAAACATGAACTCTTTCTAACAATGATATATGAAAAGGTGGCTCAAGTGCTAACAGATACTCTTTCTGGTTTCACGTGCACGACATGTAAGGCTAATTCGCGTCTAATGAATGATTTGTCGAAAGTTAGTGCCAGACCAGAAGACGAAAGTGCCTACCAGTATGGACTCTTCACTTTACACACTTTACACACTCTTCACGCCTGGATTCGCAGTATGGAAATGTTATTACACATTTTCTATAATTTTGATTTTGAAACTTGGTCTGCTACAAGTAAAGAAAAAAAGAGATTGAAGAAAGAAAATAAAGAACTTGTTCAAAATCGTTTTAGGGAGGAGTTAGGATTGATAGTAGATAAACCTCGGGAAGGTAGTGGGAATACTAACGATGGGAATACCGCAAGATGATTTTTCTATAACAGCACATGCTCTGCCAAAATTACAGGTGTAGATGAAACCTTAATTAACGCCTCTACATCATTTTACAAGTTTCATCTTCAGGAATAATGATCGATCGCGAAAATTTTTACGAATACGCAATGGAAACTGCAAGAGTCTACGCGAGCAAATACAGTTGGTATTACATGCCATACACAAAATACTTATACATAGAGAAATTATTATCAAACATTTCGCAGTGCTTCCTATTGGACAGCTATGGGAAGACGCACAAGAGCCGCGCAACAAAGACTACCGAAACATGCGACTACATCATGCCAGTTATTGTAGCTGAAAAGCTACAAATGAATATGTTTTTAAAACTCTATTGTACACGTCCGATCAGTATATAATAAGTTTATGAATGATTAAATAAATGAATGAATGAAAAAATGAATGAATGAAAACCATACGCAAAGAATGTAAAAGATCTTGAGGAAGAAGCACTAAGTCTTCTAAAAGTGGCACCACTTGCAACTGAAATGTGTATAGATCCTAAGTATATAAGGATCTTATTTTTCCAGTGTATTCACTCACTCTTAAATTAAATGTGTTAAGTGAAAAATGAAAAAATATAAGTTAAGTAGACGAAAGCGATAAATTTAAAGATATTGTTTTAATTATTATTTTTGATTAACATGACTTATTGTTGTTCATGATTGTTCTTTATGGTTAATGTTAGTTTTAATATTCATAATAATAATTACTTTGTTTTTCATTTTAAATAAATAATTTACCACTTTTCTCGTGCTTATCCCATTTTTTGTCTCTTTACGCTATTTACATTTAAACATATAATGAGAAATCACTATAAATTCCTTATCATTTGAATCTACATACATTACTGCATATGTGTACTAAATTTTATCACGATACGATAAAAAATTACGGAATTATAGATTTTTGATACGAAACTGACCTATATTTTCCATAGTGCGCCAGTGGAAAGAAGGTACCACTTGCGCAAAGTTTATGGTAGGTTGCTCACAACTGGACATCGTGGGAAAGGCCACCAGGGACATGACATCAAGAATACCCACCACCGAAGACAAAACAAAATAAGAACAGATGAAGCGAACAACTACAGCAGTCTTTACCATCATTTCTTTTTACACAAAAAGTATAGTATCTATCCTCCTTCAAACTGACTCGATGCTAGTATTCTTGTCAGCTACAAATCCTATCGCTCCCATCCTGACTGCGACAGCCCTACACACTGGTATCTCGGGGTGGAGGTAGCGCAAATCAGTGGAGGACGAGGTCAGGTGTCGCCTAAAATCGACAACTCCCACATCTGATGCTGTATCCGGAGCAAACCAGCTCTTTGGGTGAGACCCGTGACAACCACTGGGCTTGGTTGCTCAAAATACAAGTACAAATGACGGAACCACCGGTGATGACGACGCCGTACCCGGTTCTTGCTGATATGATCTACATACACCCTTGCAGAAGCATTTCTGGCTGGTGTTTTACCTGAACGGAACGGAACAAAACGGAAAGAAAATTGCGTCAACAATGAAATCTAAATACTCTTTAAATTAGTTAGTTTGCCATTTCTTGACAATTATAGAAACATCGAAACAGTTCCGTGAAACAAAATAACAGAAACAGACAACTGATTATAGTGATTTAGTTAGAAGTAATATTTACTTGTGCAATTATACTTACTTTCTATAGATGGACAGATCAAAGGCGATATAATACAGATTTTGATTAATTTATTTATATTTCATACAATTTATCATCAGCAACATAATCATATCAGTCGAAAGACGCCCTGGACAAAAGCTTTTCCAGATATCTCCACAGAAGTCGGTCCTGTGCCTTCCATATGCAACTGCAACCTGCGAACTTTACCAGATCTCTTGCCAAACTTGTGAGAGGCCTACCCACGCTGAGTCTTCCGGTATGTGGTCGCCACCAGATAACTTCGCCCCATCGGCCATCTGTTTTGCGGCTATGTGCCATGCCCAATGTCACTTAAGCCTGACAATTCTTTGGACTATGACGGTGACCTGGGTATGGTTGCGGATCTCCTCGTTTCTTATCATACAAGTAAAAATTAATAAGTAATTTAGATTGTTTTTAGGAGACGCCAAAAAATTACGGTGCTATTATTTGGATTGTTCCCCGTCGAACCTAAGTTAAATAGAAGTTACATTGGACAACCACTTAATGAGTGGAAAATCAATTCCATAAGATATATTTATTTATTTATATTTATTTATTTATTTATTTCACAGTCTTACAGCATATAAATTATTATTCAAAAAGGTTACATTATTATGTTGTAATGCCAATTACAAAACTGCAACTTATAATTTTGGTAATTAATTGGTAATATATCAAATCAAATCAAATCAAATCAAATCAAAATTTCTTTATTGATTAGGACATTAAATATCTCTTTCAATCGTCAAAAAGGAGGGGGGTAGGAAAGTAGGAAGGAAACACACAGTGACACGCTGACCGCCCTATGGCTGTAGATAAACGTATCCCTCGCCAACCACAACCGAACCGGGCTCGACAATGCCAGACAGAGCCGGAACGCTATATTATATTATATACTCGTAGGTATGTCTAGTATAATTAAGAAAAACCACCTAAAACTACAGCATGAGTAAGCCAGTCCACCAAGGCAGCACCCGTTCACGAGTATAACGCAGGGCCCAGCCATCGTCCAATTCAACCATATTTGAGGGAAAAGAGCGTACCGGCCCCCACGCCACCGCCAGACAGACTTTTAAGTGAGCGTGCATCACACATGCTGCATATGATAGGTAGTTGCTCCCACCCTACTCTATCCTATCCCTACCCTATCGCTACCTTACCCCTACCCTATCCTACCATTGCCTTAACCCTACCCTACCACTACCTTACCCCTACCCTACCACTGTCTTACCCCGACCCTACCACTATCTTACCCCTACCGCACCCTATACTACCTTACCGCTATCTTACTCCTACCCTACCCTACCCCTACTCTAACTACTACCCTACCCCTACCCTAGCGCAGACAGGAGACACCATGTGTGGGAGAGGAAGGAAAATTAACGCCGCTTCCAAGGTGGTTCTCTTTGGGGGAAAGAAACGGCAAGAAACCCACAGAGACTACGTTAATTCTTTTTTTTTTTAAACATGTCTTATGTACTAATACATTATTTGTCCTATATACTATCTTAAAAGTAAATACCTGTATAGAACAGCAGTTCAGTCCCATGGACTTTTGTCATTTACATATTCAGATATACTATAATAACTTTTTTGACATAATTTGTTTTTTATAGCGACTTAAAATTTATTCAATGGTAAATTCTGAATATCTGTTGGAACCTTATTATAAAAGCGTACACATTGACCCATAAACGATTTGTCGACTTTGGCTAGACGACAAGCACCAGCAACAAGCTTATCTTTATTTCTCGTATTAATATTATGAACATCACTTCTTAAATAAGTGTAACGGCATTGTCATTATATCAATGTTCCTGAATTTATCTCTTAGTGAAGTTCTAGGTCTCAATTGATAAATCGCGCGAATAGGGCTTTTCTGCAATACAAATACATTGTGTCCCCACAGCAGTATGCCATAGGCCATAATACTGTGGAAATAACTAAAGTAAACTAATCTTGCTGTAGCCTCGTCAGAAATACTCCGTATTTTCTTTACAGCATATGCTGCAGAACTTAGCCTTTTCGCCAATTTATCAATGTGAGGACCCCATTGCAATTTATTATCCAGGGTAAAGCCTAAAAATACTGTAGAATCAACAAAATTCAAATTTTCGCCTTTTATTTGTACATTAGTGGGCACTGATCTAACATTTGGCAAAGAGAATTTCAAACATTTTGTCTTCTTGCCATTTAGTAATAAATTATTAACCGTAAACCAGTTTACCACTTCTGCAATAGCCTTGTTCACTTCTTCATATGTTAATTGTTGTCTTTTTACTTTAAACACTAAAGATGTATCGTCCGCGAACAAGACAATTTCATGGGTATCTTTTACAAAGTACGGTAAGTCATTTACATAAACAAGAAACAAAAACGGGCCCAAAATAGATCCCTGGGGTCCACCCATAGAGACAACAGACCCCATAGATCTCTCTCCGTTCACATCAACTTTTTGAATTCTATGACTCAAGTATGAATTTAGCAAGTTCAGGGCCAAGTCCTTTATTCCATAATGTTGTAATTTCCTGACCAAAATGTCATGATTAACGCAATCAAAGGCTTTGGATAAATCACAGAAAACCCCTAAGGCATCACGTGATTCCTCCCACGCCCCAAAGATATGTTTAATAAGTTCAACACCTGCATCAGTTGTTGAACGACCGCGAGTAAAACCGAATTGCTTATGATGCAATAGGTTACTTCCATAAAAATGAGCTTTTAGTTGATTTCATATGATTTTCTCAAACATTTTACTTAGAGTCGGTAAAATTGAAACTGGTCTTAAATTTGTAGGATCCGTTGTATTACCAGTTTTCAACAATGGAATAACTTTACTGTGCTTCATCAGGTCAGGAAATTCACCATTATCAACACAATTATTAAATATATTCGCTAAGTGGACAGCAATAACATCAATTACAGAGCTAATAATTTTTACCGACATACCATCAATGTCGGCAGTTGCTTTCATTTTTATGGTTTTAAAAGCCTTAACTATATCTTGAGGTGTTGCATGCTCGAACTTAAAATCGATGACACTCGCGGGTACATTTTGTTTTAATAAGGATTCAGCGAGAGCAGGAGACGAACTTAAGGATTTCGTAGTTGACACTGGAATGTCTGTAAAAAATTTATTGAATGCCTCCGCAACTTCCGAGTTTTTGGTAACAACATTATCATTTATCTTTAAACTGTACTTAGTATCGCGATTTGTTACTTTTCCAGTTTCACTATTTATTATCTGCCATGTGGGTTTTACTACATCTGTGCTATTTTTTAGTTTGTGTTTAACGAAATTCGATTTAGCTGTAGCACAAACGCGTTTAAATAACTTCGAATAATGTACATACTCAGCAAATTCTACGCTATTATTATACGCCCGTTCTGCATAGAGCTCATATAATTTATTTCTACTCTTATGTAATATATATAAGATAGAGAAATATGTAGGAATACCTACATATATCTTATGGAATTGATTTCGATACGGTTTCTCTGTTTGCAAGCCAGTTTATTAAGGTAGTTTTAGCTATATTTTATAAAAATCGGTTTAGTATTTTAGGAAATATTGGTTTGGTCGGATGTTATACGGCGTTTTCGGATTGGGTAATAATAGCACGTTTTTTAATTTACTCGTTAAAATAATACTTACGATCTATAGAAATCAAAAGGGCAAAGATGATGGAATACTTACCAAATGCAGTATTAGGTATCTTAGTTGAGTTACGGAGTTGGTAAGTGTAAGGGTGCAAACTGATAAAGTTACGGCTACGTGGGGGTTAGGTAACAGAAACGACAGAGGGGAAAGATTTATTGCCATACATATCAGACAACAAAAACGATAGCTCATAACAGATCAAACTGGAAATTGCTACAACGACAGACGGCTAGGCCCCATTAATTATAATGTAATATTATTGTAATGATATAGTGTCTTTGTTACGCAATAAATATTTTTTTATTTATTTTCAATATTTACCATTACGACGTTGCGCTCGCGTCAATGACTTCTACATAAAGGACCAGTTCATTGACCAAAGGGAATAGCTCCATGTCATTGGAGCGTAAACTGCAATTGCGCTCCAACTACGTCTCAGTGACGTTTTGGCCACGTATACGAATGGTCGTTACTTTACAATCAAAGAATGCCGAATTGCGTAGGTAACACATGCACTAATTCCGATAAACAGTAACCAAAAACATGAATGGCGTATCTTTTTTCCGTAAAGTATAAGAAATATCATGTATCACTTGTAAAACTTATATTTTAGCATTTCCAATAAATATTTAAATGTTTATTGCTACATTATTAACCGGCCATGATTAGTTGGTATGTTCAATCAAATTCAATGCACGCCATCGGCTTATTTTTTATTTGGCAGTCTGACATATATGCGCACGATGTGACTTTGCACCAGCGGCATAATGCCGTTGATTTTGTTTTCGCGGTAGTAATATTATTATAGATAAAAACAGATAACAGATGAGTATACAAATTAATCAATAACAATAATATTGTTATGTAATGTAGTTTCAAAGCAGTCAACATATCAATAAAAACTTGTAAATGTATTAAATCGTTAAAGAATTCTACAACAACAAAAGTGGTATGTATAAATTTAAAGAAGGTAAAATGATAAAGATTGAAGGTTCGAATTGAGGTTGGATTTGTAATTGTCGAATCCCAATTATTACTGTTTAGAAATTTATATTTAAGGCATTACGTTACAACAATTTTGTATGCTTTTACCATGTTATATCTGGCGCCTTGGCGAGATTGATGACTGACGTCTATTTCAGTGCTTAAACCCGGTGGCCAAAACTGGAACTAAGTGTTGCCATATTGAAATGATATGTCATTGCCAACAACAGCGACGCTGTTACCGGGTCAAATAAGTTTGTGGCACAAAAGATTGCGCCATTATATTTAATATGGTATGGTTTATTTATACTTATACAGGATGTAAAAAGAAACATACCCGCGGAAACTCATAGTTTAGGCAGAAATAGAGATTCTTTTTAAAAAAAAGTTTGTTGTTTTGTACTAAAAATAACAAGTATCGATATAGCACAATTAATTTAGACACTCAAAGTTCAAATTTAAGTTGAAATATATGCACTTTAAGTAAAAGCACGCAATGTAAAGCGTGCAGGCCGGCCGGCCGCTCAGGGTCAGTGGCCACTGGTCACGTGGGCGAGTGAGAGGCTTGCGCTGGACGATGTACATTGCGCGTCGCAATTAATCATTTATTTTAGGTAGCAAAATTATGAAGTCATTTCCGCGGGTTTCTTGGGGAAATGTGTTCAGTTTTATGGGTAGAATATGGGGTTTCAATTAATGCTAGCGGTCTTTTTAATACTGTGATATGTTTAGTACAGCATAACTCTGAACGAACTAAAATTTGGAACTGGTGCCTTACTTACTTTTGTTCAGCTCGAAAATAGCTTTCCAACGACGTATTACACATAGCTATTGGAATGGTTACCACTGTCCATACAAATTCTTGTAGAGCTCGTCTAATCTAAAATGACGCACCCCACTATCGCATTAACGCACACAAGCAAGATTAAAAAATGGATGCAATACATTTACAAATGCCGTTGTAATTTGTCATTCAGTTGCCGGTGAGACACTGTCTATTGGAGCAGTCGACGCTCCTACACAGATGAAGTGTCGTTATTAATATTTGGACTCACACGTCGAAATCAACTAAGTAGTGGGGCGCGTCATTTTAGACTAGACGAGCTCTACGCGTTAACAATGTTATATCTGGCGGCTTGACAAGATTGTTGACAAACCTATTCGACCCGGTGGTCAAAACCGGAACTAAGTGTTGCCGTTTTGAAATGTAATGTCAATTCCAACAAAAGCGACGCTGTCACCCGGTCAGACATGTTTGTGGCTCTGTAGACAGCGCAGTTTTATTAACTATGGTAACCGTCAGAGTTATTTGTTCGCTCAACCGGTTCCAGGGTATTTATTTCTATGGCTCGCGTTCAGTTCATTCAGTTCCCGGATGTTGCAAGCATTGCTTATCCTTGGTTATCTGTCTCACAAGCACGCTGCCACTAGCAAAGTTGGATGCTCGTAAGTTGTACCATTTATGCGACAGAGAAATACTAATACTTCTGTAAATGCCATAAAATCACATTTCATGTATGAAGGCCTCCATATTTTTAATAAATATTATTATTTTTTATATTAACACATGTCATAGTAACATATGCTCTGTAAAAAGTTCAAGTGTCTAGGGACTGTTTTCTACCGCTGCGGCTAACCAGGCCATAAAGCAGCCGAATGCTCTGCATCGCCACACTGTTCTGTGTGCGCCGCGTTACAAGCTAACAGAACATATGCTTGGTGGTGTACTGTACATCGCTACTTCTAATAATAAGTTTAGGCGTACCGCCACAGCTAAAACTAAAACTCAGCTGCCGGCCGCTTCTATTACGAACTCAGGTAACGCTTGCAACGGAACTGGGGAGAATCAACACAAGGAATTGTAATCAATGGCCCCGCCACGTTTTCTACAGAGGAAATTGAACTACTGTTCAGGACCTATTATTTCAGAGCATGGAATCCATGTGACTATCGTAGCGGAGTCACATCTGATTCCATCAAGAGACGGCTGGATCAGTGATCGCGACGGGCTGGTGGCTTTAGCCAATAATGGTATCCCTGGCTCCTAATCTTTTACTCTGGTAGAGAGAGGCTGTGATTTTGTGGCCCGCCCAGGTGGGTAGTATAACAGTTATTGGGATTTACTTCTCTCCTAATCTGCAATTAGCAGTTTGAGTTTGAGAGTTTTCTGAATTAGGTGGAGAATTTCATCAGGCGAAGGGGCTCCAACACTGAACTTGTTGCGAGTGATTTTAATGCAAAATCAGTGGCGTGGGGATCTCCGGCTACGGATGTTCGGGGTGAAACTGTAAAGGAATGGGCTATATCATGTGGTCTCTCACTGGTCAACCGAGGCGCGGTTCCAACGTGCGTGCGACGACAGAGTTCCTCAATCGTTAAAACTTACTTTTGCGAGCCCTGCTTTAGTATGCCGAATGCAGAACTGGGTAGTCATGAAGAATGTTGAGACCATGTCAGACCACCGCTACATACGCTGGGGCATCACCACTTTTCATGCAAGCCCAAAGAGGTCGTGACAACCGGGTTCTACTTCTAAATACCCTCAGTGGGCTTTGAAACGACTTGATAACGAAGTGCTAGTCTTGGCTGCTCTGGTTCAAGCATGGATTCCCATACCCAAGACTGCAATAAATATTGACTTGGAGGCTAATGGCCGCCCTTGGATGCCGTTGTATCCCGGTATATTACACGTTAACTCAGGAAGTGGGCCTAAAGTCCACTTCCTGAGTTATTACTAACTTCGGAGTTATTGGGCAATAAGGGGAACTCTCTCCCCATACGTACCGTGACTTCGTCAATATGCGGCTAGAAGGGCGCCATCAGGTTTTAGTGGGTAGGAGCGTTGCTCATGGCCAAGGGGGAGACCCATATAATCCACTCGCTTCAGCGGCAGACGGATATTCATAAATGTATTCAATGATGATAAAAAAAGACTTAGTATCATAATAGCTATTAAAATAGCCTTGTAAATACCAGGTATCCAGAAGCGGAATGTAGCTCCGATCACAATCTGAGCTGAACTGATGGCGAAATTTGCGCTTAGGCTAATGGCTCATAGAAAAGTAACAAAAAACAAGCTCCGAATACTAGACCCTTTTGATAGAGTGCATTTTCAGTCTGTCGTAGGAAATAAGCTCTCGGAAGCCCATACCCCAATAGGAGAGACGACACCAATTCGTGCTGGAATAGTATGAAAACCCACATAAATGTAACATTAGACACAGTCAATACAGCCAGAAAGGGCAACGACTTGACTGGTAAGACCTAATCGTGGCTAGATTGCAATGCAATCCACGACCTGGCAGCGATAGCGGAGAGGTGGCGCGGATACTACGTAAAGCTCTATGACCATCAAGAGCAGCCAAGCACTTAAATGGTGCCATGTTGGAGCAACCTGGAATTGGAGCCCTTAATATTGCGATCTGAAATAACAGCAGCCATCGCAGCATTAAAAGTAGAAAAGCCCCCGGGCTCGATCAAATAACGGCCTAGGTTTTAAAAGATTTGGGTGATGAAGGCATTGATTGTCTTCATCACATCTGCAACTAAGTAAAGTAAGTAAGTAAGTAAATAAAACACATTTATTACACTCAAACACACAGCACAAAATTCTTAAAATTTAATTTAAAAAATATAATCAAATAGAGACAATAACAAAACAAGAAAAAGAAAAAAGATACTCTAATCTCGTTACTTGTGCCATGTGGAGAGTGCAATAGGGCCACACTCAGCATATGCCACGACAGTTGCCGTGACGCTGGCTTTCAGTGGGCCCCCTAGTGAAGCACGAACAAAAGTGCCACAAGAAATAAATAAATAAATATTATTTGTTTAAATACATAATACTATATATGAGTGTACATAGGTGATATATCGTGTGAAGTGTGAAAAAAAATAAGAAATACGTTGCCTTTCATCGTAACGTAAGGGAGTGGGACTGAGTCGAACGACCGCGCTCCTGCCGTCCCTTTCCCTCCATTCTCCGCGCGACACTGCACTGAGTGCACGCGTCGCTAACGCGCGGGTTAAATTTAAAAAAATTATATATGTGTAGCGACATCTATCGCTCCACTAGGGAAACT
The DNA here is from genome assembly GCA_905147135.1 of Blastobasis lacticolella. Taxonomy (NCBI): domain Eukaryota; kingdom Metazoa; phylum Arthropoda; class Insecta; order Lepidoptera; family Blastobasidae; genus Blastobasis; species Blastobasis lacticolella. Next base: position 1,777,698 of record LR990062.1, read on the forward strand.
CAACGATACTTACATTACGAGTATACGAACACAAGGTTGGCAAGCATCCGCACATAGATGGCGCTAACAATCCTACATCGCGCTAGAGAAATGTGCCAACTTCCACGGCATATATACAACTTCCGACGATCAACTGTCGGGCCCTTGGTCCCCTGGTCACAACACCCGGCCAGGTGGGTAATTACCCTTTTCAACCTTCTCACCATCTTCGCTTGCCAACATTGGCGGCAACATTATCCTGCACCGCTAAAGTGGTGACCCCGACGTGATCCTTACGTCTTCCCTACCTGACTCCCGCACACAGCAGTCACAGCCTTGACCATAGTCGGCACAACGCGTGCTTCCTGGTCGTTCACCTGCGGCATCTCACTGTCCCCACCCAGTCTCGACTCACTGCAGACTTGGGAACAGCATCGCTTCGGCACAGCTCACAGCGCAACCTCACGCCAGAGCTACGCCATTGCTCACCGCATCGCCAGACTGATTACGCTTCATACGTCAGCTTCAGCGTTTCTCGCTTCGGTATCGACCTCCAGTCTCCGGGGGGAGTACTGTAGCGACATCTATCGCTCCACTAGGGAAACTCAACGATACTTACATTACGAGTATACGAACACAAGGTTGGCAAGCATCCGCACATAGATGGCGCTAACAATCCTACATCGCGCTAGAGAAATGTGCCAACTTCCACGGCATATATACAACTTCCGACGATCAACTGTCGGGCCCTTGGTCCCCTGGTCACAACACCCGGCCAGGTGGGTAATTACCCTTTTCTACATTCTCCCCATCTTCGCTTGCCAACATTGGCGGCTATCTTATCCCTGCACCGCCAAATATGTTTATTATTTAGTTGATAATTATAAGCCAAACGAAACACCACAATATTAATTCGTAATTCAAATACAGTCATAACAATTTAAAAGTCAATTACATACTATTTTGATTAATTTTCATTTATCGGTGTAAACTAACTTGAGCCAGATGGAACACTAACTACCACCATGTCACTCGTCTGCAACATATTGGGTGAGTTTTTTATTTTAAATAATGATTATTATTTTCTTCCTATACTAGGTACCTACCCACATGTGATAGTTTATACCGCTTGTTTTTGAATATCAAGAAGGTATGTTTTAAATGTTTTTTTAAACGTGTTTATTGTTTGCAGACGTCGAACCAGAGGCGGCAGGTCGTTCCAGATTTTTGTCGAAGCGTATTTGAAGGTACCAGAAAATGTCGAGGACCTATGGGGCGGCAGCAACAGCTTGAAGCTCGAGTCACGAGTGCGCGTCTGCACGTCCCTGCTCCACGATAACTTCTTGGCAAGATAAGTCGGTATATTCGTGTGTACAACTCCGAATAACAGACTAGCCAGGTGTAGTTTTCTTCGATCACTCATTTTTAACATATAAGCCTTATTTATGTAAGGAGTGACATGCGTGCGAGGCGGAACGGGGTAAAAATATCTCGCACACGCGTTTTGAACCCGCTGGATACTGTGTTGTGTTCGAGCAAGCAGCCGCGGCCCATAGACCACGTCCATGTAATAAAATTTACTATCTACTAGCGAGTCACACAGTCTTATGGGGATGTTGGTGCTTAAGTATGGTCTTATTTGATACAACACTTTGAGTCTGTAGAAACAGTTTTTAGTGACTTTAATTATGTGTTTCTCAAATCGTAGTTCCTCATCCATAAGCAGGCCAAGGTTTCGTGCCTCTGTGACCCGCTCCACATCCTCACTCTCAATCTTAATATGTACATCCCGCTCCAAAACCTGTGCCACCCGCGTCTTAGTGCCCAACACCATGAATTTTGTCTTACTACCATTAAGCGACAATGCATTCCCATTCGCCCAATTTCTTATGCGTTCGAGATCTTCGTTTATTTTATTTACTGTGAGGTGCGTTTGGTCAGGTGTACATGGTATATATTGTATGTCGTCTGCATCAAACATCCAACACTGCAAATATATGATACTTGCAGTGTTGGATGTTTTTAACGACATCCGCACTATAAATAATAAATAACAGCGGACCCAACACCGATCCCTGCGGTACCCCTCTGTTCACATCTGATGGCGAACCAACAATAGTGGTACCATCATCCCTGCTGAACTCCACGTGCTGCTTCCGATGTTGAAAGTAACTCGCAAACCACCGCACTGTATCCGCATGGAACCCGTAATATTCAAGCTTTGAAAGCAGCAGAGGAACACTTATACAATCAAATGCCCTCGAAAAATCGAGCAGAACCAACAGTGTAGCACGTCCTTCGTCCTGGGCAGACAAAATATCATCGACTACGTGAGCCAATGCAGTTGTCGTGCTGTACTTTTGTCTGAAACCCGATTGGTACTCCGGTAGACTTTTATTGTCCTCCAAATGTTTACGTAACTGGTCCGCTACCGCCCTCTCCAATATCTTGGACATACACGGCAAAATACTGATTGGTCTCAGGTCCGCAATCGATGTTGGGTTACTACTTTTGGCTAGTGGTCTAATAACTGCATGTTGCCACGCTGAAGGGAATTCTCCGGTTTCCAACGACCTATTTACAATTGCAGTAATGGTCGAGAGCGAATAGGGTAGTGTAAGTAATATCATATCTAACGATATATTGTCCATGCCAGTCGCATTTGATTTTAGGCTTTTCAGTATTTTTAAAATATAAGATTCCTCTACTTGCTGTAGCTTTAGAATACTGTCACAATGTCGGTGACTTTGGAAAAATATTTGTTTGGCTATTGTGTCACTTTCACTTGTCGGTAAATTCAAGAAATGCCTATTTACTCCGTCAGGGTCTACGTTAAGATGGCTAGGTATCTCTTTTGCACTACTAATCCTAACATTGCGCTTTATGTGATCCCACATAGATCTAGAGTCTGAGTTTGAATTTACGTAATGTTCGTAATACGCGCGCTTCTCTCGGACTAGTGCCTCGTTAACTGTGCGCTTTAAGTCCTTATAATAAGCTATGTGGGAATCTATACCGGTCCTTCGGGCCCTTTTGTAAGCGTCATCGCGTTGCTTCATCATTAACTTAATATTATAAGTTATCCAGGGAGGCTTATTATCCCTAACACATATCCGTTTCACTGGTGCATGCACGTCGTACAATGATAACAAAGTTTCGCTAAATGCACTGACCATGTCCTCAACTGACGCCAACTACATTTGGCAAGCTGGCAAGTGACCGTAGGATTCGAGCAAATCGGAAATCGAAAAAAAGGGTCTACTACCGAAGGTGGAGCATACCCGTCTATTAACAGCCTATTCACTCTAGCAGTGAAAGCATCCAGATTATATTAATCAGGGAACACACTCACAGGCAACGCGTTCCATTCATTAGCCGTACGCTTTATGAGGGTCGAGCCAAAGCGGCTCTTGCGGATAGCTGGAAGATCCAAGACATAAGGATGAAGCGCTCGCCCGGATCGCGTCTCCCGAGGGCGGAAAGAGGCCGACACAATGAGGTCGTGCAATTGCTTCGCACACTCTTGAAAATGCAATTTGTAGAAGACCGACGAACGCGCAACCCTTGCCTCGAGAGCCTCGAGGCTCTGCAGCTTAGCTTCGATCAAAATGCAGATCACAAATTGTCTTCTTTTCCATCCTAGACGTGGTAGCAGTATTCTATGTTTCCATACCATTATTTACATTGTTTTAAATGTTTCCTTTTGGAATTATGTAACTATTATTGTGTCATGGTGTGCTATGCATAACAAATGTATTTCTTTCTTTCTTCAAAAAATTAGATTAGCTTCAATTGGACACTGCCTTGAGTCTTCGTTCAAATGATCCAAGAAAGCTTCGTCCAAACGACTAACTATGGCCTCTCGACAAGACTTATTATTACATGTTGGCTTTTGCCACTGACATATATCTATCCGTAACTGTGCTGTCGCCTGCGTACCCAAAGATACGAGGTTAACATATCGTTAATATGCAGTAGAAAAAGTGTCACGGGCCGACCCACCCCTGAGAAACTCCTGCGTCGATAACCTGAATATTAGACGAGTACCCATCGAGAACTGCACGCTTTGGTCGTCCACTCAGAAAATGCGATTTTTACCTTACGCCAGGATTATGTCCTCAATCGTAGGATATTTACCAAGATATTTCTTAATATATTGTTAGGAATGACAGGATAGATGGTAGGGGACAGCCTATAAAAAGCGAGTCGCCAATAGGTGCGTTTTTCACTCGGGCTCAGGAGTTCGCGACGGCAACAACTGGTGGCGACATTGGTGACGTAGCTTTCGTGTATTTTCCCATTGTATTTTCTCTGTGTGATTTTGCCTATTTTTATTGTCATAGTGGCGTTTCGTTCCTTCGTGATTCATATTGAAAATTGTCTAATTATTAATTGTGTAATAAAATCTTGTATGTTTTTGAAGCTATTTCACTTCTGATCCCAATATCAGAAGTGGGATAGGCCCTCGTACCACTTATTTGCCATCTTGCCACGTAAGAAACGAAACAATTACCACTGTTCACCTTTTTCGTCAACTAGTTGTTGTTGTGTTGACTATGCCGCGGCATTCGCGTTCGCAGAGTAGGTCACGTCGACGCATACGTCAGGGTAGAACACGTTCCCGTGATAGTATCCGTGCGCGCCATAGTTCTCGCGATGGTAGTCGTTCGCGTTCGCGTTTAGTAAACCAACCTGAGGGTAGTCCCATAAATTATACGTTGGATGTTATTCTTTCGCGGCTTAACCCAATCGAAAACGTTAACCGTACATTAAGAACGTCGATTTCGAATATTATATAGATACGAATAGCGACGTAACTTTCGATCCTCACGCTTTAAATACGTCTAGAATTCGCCTGGGTTTGGATAAAATGGCGAGATCTGTTTTAGTTCTTGAACGGGTCGAGCCTCAGCCGCAAGCTGAGCCAAACAAAACTAGTTCAGAGCTAGCTAGTGACGCTGGTTTATCCACCACCTTACAGGCTTTTGTTGATGCTCTAAATTCCTCGCGTTCTCAATACTTTATTTCCAATTTTGACCCAACTCTGCACGATATTGACACATGGTGCGACGAAGTTGACAGGGCGAAGGCGAGCAATAACTGGAGCGAAAATGAGTGTTTGTCTCGCGTAGCTGGGTGCCTTAAAGGGGATGCCAGAACATGGCTTAACGCGTGGGTGTCAAGTGATCGTTCGTGGTCGAACTTTAAACAGGAGTTAAGACCCTTATGCCCGCGAAAACTAGATTACGCGAACATATTATACGACACCATGAGTACAACGTCTGATCGATACAATACGTACGCAGAATACGCCCGACGCACACTTTTACGCTTGCGGATCGTAAAGGGGTCGACCTCATTACTCAAATAGTCATTCGAGGTATCACTGATGCACACGTACGGGCGGCTGCGGCCAATGCCGACTTATCACCTGGAGCATTCGTATCATTTTTATCTATATACATGAAACCCGGTCGTGGGAGTCTCATAATAATTCACTCGTCGAGTTCGCTAGAGACAATCGCATTTATTTTCGTATTCGCTATTCTAAGCGTATTATACTTGCCTACGCATAACAAAACATAATATCTGGTGTTTACGCTCTACGGTTGTGATACGGTTCATATTATTCATTCATATTCATTTATTAATAGTATTAAATATACATCGTCATTTCATTTCACTAATTAATAGAATAGAATTAACTAAACTAGTTAATTACAATATTGGAAATACCATAGAACAATAGTCAAAATATTATTAGAATTATTAATTAATTAATTTCTAGTAATAATGTCACAATATAATAAAATATCCATAATACAACAACTCATTCAAAAATGTCAGTTCATTTCAAATTAATAAATATAATTAACAATAGTTAATTTCAATGTCAAAACAATAATAAAAGTCAATACTTAAAATTGTATAATACTAATACCCGGTTTCTGAAACGCTTGTCAAATTATTAATTAGCAAACAGACTGTCACATTTAACAAGCTGTTAAATCACCGTGGGTTTCTGAAAGGCCAATCAATCTATTGTTAGCTAATCGACCATTAACAAGAGATTAATTTTTTCATCTGGCTACCCCTGCTAAAATCAGTCACATTCATTCACTCATATATGTTTTGTATCTGTCTCTGTCCCTAGCGGCCAGGTCCTGGACCCAGACCAGTTTGTGGTTCAGGTTCAGGTCCTGGCTTCGGACCAGGTCCTGGTTCAGGTCTAGGTACTGGCCCTGGACCAGAACCGGACCACTTCGTGGTTCAGGTTCAGGTCCTGGCTTCGGACCAGGTCCTTGCCCCGCACCAGGTTCTGGATCAGGTTCAGGCCCTGGCCCCGGACCAGCTTCTAGTTCAGGTCCAGGTCCTGGACCCTGACATGTCCGTGGTTCAGGTCCTGGTCCTGGTTCAGGTCCATGTCCTGGCCCCGAACCAGGTCCTGGTCCAGGTAATGTTTATGGTCTATGTGCTGGCACTGGTCTAGGTCCTGGTTCTGGTTCAAGCTCAAATTGTGATCAAGGTTGCAGTTTTGGTCATGATCCTGGACCAGAACCTGGACCCTAGACCTGGACTTTGCCTTGGACCAAAACTAGGACCTGAACCAGGGCCAGGACCAAGACCTAGACCAAGAAAATCGGATATAATTTCTTTTGACAATCGGTTAATTGGTCGATTTTCGCCAATTAAAATAACACGGCGATAACATACAGTTAACATGAGAAAAAGCTTTCCGGAAACCCAAAATTACATTAATCAGCCGTTAATTGGAGATTTGACAATCCGTTGACAAGCTGTTAACAAACTGTCAGTTGGCCCTTTCAGAAACCCAAACTGCATTTAATCAGAGATTAACAAGCTGTTACGTAATTTTTGCGTTGACAAGCGTTTCAGAAACCGGGTGTAAGTATCTAGTGTTCATCCATCAAGAAACTCCCTCGCCGAATAATAGGCCTTTCCAGCCAGAAACAATTTCAGTTTACGCTGAAATCCACCTAATGACACTGATTTTTTTTTTTTTTTTTTTTTTTTTTTTTTACTCGTATGAGGTTTTATTAAAAAGGACAACACAAACAAATTATAAACTAAATAAATTAACTTAATTATCTAACTAAAATTAAAATAAACCTACAACCCTAATCTAAAAATCTATATGTACAAATATCCCCTAAATCACTGCCGCTGCTGGGTATGGTGCCCATAAGGCTGGCTGCATTCCCCCGTTGGATGGCTATCCCTATACGTTGGCCGAGGAATGAGCCAGCCCTGCGCTCGCCAGTGGAACGAATTAAACATGATTTTAATTTGGCGAATAACTTTTTAGCTTCAGGGCCCCACGGCCCCAAAGTTTCCACGGCAAACGCCGAAAATACGCAACTATCAGCGATATTTGCGTATTTACGGCGTTTCAAGGTCTCAGCAGATGCGGCCGCCGCGCCTGGCCTCACAGATGTCGAGCCAACATGGGGCGCCGCTAGAGTATCAACGCATGTGGCGTCCCATACTAAAGGCCGACCCAGCTCCCAAGGCACGAGAGACATCCCGTCTGGTCTCTTGCCGTCGTCCCTTACAAGCCCCAAGGGCTCGAGAGAGGAGGGCACATTAATGCTGGCAAGAGCCCGACGTATTATGTCATTCAGGCAGGCGTGGCGGGATAGACGGCCGGAACTTTTGCAGCATGATAGCCCGTGGTGCCCTGAGCTATCCACTGCAGCGCCGCAGTGGCAGCGATGGGGTTCAACTAAGTTGCAGCCCAGACGTAGCCCAACCGCCAACCTAAAACTATTATTGTCTAAAAGGTTTCCATAGTTTATAGATGGGTATGCCTGCAGCCAATATCCAGACTCCCTTTCCGATACTGCAAGTAACCTAGCCCTCTCGATCGGTGACGGGCAGGTCTCGGAAAGGTGTTCGAATACCCGACGGCAAATTGGATCGTCCCAAAGCCTTTGGCACCCCTTGTCGGAAGGAGGAGCTTGGCTAGGGCAAGCCATCTTCCAGGCTTCTTCGGCTTCGGTCAAGTACGTTACCTCGAAATCATTAAATGATGGGTTTAGAATTTTACCAACGAGGGATAACGTACTGTGAACAGAAGCCAAAAAAGCCGGGAGAGCCACGCTCGAGACTTGGCGGATGCCGAGTCCACCATGTCTGACCGGAAGGGTAGCCAAAAGGAAACTCCTGCTGTCGAGTTTAACGTTAATAATTTTTTGGATTTGCGCGAATAGTAATTTATCAATTACCTCACAAAAATTTGGAAATTTCCAGAACGGGCTACAGCGCATAGCGTAAGTGAATTTTGGTACGAAAAGGCAGTATCTTATAATGAACATGGCCATGTGGGAATGAATTTGGAGGAGACGATCAGCTGTGTCGTTAAATTTTGAAATATTTTGTTGAATGAAGCCAGGGATTGAATCGCTGAAAATTGGAGCGCCTAGGAGGAAAAGCGAATCTTTGGTGATAATTTTCATTCCGGGACACAGTGTTTCAAATTCCTGAATTAAATCGTTTTTATTTTGGAAACTGTCGTCTAAATAAAGCTCACACTTCTTAAAATTTAGCTGAAGACCAATTTCATTAAATTTGGTCTTAACAAAAGCCAAATCTTGTAAGATAGTACTAGCTTCTCCTCCTAGGGTCCCATCGTCAAGGTACCAAACATTAAATTTTGACTTTAGTTCGGATACGATTGGGTGGATGGCGAGGCTGAAGATGGCAGGCCCTAGTGGATCACCTTGCTGGCAACCGACTGAGGAAGAAATTTTGTGGTTACGAAAAAGTAAGTCGGATGGTGAACTGTAGCATTGCCAGATGGGGTAAATGTTTGGGACTACAGTTTTAATTTCGCTTAACATAGCAGAACGGCAAACAGAGTTAAATGCATTCTTTACGTCCAATTTAAACAAAATATTATTCTTGGAGTTATGAAGGTAGGTCCGGCAGGCATGCACAATTGCTTCACAGCCGCCTTTGCTGCCAAAACCAAGCTGTGTAGGTTGAAATTTTGATTCCAAAATTGGTAGAATCTCTTTACAGCAAATTTTGGATGCAAGACGTCTGAAGGTAGAACCAATGGCTATGGGGCGCACGCTCCCATCCTTTTTTGCAAGGGCGCAAAGGTTAGCACCATACAAAGTCGCTGTGACTTGTTCAGTTACCTCACCTCCAAGCATCAGGTTCACGAGCTTGGTCAGGCTTGTGAGCAGACCAGCGTGTAGACCGGTATGTGCACTTTGTAGTAGGTCTTTCAGATGTTGTGGGGATATGCCATCCAGGCCGCCGGCGGACCCATTATTGAAAGACATAACTGCGGCTAGGACGGCATCTTCCGATGCTTGGAGATGTGGTGGAGAGGTGCTTGGAGGGTCAGGTAGGACAGTCAAAGTGGCAGGCGGGTGTTTGCTCTGCAGGGCCGACAGGGTATCCAGTGAGTCTGGAGCTGCAGTGTCACTGGAGAAAAGAATTCGAGCAGCGCCTCTAAGGTCTCCATCGTTAACTTTTGACTCAACCGTTTTACTGAGGGTGCGAGATTTACGGGTTAAGGACGGATTGCAGCGGGTTGAGGTAGTGTTGGGATGGTGAGAGCAATTGTATTTTATCTGTGAGGTGACCGACCGATTTGAGTTATTTTTGGAGAAATGGAGAATATCATAGGAGAAAGTAAAAAGAGTTTTCCAACTAGAGAGTGAATTTTCGGTCACACAAAAGTCTATAGTCTTGGCTAGGCTGGAGGCGACTAAGAACCTCGCACCACGGGGAATACGTTTGATTATGGGAACGGAATTTTTTAAATTACTTAAAAGCGATGATAAATTTAGTGTTGGCAATGGTTGTAACAAATTCGGCAATGATAATGGTAGTAATTGATGGGGGCGAGGCGATGTGGCTAGGGATGGAGGAGGCCTGTTAACTTTGTGGCACTTACCTATGTGAATTTGAAGGCCTCGACGACCTTTCAAGAATTTGGGCGCTGCACATTGAGGACACTGTACGAGGTCATCCTGTGACACTGCAGATTGGCTGAGCTGTGGTTGGTAGTTTGCAGGCCTGGGCAGCATTCTTACAATATATACCTACCCTACTAAATAAAAGTCCTATAAAACTTATAACAATTACAAAAAACATATTTCTTATTCTTGTTTGACATTTGTTGAAACTTGTTGACATTATGACAGCCACGAAAATTATTTATTGTCATGTGACGCTTTACGCGCATGCGTGCTTCGCACTCGCGGCATAAGTTAGTTGCAGCACTGCTGCGCGCGCAGACCGAAAACTCAACGTATCCAGGCAGCGGTTGCTGAGGTAACAGCGGCGGCGTGGCGTCTTGTCAAAACAACTTCAAAATATTTGTTTATTAATATAAAACTTTACAAAACAGCTGATTTGATATGTGGCACGCTGCCTACAAAAAATGATGTACCCGTACACTTGAGTGATACACTGAAACGGTCTGGGTAACTGCCCAAAGAACTTTTCAATTTTACAGATTTAAATTAAATTTGATTTGACATTTCAAACATTCTCTCTTGAAAATCGTATGAGGTAACTGATTTCTTAATGTTATCAGGAATTTTATTAAAAATTCGTGGACCCATAGCTAAAAGGGAGTTGTCAATCTTCTGCAATCTGCATTGAAAACTTTGGAGCTGGTGTTTCCGTCGCGCAGAGAACTGCTCAGCGACCGGGAACTCGGTAGGATTCTTCCATACATATTTGGCGATTTCGAGTAAGAAAAGTGAGGGAACAGTCAGGATACCCAGTCGAACCAACAACTCGCGCGCGGGTTCGTCAGGTGGAACACGGCACATCATACGAACCACCTTCTTCTGTATTATGAACGTCCGGTCCCTGTCAGCTGCCATTCCCCAGAGGTCTATCCCGTAGGTTAGGTGTGAATGGATAAAACCGTAATAAGTTGACAACAAATTCTGTGTCGAAAGTGTACGCGAGAGGCGAGAAATAGCGTAATAGGCAGAATTTAGTCTTGCACACAAGGCGTCGATGTGGTAGTTCCACTGTAGGCCCCTGTCAAAAGTAAACCCAACAAAGCGAGCACTATCTACAGCCTCTATAATATAATTATTAGTTTTTACACTTAGGGGCACATATTCAGATTTCCTCAGTGAGATCTCGACCATTTTAGTTTTTTCAACATTGAGTTGCATCCCATTATGGAGAAACCAATCCGTCAGGCGATTTACTACTACTTGAATATTATCAATTAGTTCCTGCCGATTTCTACCTGTAATAATGGAACATATATTGTCAGCGTACATTATAAAATGCAAAAATGACAAAAGGAAAGGAAAGTCATTTAATAGAAGGACAAAGATATTGTTCCCGACGTTTGAGCCCTGGGGCACAGACCTGTCGCCGACGAGGCCCTCCTCCGACTGCTCGCCGCCCACCTGCGTGACCTGCCTGCTGTTAGCCAGGAACGAATTGATAAACTGGAGCGCCTCACCACGCACACCATAGTGTTCGAGTTTGGCAGACATCAGCTTGTGGTCCACTAAATCGAAGGCACGCGACAGGTCAAAAAATACCGCTGCAACGCACATCTTGGCCTCCAACCGGTCCAAACAGTACGTTGCAATTTGCGAGCAGCCGTTGCAGTGGATCGCCCGGGTCGATAGGTGTGCTGTTGGTCGCACAAGAGGTTTTGTTTGTTTAAAAAGCTATTAAGGCGGTTACAAATACCCATCTCAAATATTTTTGAGAATGCTGGAACGATAGAAATTGGCCTGTAACTTTTTAAGTCCAGTTTGTTGCCTTTTCCTTTGTACACCGGCGTAACTTTTATCTTTTTTAGGCTCTCGGGGTACTCTCCAGCAACAATAGAATCATTCATTTGTTCACACATAGCTAGTAGAAAATTTGGAGGTAAACTGTGTAAAATAGAAGTAGGAAAACCATAGATGTCCTTGGTTCCTTTTGGATTTATTTAGCGTAAAATTCCCCTTACCTCATCCAGTGTAAATGGTGCAAAAAACATTGATGGTCCCACATGATTGACCGTTCCGCGCAGGAGGTCCATTGCGCGAGGAATATTAGGCCTAAGCGGAGTGTCGCGTACTACAGATAAGTAGTAGGTATTCAGTGCCTGCGCTAGATAGTGGTCCCACGGCGGCACCCCCGCGCCGGCGCACACGGCGCCGCGCACCGCACCGAGCGGGTCCCTGCTGCGGGTCCCTTTACAAGAACTAAAATGAACTCTTTTCTTTATCGATTTAGTAGGCCGTTATGGAATACTTTTTGCTGTGCGATCATTTGTGTGAGTTCGGAGTTTTGAGGATAAAATCCCGCTATGAAATTAAGATGTAATAAGAACTCTTTACTATTCTTGATATTTTCATTCTGCCAACATAAGTCCCTGGCATGCAACAATATATTTTTTACAGGGCAGAAGGCTAAAAATGCGTGATAAAATTCATTAAATACCCGCGAAAAGTTAAGTAAACCAGAGCTAAACCAGTCATAATTACCCATCGCCGTTAATAATCTATTTATGTTTGTGGCAGTTGTGACTCGCCGTTTGATGTGCCGAGCAGAGTTAACTGACAATGTCTTTTTGAGGTATACGGAAACACCATGATGATCCCCTATACCGGCTACAATAGGTTCGGTTTTTATACAATCAGATTGCATATCAGTGTAGGCATGATCCAAACATGTACTTGAAGTTTTAGTAACTCTTGTGGGGAAATACACGTAATTAACTAAGTTAAATTGGCTTACATGTGTCAGTAACTTTGTCCTTAGCAGGTGCTGTTTGGATTTGTAGGACATGTCGATATTAAAATCACCCATCAATAGGATGTTTGCGTTTTCGTGAATAATACTCATTAGGAGAAGCTCCAATTGACGGATAAACACATCGATACTGCCTTCAGTACAAGAGCGGTATATACATATCACAATCAAATTGCTATCTATTACATGCTCGGCAGCGATTTCTATATGCATATCGATTGAAAATTTGTTCAAGTCCGGCCTATCTAATACACTACAATCCTGATGCACATAAATGGCGGTCCCGCCGTGGAGGCGCGACTGACGACAATAGGACGAAACAAGATTGTAATTCATTATACAAGTCACCGACAGTTCTTCTATTCGCATCCAATGTTCTGTCACTAGAAGAAGATCATACTTAGTTTGAGCTTGGAGAACTGCTTCAATATTGGGGATTTTGTTGGATAGTCCTTGTACATTTTGAAGATAATTTCGTGATTGCAAACTATGGTCGCACGGTCTGTTGACAGAAGTGTCCGCGTAGACGGCGGCTGCAGCACTAGTGCGTAGTCTCGTTGCCACACTGAGGGCGAATTGAATTTATCAAATAGTGTTTCGGGAATCCCTATGACGAACGAGGAATGCCTATCAGTCTTGATAGTCCGTTTTTCGACAATATATTCCTTCGATTTTTCTACCTTGTTCAGGAACTTTAGCACTATTCCGGGTGTAGTTTCAGGCCTGAATGACCACGCCTGTATATATTTAATTCGTTCTACGGTTAGTAGATCGTCATCCTCGTCACCTTCGCCTACAATAATTCTTTTTTTCGGCTGACGTTTTCGTTTCTTTTGCGAAACTTGCGTCCATCCTTCGATCGCATCGCTGTTAGTCGCTAGCAGTGGGGCCACACCTTTAGGTGTTTGGTTAATAGTCGCTGTGGAGGGAGTGTTCGGCGCCGCTCGTGACCCGTCGTCATGTTCCGCACTTGCACTTATGTAAGACGGTCTTGGTTTCACTGTCTTTACCGTTGGAACTCGAGCATTAGCGCTTAATGCAGCAATCGCCTTTAGACGCGCCGCTCTCAAGGGACGCCCTGCAGCGGCTTCAATAGTTGGTTGCGGGTCTATGTCCAACTTGGGGGTAGACTGTTGTAACGTAACGGACTACGAGCAGTGGGTCAGGTTCAGTTATAAAATAAGGAATGCTCTGTTACAGGTCAGTAGCAAGCTTATTTTTATGAAAGATTAATTGGAGGTCGGTAGCCGACCCCTTGAGCAAAGAAAACAAAAGAATCAGGGTAGTGGGTATAGTATTCAGTCCATCTGTAATCTATCTACAACAAGGAATTTTATCAAAATAATCTACAAAAGCACAACAGTTATAAAAAAAAGTTCTGTCCGGGCGGGAACACTTATTTCACTTTTCAACGCAGACCGAAAGTACCGGTTTGCGAACTGGTTAAGCGACTACGTCAGCTTGGGATTTTTAAAGGAGTAGGTTCTTGCAACTAGGTGCATATTCTTAGAACTGGGTCTTCGGAGATAGAAATTGGTGCATCGCATATACTTTAGATTTATACTGCACACATAATAATTTTCACAATTTAATTTCTCATAGTAACATCACGTTACAATCTATTCACCTTCATGGCCGAAGGCTGGGAAATTTCTGACCAAATCCCTCTCTGCATTCTCTATTGAAGGCTCGGGTCCTCGTTTAAACACCTTCTAGAACCATTTGGCACAAAATAAGATCCGGTTCCCGAAATGGCCCATATTAATTTTCGGACGGTCTGGTGTTCGACGGCCAAGTATATAATTCATGCCGACCTGATGAGGAATTGGATCCAGCAGTTATCTAGAATAAGAGAGGCACAAAAAATATTAAAATCTCCTTTGACTATTAAAAATTTCCCACTAGACATCAAATGACATGACAAGAGTAAAATAACAAAAAGGACCCGCTCCAAATAAAACTGCGGGTTTATGTGTATAATTCGTATTGGAAACTATATATAAATCAAACTTAACTGAAGGAAAAAACCTTCTAAGGCATTGGGGCCCGTCCGGATCCATAATATTTAAAAAACAAGAAGTTACGAAGGTAAGAATCCAGACACACGCCATTGCTCCCTGCTTTTCATTCGGAAACCATCATTACTTTTATCATTTGGGTGTCTATATATCAAAAGGACATTCTCCAAAATCTATTAGAATCAAAACATTAATAGAACGTAGTAATCAACGTAGTCTGATATACAGAATAAACTTAATTTTCCAGGGAGGAATGATGGGCAATCAGAGCCAGAAGGGCCAGATCCAAAGATACCCATAAAAACTAATAAATATAACAAATTGAAAATAAAAAGCATCAACATGCTACACAAAAATGTGTCTAAAAGTCCTAATAACCGTAAGTACTAACACAAGTCAAGGCAAAACCCTATATACTAGTATATTCAATTAAAATTAAACACATTAGTAAAAACGTAGTTACATCAAATACAGAATTAACATATTTTCCAGGAAATAATGATTGACAATCAGAGCCTGAAGGGCCAGATCCAAAGATACCCATAATAAACTAATAAAGGTGGAAAAATTAAGAATAAAAGTGTCAACGTGTTGAAAACAACATTTAAACAGGAGTCCTCATAACCGTAAGTATAACATAAGGCACAGGAAGATCCTACATATTACCCCAAAAACTCGGGAAGAAAAAAATTTGAACCTATAAAGAAATTTTTTTTGTAACTTAAGTACAAGTAAGGTTTATAAATTTCGTCAGTAAGTTAAAACAATGGCTTATTTAAGGAGTTGTCAGCCGCTCCCAGTAATTCCTACATCACTTTGAGTGATAAGAGTTTACCCAAACCCTTTAAAGGGGTAAAGCAAACAAGAACACCCTAACCCTTTAGAGGGGTAAAAGTATAGTAAAAGAACCCTAACCTTTTAGAGGGGTCAGAGTATAGTAAAAGAACCCTAACCTTTTAGAGGGGTTAGAGTATAGTAAAACAACCCTAACCTTTTAGAGAGGTTAAAGTATAGAGACAACCCTAACCTTTTAGAGAGGTTAAAGCATAGAGACAACCCTAACCTTTTAGAGAGGTTAAAGTATAGAGATAACCCTAACCCTGTAGAGGGGTTAAAGCATGACAAAGAACCCTAATCCTTTAGAGGGGTTTAAGCAAAATAAAGAACCCTAAGCCTTTAGAGGGGTTTAAGCAAAATAAAGAACCCTAACCCTTTAGAGGGGTTAAAGTGTAGAGGGAGTTAAATAAATATGGGTAATATGTAGAAAATCCTTAGTTACAACCAAAGTAAAAAAACATTAATGTGGGAACAACCCTTATAAAAAGAAAAATCTAAAATCTTTAAATATTTGCAGAAATAAAAGAAAACAATAAGAAAAGAAAAAAAAAAGACCGATAAGGAAGTGTTCAGTAATTGTAAGAATTTGTTTGTTAGTTATTAGGAAAAAAATAAATAATTTGCAACAGTCTTCATACAATAAGAATGATATTGGAATATGAAATTCAAGTAAAATAAAATTCGTAACATGATTATATTATTATCCCTAACTTTCCAACATAACAGTTAAAAGTTTATTTATTTTTAATAAGAAAATAATAAAGTTTTATTATTAATAAATAGAAACATGGCTTGGTTACAACCGTGCGCTCACATCTAAGGAAGTAGGATGACTTCGATCATTTAAAATAAGTAAAACTTTTCCGACTTAAAAATATTTTGAATAAACATTAAATAAATACGTTAGGATAAATATAAATAAGAATAAATAAAAAGGGTGACTCAAAGATTCGAATGTTCTGTGTAATCAATAAATACGTTATAATATACAGGGTGTTACATAATATATGTATAAAGCCGTGAACTGGTTAGAGTGTTAAACATAATAAAACGATAGGTACAATTATTTCTGTTGTACGTGGAATTTTTGTACCTATCGTTTTCATACATTTAGCACTCTATACGGTTCACGGCTTCATACATATGTTATATAAAAAAAATTCACGTACGACAGAAATAATTGTACCTATCGTTTTATTATGTTTAACACTCCATCCAGTTCACGGCTTTATACATATATTATGTAACACCCTGTATATCTGTGAAATACACGATGACCGCAAATGGGATTCATGGTAGTTGATCTCTTTTACGGGCGCTCGTAGCATCCACAACGAGAAGAATGTACAAGTGGATAAGCGGTACCTTACACGGGATTGTAGAGTCACCAACCACTCTAAGAGGTGCAGCGAAGGGCTTATTTTAAGTGTTGCAAACCGCACTCGGTGTAGGCTTTTTTATACCGGACGGCCCTACTCATCACGAAAACAAAATTAAAGAAATAAATATTTGAAAGAACAGGCGGTACCTAACACGGGATTGTAGAGTCACCAACCGCTCTAAGAGATACAGCGAAGGGCTTATTTTAAGTGTTGCAAACCGCACTCGGTGTAGGCTTTTTTATACCGGACGGCCCTACCCATCATGAAAACAAAATCAAAGTAATAAATATTAGAGGGAACAAGCGGTACCTAACACGGAATGGTAGAGTCACCAACCGCTCTAAGAGGTGCAGCTAAGGGCTTATTTTAAGTGTAGCAAACCGCACCCGGTGTAGGCTTTTTTATACCAGACGGCCCTACTCGTCACGAAAGCAAAATTAAAGAAATAAATATTTGGGGAATCGAGCGGTACCTAACACGGGATTCTAGAGTCACCTACCGCTCTAAGAAGATGCATCTAAGGCTTATTTAAAGTGTCGCGAACCGCACTCGGTGTAGGCTTCTTTATACCGGACGGCCCTACCCATAACCCAGAAAAAATAAACAAAAAATATAATATAGGATAGAATATTAATAAACATATTCTCAAGTCGGCAAAGAAAACTATATCATACAATTATAAAATGAAAGAAATAAACTTATATAAGAGAGCCCACGAGTAAAATTACGTAATTAAAATTTTATCACGAATTTAAGTAGAAGTTGAAAGTGCGTGCCATGATTATTTTTTAAAAAGCCTCTATCTAATTTACAGACATGTGCTTGTCTTCTTTTAGAATTTAGAGAAAGGGAGCAACCATCATAGTCTAGGCGCTCGAATCTATAAAATAAGTGATTTAGGTAGGTTATAATTTTATTGGAGGTAACCGAGGTAAACCTCTTTTGGAGAGAGTTAAGTCTCTCTTCTACATAGAGTAAAACTGACTCTATCTGAGCAACATCCTCATCTAGAGGCAAAGTTGACTCAATTACATCAGCCGAAAAAGTCTTAAAAATGAGAAGAATTTGGTTTTTTAGTCCAAATAAATCTAAAGCGGGCGTTTCTAAACGTATTCTCACTTCGTATTCTAATTCGTTCTTGTTCAAGAGTATGAAGTTAATAGGACGAGCCATGATTACTTATTCAAAAGCCAAATATCAGTGCCAAAATACAGAAATACTTTCTATCTAATTTAGAGACAGTGCTTGTCTTGTTTTAGAATTTAGAGAAATATACAGTTAGATATATATTAGTTATGTTAGCACCGCCAGAGGGTTGCCCTGGGACCCGATGCCAACGTAGTATAGTTGTGCGTATAATGTTATGCTGGTTAGCACCGCCAGAGCGTAGCCCTGGGACCGATGTGAACGTAGTATAGATGTAAGTATAATGTTATGTTGGTTAGCACCGCCAGAGGGTAGCCCTGGGACCGATGCCAACGTAGTAGAATGTTATGCAAGCTAGCACCGCCAGAGTATAGCCCTGGAACCGATGCCAACGTAGTATAGATGTAAGTATAATGGTATGTAATAAGAGTGTTGAGTATGAATATTAAGATATATATTTAAAGATTTTATATACGCATTTACGCAAAATAGTGTAATTCATAGTGAACTAATATATTATAAGTATAACTATTTACTTCTGGACTGAAAGACCACGGATGAAGGCGCCAAACTGTAACGTAACGGACTGCTAGCAGTGGGTCAGGTTCAGTTATAAAATAAGGAATGCTCTGTTAGAGGTCAGTAGCAAGCTTATTTTTATGAGAGATTAATTGGAGGTCGGTAGCCGACCCCTTGAGCAAAGAAAACAAATCAGGGTAGTGGGTATAGTATTCAGTCCATCTGTAATCTATCTATAACAAGGAATTATATAAAAAAAAACTACAAAAGCACAACAGTTATAAAAAAAAGTTCTGTCCGGGAGGGAACACTTATTTCACTTTTCAACGCAGACCGAAAGTACCGGTTTGCGAACTGGTTAAGCGACTACGTCAGCTTGGGATTTTTAAAGGAGTAGGTTCTTGCAACTAGGTGCATATTCTTAGAACTGGGTCTTTTGAGATAGAAATTGATGCATCGCATATACTTTAGATTTATACTGCACACATAATAATTTTCACAATTTAATTTCTCATAGTAACATCACGTTACAATTTATTCACCTCCATGGCCGAAGGCTGGGAAATCTCTGACCAAATCCCTCTCTGCATTCTCTATTGAAGGCTCGGGTCCTCGTTTAAACACCTTCTAGAACCATTTGGCACAAAAGAAGATAATGTCTTGTTAGCCAGTAGTCATAGTCAACCAGCCAGTTCCCGAGATGGTCCATATTCATTTTCGGACGGTCTGGTGTTCGACGGCCAAGAATATAATTCATGCCGACCTGATGAGGAATTGGATCCAGCAGTTATCTAGAATAAGAGAGGCACAAAAAATATTAAAATCTCCTTTGACTATTAAAAATTTCCCACTAGACATCAAATGACATGACAAGAGTAAAATAACAAAAAGGACCCGCTCCAAATAAAAATGCGGGTTTATGTGTATAATTCGTATTGGAAACTATATATAAATCAAACCCAACTGAAGGAAAAAAACCTTCTAAGGCATTGGGGCCCGTCCGGATCCATAATATTTAAAAAAGAAGAAGTTACGAAGGTAAGAATCCACACACACGCCATTGCCCCCTGCTTTTCATTCGGAAACCATCATTACTTTTATCACTTGGGTGTCTATATATCAAAAGGACATTCCCCAAAATCTATTAGAATCAAAACATTAATAGAACGTAGTAATCAACGTAGTCTGATATACAGAATAAACTTAATTTTCCAGGGAGGAATGATGGGCAATCAGAGCCTGAAGGGCCAGATCCAAAGATACCCATAAAAACTAATAAATATAACAAATTGAAAATAAAAAGCATTAACATGCTACACAAAAATGTGTCTAAAAGTCCTAATAACCGTAAGTACTAACACAAGTCAAGGCAAAACCCTATATACTATATATTCAATTTAAATTAAACACATTAGTAAAAACGTAGTTACATCAAATACAGAATTAACATATTTTCCAGGAAATAATGATTGACAATCAGAGCCTAAAGGGCCAGATCCAAAGATGCCCATAATAAACTAATAAAGGTGGAAAAATTAAGAATAAAAGTGTCAACGTGTTGAAAACAACGTTTAAACAGGAGTCCTCATAACCGTAGGTATTACATAAGGCACAGGAAGATCCTACACTGTTTGGCATCCGTTTTGGTCACTGAGTTTAGGTTCGTGATAAGAGCGTTTTGCTCTTCTATTATCTTTTCAAGCGCACTGACTTTATTACACAGTGTAGTCACAGTTTTTTTAAGTCGCGCACTATGGTTTCGACGGCTTTTGACGCCATTTTTCGTCAGAAACAATTTTAACAATACGGAACCCAATACGTACTTAACGAGGGACTACCCTCAACAGCTATAAAGTGTAGTATTGTTTGCAATGTCGTTGTGCAGCAAGTGTAACGAAGGTGTCACCGATTTCGTGAGTTGCGGCCAGTGTAGTGGTCAATTCCATTATGGATGTGCAGGGGTATCAGAATCGAGTTACCGTAAGATGGGGGCTGATAAAAAAGGTGCTTGGCGTTGTATAACATGCCGTACTTTGACGGGAGCAGCAGATAACCCAGCGCTTAGTGAGCTCCTCAAAGAAATTAAGGGCTTCAGAAGCGATTTTAGCACCATGAAAACGGACTTTGAAGCCATTAAAAAGGACATAGAGACCACAACACAAGTTGTACAGAGCCTAAATTCCAAGTGGAGTGAGATGGAAACTCGTTTTTCTGACATGGAGGACCGTCTTCAGATGGTCGAAAACAAAATCCTATGCTTGCCTGAGATCCAAAAAAGCCTAGACGAAGCTAATGCCACTATCCTATTATTGAAACACGAGAACAACACACAGGATCAATTCTCACGTCTAAACAATCTAGAGATTTCGGGAATACCACTCACAAACGGGGAGAATTTGCATACTATATTGCACAATCTATGCGTTAAAGTTGGATTCTCACTTCAAGAATCTGATATAGATATTATTCATGACGACCTGAGTGGTTCAATGGTCAACATGCCGGTCTGCCACGCAAGAGGTCCCGGGTTCGATTCCCGGCCGGGCAGAAATTGAAATGATGAATTATAATTTCTGTTACGGGTCTGGGTGTTCTATGTATAACAAGTATGTATTTAAAAGTATTTAAGTAGTATATCAGTTATCGAGCACCCATAGTACAAGCTTTGCTTAGTTTGGGGCTAGATGGCGCTGTGTGAATTTGTCCACGGATATTTATTTATTTATTATTTATTTATTCATAGAGTTCGTCCCTTTACTCCGAATAATACTGACAGAACTGAGACTGGCGGTAGTGATAAGATTACTCGAACGCCTTCTATTGTTGTGCGGTTTACCCAGTGACAGCGCAAGAACGGGTTGCTGGCGGCAGAGCTCGCGCGCCGCAAAATCACCACCGCCGACCTCGGCCTGCCGGGCGCCGCCGTGCCTGTCTATGTCAACGATCATCTGAACCCTGCTAATAAGTTATTGTTAAAACGCGCCCGTGAACTTAGACAAGAACTACAATATACCTATTTATGGGTCCGTGATTGTAAAATTTTCGTTCGTAAGAATGATAAATCTAACATCTTGCGCATCTCTCAAGCAACCGATCTTTTAACCGGCGGGCCGCGGCGGCGGCGTGCTGATAGCGGTCCGGCGCGGCGGCGGGCTGCGCGTGCGGCGCCGGGCCGACTCGCGCTCGCCGCATGCGAACGAGGAGCTCTGGCTGAGCGTGGAGTTCGCCCCCGCCGGCCCCGCCGCCCCGGCTGTACGCCGCGCGGCCCGAGACACGGCATCGCCCGCGGACGGCGCGGCCACTACATTGCACATTGCTTGCTGCTATTTCCCTCACAATAACAACCACATTGAAACTTTACAAGCATTCTTTGATAACGCTACTGAACTGATTTTCAATAATAGCAGAGATAAGTTTTTGTTACATATCGTATGCGATTTGGTCCTTAGATGATTGTGCTAGAATAAATCTAAATCCAAATGGAGACAATAAAGCAGAATATTTATTGGCTTTTATGAACCTAACAAACTTATCGCAGTGCAACGGGTGTTATAACATCAATAGTCGTATTTTGGACTTGCTATTAAGTAACTTTGATTGTACAGTTACCGCATGTGGGTCGCCGCTCACCCCGGAGGATCCACATCATGGATCGTGCTATCATTATCACAAAGTAGATATTTGCAAGAGAATCAACGAATTAAATTTATTTATCATGACAGTAATTTCGATGAAATGAGCAAGTACTTGTTGAAAGTTGATTGGACGTCTAAATTATTGAATTTAAATACAGAACAAACTGTCTCATGCTTTTATAAGGAGTTATTTAACTTAATGGACACGTATACACCAAAGAAAATAGTTTCCCCTGACAATAAGAAATATCCTCCATGGTACTCTCGGTCTCTTATTAAATTATCTCGCCAAAAGTTAAAAATACACAAAAGATGGAAAAAATATAACAATTATTTGGACTATCAAGAATTCAAGCTCCTGAGATCCCGGGAAGCGAAGCTAGAAATTGAATGTTATAATAGATATGTAGACTTTGCAGAGGAGAAGATTAATACAGCACCCCGATATTTTTGGTCGTTTATAAAATCCAAACATTCCGATAATGGCATACCTACGCATATGACATTCGAAGGCGAGTCCTCCTCTGATGGTGAGGTCATCTATTTTAACTCTGTGTTCGTTGATCGTGGGTTAGGTGATGGCACAGTGTCTAATTTGATCCAACACACACATAGTAGGTCTGGAGATGTATCTACTCTTGATATAGACCAAAAATTGGTTTTAAAAATGTTAAAAAACTTTAACGTTAATAAAGGTGCGGGTGCTGATGGTATGCATCCTTTCTTGATATCGAAGCTTGCTACTGAACTCTCGCTATCATTAACGATTATTTTTAAATAATCCCTTAGCGAAGGTTTTTTCCCTTCGATCTGGAATGAGGCATTGATCACACCTATTCCGAAGGGAGGTGACAAACATAATATAACGCAGTATAGGCCTATATCAAAATTATGTATCTTCGAAAAAGGTTTTGAGAAGATTGTTACTAGTGCTCTGTTCACATTCCTTCGTCTTCATATTTCGGAGCATCAACATGGGTTTTTCCGGGGACGCAGTGTGGACTCGAATATGATATCCTATACAGACTTAATTCTGAACGCACTGGATGCGGGTTATCAAGTGGATGCCGTGTATACCGACTTCTCGAAGGCATTTGATAAAATAAATCATAATACTCTTATAAGCAAGCTTTCTGAGGTAGGTATCCAGGGAAACTTGCTCAGATGGGTTACTTCATATATAAGTAATCGTAGCCAGGCGGTTGCTTTGAAAGGATTCCAATCAAGGTTCTTTAAAATCCCTTCTGGAATTCCACAGGACTCTCATTTGGGACCGTTCCTGTTCATGTTGTATATTAATGACATGGGTACTTGCTTCTAGGAATCCCAACACCTCCTATACGCGGATGATACAAAAATTTTTAAGGTCATAAAAACTATAGAGGACTGTTATAGCATGCAAAGCGATTTGGTAAGAATTGAGAGTTACTGCTCCTCGAATCAGTTATTTCTCAACCTCGATAAGTGTCACACAATTACTTTCACTCGGAAGCATACCAGCATCAAGTATGATTATAATTTTTCCGGCAACCAAATTAACCGTGTAGATGTTATTCGGGACCTTGGAATTGCCCTGGACTCGAAACTGCATTTCAATATTCATATAGATAATATAATCTCCAAAGCATTTAAAAAACTGGGATTAATCCTTCAATTGGGAAAACCTTTCAAAAAAGTTGTTACATTAAAAACGTTATATTACTCATATGTCCGGAGTAATCTAGAATTTGGAAGTGTAGTTTGGAGCCCACAGTATATCGTTCATATATCAAGATTGGAAAAAGTTCAAAATAAGTTTATAAAATCGCTGGACTACCGGACTGGTCAACAGTTCATTGATTACGAAACAAGTGCATCGAGACATAAAATCCATTCACTGGAAGATAGGCGTACCTGGATGCATTATTCCTGTATAAAATAATTAATAATCACGTTGACTCGGGAACACTTTTGGGCAACATTACGTTTAAGGTACCTCGACCCTCTTCACGTTCTCATGATACTTTCTATATAGCACAATTTAAAACGAAATATGCCAAGAATACCTACTTCAGACGATCCTTTTACTATCACAATAATAATCTAAGAGGTGTTGACGTATTTTTCTTAAGTATCTCGCAATTTAAAAAGAAATTAAAAGAACTAATGTAGTTCACAATACCTTTTAGTGAATATTTTGTGAAGTGTCTACCTTCATACTGAATTACGATGTTAAATCTTTAAGTGTTGCTAGCAATGTTGTGTCGTATTCGTGCAATAGTCTCTTTCTGCTCGACTAGTTATAGTAAGACTTGTTTAATTTTATATGGAACTGTAGGTCTATTTGTAAAATGAAATTGCATATAATATAGTTAAAGACTGTTTGTTTCCTGAATAAATAAATAAATAAATAATAAGCCTGCAATCAAATGTGTTTCCTGAAGGGACACAGAAGTAATCGTTGCTTAAAGAAATCGGTAGACACAAAGTCGGAACACAAACCTAGTAATGCTTCGCGAAAGAGAGATCGGAGTCTCGTAATAAGCGGAATGTTAACTTATGTGTCGAAAAGAGTACATCCGGTAATAGTGACGTCATCACTGCCGTAGTTCAGGGTGTTCCCATAGATGTTCTAATCAATAGTAGGGCGCTAAATATCACGCTGATCTCGTCAGATGCTCCTAAATACTTGTCATGCCAGCCGAAGCTCATTCATTGTGTCCTGAAAGGTATTAGTAACCAAGAGGTTACTTCTAAAACATTTTGATGGATATGCGATTGGGAAGTTAAACAACGGTAGCTGTATGCACACTGTATTATTGCATGGTTGGCGGTTGCTTATATTATTATGGCGCAGCCACAATGTTAAACTACCCACATACCTAACACTCCTCCCCCTATTTGACACACTAACTTAAAAGAAACGTTTAAAATCTATATTTCATTTCATTTATTCGCTGTTAAATGGTATAATATGGTTGTTACAAATAAGCATTCGTTCCACATTTAACGCCTTATAAAAGGCACTACGAATGTCAGGTAGTAAATAACAATTAATCATTATTAATGAGATATGTCTTAGGATTACAAACCACTCAACTAGTATAAATTAATCAAACCAAATTGTCAAAACAGATAACATTACATTATGTCAAAGTTTAAATACATTCAAATATAAATATAAAATGTCAATAAATAATAAAACAGGTACATAGGTCGAAAGATTAAATTCCAAGTTAATTCTGGTTGATTAAATTACATATTATTTAAAAATTCGTCAATTGTGTAATATTCCTTGTCCAAGAGGTATTCTTTTAAACATTTTTTAAATGTGTTGTGGTTCGATTCATTTCATAACTTTTCCGGTATTTTATTGTATATTCTAATAGCTGATGCATAGGGACCTTTTCGAAATAATTGCATAGTCGAGTTAGGTTGGAGTCATTGGTTTCTAGGTCTAAGTTTCGATAACGCGGGAATGTCGGATTTATTAGTAAAAAGTTGTATATTATTTCTGACAAATAAGGCCGTTTCCAAAATAAACAATGAGGGCAGAGTCAAAATACATTTTTCAATGAAATGAGGTCTACAGCTGTCCCTCTGGCGGATTTTTGGTAGAACACGTATGCACTTTTTTGCATTATAAACAGGTCACGTGATTCGGCGTGGTTACCCCACAGAGTTATTCCATAGCGCAGCCACGCTGCTGCGTACGCATGATAAGCAGACAGCGCTGTCTCGTAACTCGGCGATCGCTTTAGAATACTCAGTGCGTAAACAAATCTAGACAGTTTGGTTTTTGTGTCGGATATATGTATTTTCCAGATTAGCTCAGTGTCGAGGTGTAGCCCTAACAACGTGGCGTGCCGGACCTCGTTTATGCACCTATTATCATACGTAATTTGGAGTCGTAACGGAGATCTTTGGTGTGGATGGAATTGAATCAATTGTGTTTTTTTAAGTTTATTTCTAAGTTATGAGCATTGATCCAATGGTGAATTAAGGATAATGTGTCAGTGATTTTCTTGTTATAATTTTCGTCTTTCGTGAAGTTAAATAGCAAGGAAATGTCGTCCGCAAATAAAGTGCAGTGGATGTCAAGGATTCTCAGTAAGTCATTTATATACAATAGAAATAGTACACACCCAAGGATACTTCCTTGAGGGATAGATCCTTTTAATTCCTTTGTTTCAGAACGAATTATTTTTATTTCGCGGGTAGTTTCATCATATTGTTCTAGAAGTACATGTTGAGTTCTCTTTGAGAGATAGGACCTAAACCAGTCGTGGACAACACGTATTGGGACGTGGACGCAACATTTGTCGTCGGTTACTCTCTGGCATTAGAGGTTCTGCCTCTGCCTCATGAAACTCCTCATCATATTGTCGAGGCCGCAGCGTCGAGTCTAACTTCTCACTGTATATTCTCTACGCCTCATCTTCCCCTGACGACCGTGACTGTGGTTCCTCCGCCGCCGTCGCATCAGGTGAAGTAACACATGAAGCGGCCGCCGAGTCGAATGAAGTCGGTTCTGGTGACCGTTGCTGCGGCGGCGGCGACCCGACCCCTAATGACGCTAGGCGAGTGCGCGCTGGCACCAGCAATGATGGCGACGATGGCGTAAGCAGTGAAGACTGTAGAGTTTCCTCCTGTGTTGTCCCAGTAACATTGACGTCCTTGTTATATTGATTACCTATTGTGCCTTTATATAAAATTATTAGATATTTATGTTTTTTATAATCCCGCTCCGGCCATGTACCAATGAATGTTTTTTGAGTTATGTACATTAGTTGAATACTAACCGATGCTCTTAAGGTGTGTCCAAACATAGAGCGGCAAGTGTGCGCGGCAGTCGCGAGCGGCGTGCCGCGCTTTGTTTGGACAACATCCGCGCGCGAACGTTGCGTTGAGCGGCAAGTGTGCGCGGCTGCCGCGCTGTTGTTTGCACAGGCAGTTATCATTCGTCCGTAATCCTGTCTGGATGTGTTTGCGCTTCTCAAAAATGACAATGAAACATCAATTAAATTAATTGAAATATATGGCTCATAGTTGTGGGCTATGTAACTGTTCAAACTCTTCCAAGGACACTCTTAATTGTAGTTTTGGTTCAGACTGAATTCAATTGCGCGGCGTGTCTCGCAAGTGCCGCGCAATATTGCCGCGCAAACATTCGTCAATAGTCCTAACTAGAGCGCGGCAGAATTGTTTCCTGGACATGCCGCGTGTTGCTGCCGCGCACGTGCCGCTCTATGTTTGGACACGCCTTTACGGTGAGGGAAAACATCGTGATGGAACCTGCACATTCAGGCGACTGGATGTGTAACCATGATCCAATCTGGTCAGTTTCCCTTGTTAGCAGGGTCATGGAGGTCAGACGGCAGTCGCTCCACTGTAATTACCTGACCTGCCAAATCCTGGATGATGGTCAAGGCGGACCCCGGGCCCTCGTGCGCGAGAGCACAACCGGGACATTAACGCCAATATGATGATGATTATAAGTAACCAATGTTTGACAGTCTTTTACTAAAACAAAACTTTACCTATTTGATATTTAATTGATACCCTTACACCACATAAACTTATTTTTATTGATATATTTCTTGTACAAAATATAATCTCCGATTTTGAAAATAATCTGTGAACACTTTTTATTCTCTTCTTTCACGGGAGCCGCAGACGAGGAAGTCGAAGATGTAGGTGTAGGCATCATTTTACGACCGTAAACTAATTAAGCGGGCGAACATCCAGTAGCGGTATGCCTCGAGTTGCGATAATCAAATAAATATTTTAACAAATGCATGTCTAAGAAAAAAGTTCCCTGTGCTCCGCATCAGACTATAACTTCTTGGGGTAAGCCTGAGAAACCATTTGTCACAGTTCATGTAGATGCTCTTGGACCGCTTCCCGAATGCTGGCTTTAAATTCATTCTTGTATTGGTAGATGGATTTAGTAAATACTGCATTTTGTATCCAATTTATAAGCAGGATACAACGGAACTGAAACGCACTATGACTAACGCTATATCGATGTTTGGCGTACCTAAATTACTCATAGCTGATCAAGGTCGTATGTTTGAGTCAGCTGAATTTGTTACTTGGGTCAAGGGGCTGAGTTGTGACATCCACCATATCACCGCCGAAATGCATCACGCCAATGGACAGGTGGAAAGATTCATGCGCACCGTCCTCAACATGGTTTGCATTGAGGTAAATCACAATGGTTCTGCCTGGTCCGACATGCTATACAGAAGACGACCCAAGCATCTGCATTGAACCTGTTAATTGGCACTGATGCGACCACTCCTGTTATCAGAGCACTTATCTCGGATTTGGCTTTTGAGGACCGACCCAACAGGGAGGGGTGGTGCGATCTCTGCAGAAATCGAGCAGAGGGCCTGTTGAAGCAAAACCAGGCACAACAGGACGCCTATGCCTTTTTCGAAAGTAAGATTTTTAATCTTGTTACAAGTGATCCTAGCTCTCTCCGTAATGTTAACACTCCTACTATTCGAATTTCAACCCCATTACATTAATAATTCCATCCCCACACATCTAAATAGGCAATTAACGGTGAGTAAGGTTTCCAGAGCTCCATGGGGTGGGAATTTGGGGAACCGTGGCTTTGGCAGTGGAGGGATATTTGCCTCTTTGCTGCCAGAGTAACGTGTTATAGAGGTGGGCAACGCATTGGCGATAATCTCGGTGTTGCTAATGTTTATAGGCAGTGGTGACCACTTTCCTTCAGGTGGCCCGCTTGCCTGTTTGCCTATCGTAAATCATAAAAAAAAAAAATTCAACGACATGGCTACGGAGAGGTACGGGTACGGAGAGGACTATCGACACCGACGAGATAGTTTTGTAGTCGTGCATGATATTTGTTTACTCGTTGTCTCTTGTTAACCGATGTAGAGTTACATGGTTGCCGAAATTGGGCAGATATAGAGTTACATGGCCCCATCACATACAGACTTTAATACCGGGCGTAGTAGTGTTACATGGCCAGATGACTAACAGACGTAGTGCTACGTGGTCCACATAAGAGGGTGTCGATGTAGTGCTACATGACCCCTAGGAGGCGTGCTATGCAGTAAGGCCTGGAGACAGTTGGGACGCCTCTGTTTCGTCTTCATCCTCGAGTCTACGGGAACGGCGAGCCTTATGCGCACTACGGTGTTATTAGTGTGGTTTTATATTCCATTTATGTAAATGAGTATGAAGTTACTGAAAACTTACTGAAATAGTTACAAGAGAGTTAACGATTGATGAAGAATTAATTAAATTATCGCAATTTTGGATGTGTGGTGTGATAGTTATCGATCACATACGCATTATCACTTTTGTAAGCTTATGTTACGTTTTAGATGAGGAGGTCTCTGAAGATGTAGAGTCGTTCATGAATAACGAACCTCCACCTGCAGAGCCTCGAGACTTCGGGCCTTCAACGTCTGGACTGCAACCAGCCGCCTGCCGCTCATCATCGAGCCCACTGATGGCGACAAATAGAAGATGGTCGAGGACGACCCCCCGCCAGGAGAGGCCGTGTTAGGAATGACAGTATAGGTGGTAGGGACAGCCTATAAAAAGCGAGTCTCCAAAAGGTTCGTTTATCACTCGGGCTTTTGAATTTGACATTGGTGACGTAGCTTTCGTGTATTTTCCCATTGTATTTTCTCTGTGTGATTTTGCCTATTTTTATTGTCATAGTGGCGTTTCGTGCCTTCGTGATTTATATTGAAAATTGTCGAATTATTAATTGTGTAATAAAAACTTGTATTTTTTTAAAGCTATTTCACTTTTGATCCCAATAATATATTAAAATGGAAATAATCGCAAATTTTGTGAGTTGCTGTAGGTAAGTGAGCAGTATTGTTGAGAGGCCATGGTTGAGCGTTTGGACAAAGCTCTCAAGGCAGTTTGTAACGTTCGCCCTTTCAGCAAAACAGACTCTCTCATACTTTCACACACACGCTCATTCACACTGAAACCTAAACTCTAAAACTACCATTTCTAAACCGTAAGACTATAGAATCTATTATTAACGTTTTAAACTAAATAAGGCCATTTGTGATCGTCTATGGAACTCTACGTTATGATGTTAGTAACCCCGATGCTTTTAGAGTGGAGAAGTATAAACAGGTAAGAAATTATATAATTAAATAAATACAAGAGATAATTATACTAGATATTAATTTGCCAAGAGTTTTATAGCTAAATTTAAAATCAGATTCATATATTAGGTCTAAGGGAAACAAACAGATATTATGTCTAAAGAGAAAATAAACAGATATTATGCCCGAGGGGAAAATAAACAGGTATTATGTCCAAGGGAAACAAACAGATAATATGTTCAAGGGAAACAAACAGATATTGTGTCTAAGGGAAACAAACAGGGCCCCCCTCATTAGAGGAGGGGTAAGCTGCTCCAAAGCCAGATAACTGACTCCAGCATGAACTTCGCTACTCGTAGCCCATGCTTCACTCCGCAGCTTACTATATGAGTCAACCAGTGACATCCTCATCCTACCCTGATATTTTATTTAAGAGAGGGCACAAGATTCTAGGTCTTTGTCAAGTCAATTAGTATATCATAATATATAATGTAAGAGGGCACAACAACAACATCCAATGCCTGTGGATCATATCCAGATAATAATTGTAGGTGTGATTAATTTAATAAAGCATGTAGCTTACTCCAGGTCTCTCCACATCTTCTTGTTGTAGATACGTATATCATGTACCAGAGCTTACTCATGAGCATAATAACAAGTCTTAGGATACACCACAGGTTGAGTCAATCGCGTATGCAGGGTCCAATAGACTCGGCGATGTAGATTTGGATACCCCATAAGCATACAAAGGCGGACTACAACAGTGTTCCTTCGACAACAATAAAGGGCCCGAATTCAGCAGCACAGATATAGTATAGGTAGAATAGTATAGAATCGGCAGTTAGCCCTGGAGAGAGTGCTCCATACACAAATGCAGATTATGCATAATAAAGTCTTCAGGTTGTAATATTATCTTCAAAATCCAGTGATGGATAAGTTCCAGACAACCATGGTGTTGTTCCAAATGGCTAAAGCCACAATATTTTAGTAATAATTAAAGGGAAAGAGATAGAGTCCCATAGGTCAGTCCGTAAGGTAGTGCAGGTATATTTTAGGCTACCACCGCTCCGGAAATGGAACCTACATGTGAGGAACGAAGCGGCCAACTCCTCACACAGCCAAACATCTCACGGGTACAAAACTCAATCCTTGAAATAATGTAAAAACAGCAGGCGAACAGGATCATGATTTCAATTGGTAGTCCCAAATGTATTTGATGTATCACATCAAGTTCTTCATATCAATCTCCCAAGTAAGTAAGTTGTACAAATGATAGATATCTTCAGAATCGATAAATAGCTCAAGGCTAATTTAAATTAGTTGTAAAAATAATTAATATTGTAATAAACAACTGGTAATTGAGGCCTGTAACTTCAGGTACTCTCAATTAAATATTTCAAATGCTGGATAATTTTGGTATAGATAAGTAGCTCCAAAGTTTATTTCTATATATAGAATATTATTGATGTTGCAACTGTATCAGGGATCTGTATACTGTTGAATCATCTAGTTATGAAAGTCAATAACAATGAACTTTATTCATTGATCCTAAGCAAACCCAACGTACAGATTTGGTCGTATTAAAGTTGTCCCACCGGCACACCACTAAGTACTAGAAAGGTTTTGCAAAAACCGTGGGATTCAGAAAGACTAACTGCTATCTCGTTATATTGGAAGCGAGCTTCCTCAACATCAAAACAACAAACATTAACATCGCTGTTTTCGCTATGTGCAATAAATTTGGATTGACAGACTGCTATCCGGACATCTTAAGACCGAAGTCCCTCAATATCACGATAACAACGGTACACCCAAAAGCTTGTCTATGCGGACTCCAGCTTTGCCAATACATTTTAGAACCTTTTCGCAACATGCATTAGGTTTAGACTGGTCAGCTGCTATCCAGATGTCTCAAGACCGCAATCTATTAACATCGCGATAACACCAACTCGCCCAAAAATTGACTTGCGCGGACTAAGCTCTAAGATGATTTAGAAGAGAAAAGACTGATTTTAGGACGTTTTCGCAACATACCTTAGATTCAGATAGGTTAGCTGCTATAATGATATCTCAAGACCGTAATCTCTCCACATCACCATAACACCAACTCACCCATAAATGGATTGCGCGGACTAAGCCCTAAAATACTGGTGTTCCAACAGGACCCCAATCATAAAACCCGATCTGTCACGTATGCTACCCGAAAGAAGGATACTAAATATTTTTATATCAAAATCATGTTCCATGCCATCTCTTATAAATATATTTAAAGTAATATATACACATTAAAGTTATAAAGAAAATAATTTAAGGATTTAAAATCCAAATTACAATGCTCAATGAGGTCATCCCACTTCTAAAGTATTTCATTCCAAACAGCCCTAAACGTTCAAAATAGCGAATTAATAAATGCTCGTTATAAATTTATTCTCAAGATGTGAGAACACATCAACTCCTAATAGCCTACTTGTTTTAATACAAATAATGCCCTACAACTTTATTAATTTACTTAAAGGCAACTAACAATCGCGCTCATACTAATACTGACACGCTCTCATACACACATAACATACTCACTAACATCATCTACACTATAGAACAAAAGCGCACGCTCTGTCTTTCTCACGTTAGGTACATACTGTTTGACGACGAAGGAATCTATTAAATTATTTCTCGCCCCTAAATCCGTTTGGACTAGAAAATCTTTAGTACATCTAACGCACTCACTCTCGCTTATCTCTCTCTCTATCTCTCTCAAATATATTCCTTTATTACATTGATTTATACGGTAATTGTTTCAATCCTTTTCAAATAATGGATTATAATAACTGTACATAGTACAAAACAGAAGCCGTCTACCGCGTTACTTTTAGATAATTTAGTAAAGGACAACCTAAGATTGAAGTACGTATAAGCGATAATTAATAACCGTATTAAATGTGACGCGGCTAAAATTTCATAAAAAGTAATTTAAAATTCCATATTTAAAACTTATGATGTTCCGCTCTGAGGATCGAACCGGGACCGTCGGTTGACTCCGCGGTAAAGTCGAACGTTCGCTAGACTAGCAACTTTAACTTATTTAACGCGCGGCGAAATATGCTACCACTATTAGATCGGTCGTATTTCATAAAATTCTCCGAAACCAAAACTCTTCAGGAATTCCGTATTATTTTACAGATTTAATGATTATTTAGTGGATATATAACGATATATGAATATATTGATCTACGCCTAAATTCCTACAATACTTGATGAGTCGATTTTTGTTTATTTAAAAGATAACCTAAGCGAACTACTTTTGGGCCTACCCCTTTTTTTATCCCAATTGACGAAGCCTAAGCATATCCTTGTGCAAATAAATTCCCCGTTTACTGTGTAAGTGTGATGTAAGTGTCCCATACATAAGTCCTATGCATATCTAAATTAAAGACTAGCTAAACCTAACTTTCAGCACTGGAATAGCGACCGAGATCGCTCAACCAAGTACTAAGGTATTCCCTATCGTCTCCTGGGCCAGTCAGTGGTGGGTCTGACCAGTGTAGCCAGAAGTTGTACCTATTCCTAAGAATATCCGACATGATACTGCCTGGGGACATGCCGAATACATTGTGTGACAAGACCTCGGAACCTCGGCACTACGGGGCTTACTGTTGGGAAGCGAAGGCGAGGGCCTTGCAACCTTGCGTGGAAACACTTGACGAATCCCAGATCCTTTCGTAGTGCCTAAATTCCAAGTCAGACGATCTATGAATGTCACACAAAAATTCCAGAGAAAGATACTAGACAATTACTTAATTCCAATCGGAACAAAAGGTTAATAATGGAATATTATGTAACATCCAGCCATTTGCTGTCCGAATCAAACGGCCTAAGGTCTTCAACCTTAGTAGGACCTGAAAGCATAAGCAAGGGCAGTGTGCAATGCCTTGCCAAGGGG
This sequence comes from Blastobasis lacticolella, assembly GCA_905147135.1. Classification (NCBI taxonomy): domain Eukaryota; kingdom Metazoa; phylum Arthropoda; class Insecta; order Lepidoptera; family Blastobasidae; genus Blastobasis; species Blastobasis lacticolella. The sequence continues at coordinate 1,812,003 of LR990062.1, forward strand.
TCCCTGAAACAAAAACAAACAATTAGTATTTTTCATCACTGTTCTAGAACACTAACATACCTGGTTTTGTACCACACTGAATCTACTGCCTCGAAGCTAAAGCTCGAGTGGAAAACCCCAAATGTATTGAATACGTCCCGCCCGGACGTCCGCCTTCGTCGAATGTTGATCAGAGAAAAAGCCTGGACGTCCGCCTTCGTCGACTGTTGAACAAAAAAAAGCCCCCATCGAACCTTCCACTCCCTTATATATCGATTCCAAAAATCTGTCGATCTTTCGAGAACAAAAACAACACAGCGATCACGCCACCCTGCAGGGTTCCTTCAGCGAAACATGAAAACCCCTCAATCAACAAATCTTACTCGCGACGTACCCATTTGATAACCAGTCATTCCTTTAATCGGTACCTATTGAATGACATCGAAATTAGATGCAATTACTGTCCTAAAATATGTTTTAAATACAGCATAAACTACTCGTCTTTTAAATTATGGATAGTGAAAGACAGCTACGGAACCCGACGGTTCGTGTCGACTCGACCTTGCCTATCAATCCACCCCACCTTAGGAGGTAGGCCTCATGCTTACTTTTTTCTTTCTCTAAGCTTTGTGGCCACAAATTATATTCATACAGCCATACACATTGACATGATTTCTTTTGATTTCAACAACCCTATAAATATTTAAACCTATAAGTATTAAAACAAAGATAATTTTAGAACACTCAAATAATAGATAAACACATTTCAAACATGAGAGAACTGTATAGCAGTTACCATACTCCGCACATAGATGACGTTGTTAACGTGATATTGAGCGACCTCGTCAAATCGTATCTATCGAAATCTACAGATGGCGTTAGTTGCGGAACAGATATGAAAGATTCGCCCTATGGACACCAACTAACAAAATAATTACGAATCTCTCGCAACTCGTCAGTGATCGATCAGTTTTGAACAAAGCCGTTTAATTATAACTTGATCCTATAATCTATTTAAAAAAAGGTATCATCTCCCAAATTCGAAGTTCGTAATTGTGGAATATTTTTCGCGTGAAATAATTTGGCCTAGGGGTCAAACTGTTACATGACGCTGCTAACGTAATATTGTGAAACTTCGTCATAAATTCTACAGGTGGCGTTGGTTTCAATTTAGAAAGATTCGCTCTCGATGGACTCCAATAAACAAAATATTTACGAATAATATCATTTCGAAACTCTAGCAGCACTGGCGATCAGTTTTGAACGAAGCCGTTTCATTTTAACTTAAACCTATAATCTATTTTAAAAAAGGTATCGACTCCCGAACTTGAAGTACATATTTGTGGGATATTTTTCGCGTGAAATATTTTGGCCTAAGGGTCAGACTGTTACAATCGCCCCTGAATTTTTATGAACATTAAAAGCGAATAAAAATTCGAATAGACTGTCTAAGTACTATTTATCTTAATATTTTCTAAAGTAACCAAAATGTTTCAAGGTATAATTTTAATCAATTGTTTATCCGAGTTTTCAATCAACCGTTTATTTGTCTATAAATATTTATAAATATTTAACTATGTTTCATTTAGTTTGCTAATAACAAATTTTTTATACTAAAACACTAATTTTTAAGTCACTTAATGCCCTAGTAGTAAGCTGTGTAGTCTAAAGCTTTAGTTATTTTGAATGAACATGAATCTACACTTAAATGTGTTAAGTATGACGAACTGCAATACAGATAACGTTAAACAGACACGTTGCGGTTGAGTTGACTGGTAGGTAAAACCAAGCAAAACAAAAACAAATAATGCATTTTTAAAGATCGTAGGGAGCGTGCGTTAACTATAGGGGCAGCACAATAGCTTACACCAGAGACACCGTGCGGATAAAAAGAAACCTCCCAGACCTGTCTAGATTTGCATCTGTAAACTTATTAAAATTTATTATAATGAAGTTTTATTACCTATATGTTAAAAATGTTTATACCTAATAATGTTAAAAATGATACAATATGGATTTCAGTCAAACAACAATAAACAGCAGCATAGCCTAATTACATAGAGGTCAAAGACTCTTCAATTCTGGGCATGTCTAAAAAGTTCAGTATCATAAAATTTTTTAAATGTTCAGATAATGGTACCTAAAGTATTGTTTAATAATTACCTATTTAAATTACCTTTAAAGACACATTCGAATCGCACACAAAACTGCAATCCACCCGTGAATCATGAGTGTAAGTAGTATTCTTTACCGCTTTATGCTTTGTTCACCGATTGCTGACGATTCTATGTCTTGCGACTTTCGTTAGTTTCAATATTTTGGGCAAACTAGGGGACAAGAAAAAGACTACAACGCGAGAACTAGCTGCAAAAGTGATTAGAGGTTTCACCTTACTCATTACTTAAACAAAATTAAATCACTGAGAATATTTTGTAATTTGTAACAGACAGCGAGCAAAGTAAAGACTAGCCAACGCGACGAAAAGTAAATAAAATACGTGAAATACCTATGATGCGCGTGCACCTAAGTTTCGTTGAAGTGGTGAGTTTTATACTACAAACTTTGGTATTTCTACAAACATGTGACCACATATAACATTAAACATATTTGTGCATTAACCAATCATTTCTAAATGCTTTTAAATTATGCAGATTTTCTGTGTTTATAATTTGTTTCGATTTTCACGTAGCCATGATATAAGAGACTATTCGTTGGAAATTAATAGAATTTTACACCATCAGATTTAAACAATTTAAACAGATTTTAATTTAGTTGGAACATCCATAAATGCACCAATAATTTATTTGTCTAAACAATTTATAAAACTTATTACGTGAAGTGTCAATCTCAAATTTTTATAAGATAAAAGTTTCGGATTAGTGCCACTAATTGGCAGCTCCTTCACCTCGCATTTTTCCTGTATATAAAAGTTATCTCCAATTTTACGATTATATATATTCTTAAGTCATGGCAAGCGTCAATAGCGCGATATAAAATACCAGTAGCGCCATCTCTCGTATACGTTAAGTAACTCCGGCCCCCATACAATCACTATACCTATACGTAAAAATGTCCATGATGGTATTTCTTTATTTATGTTTGGATTATATTGTTACTCTCGCCTAACAGACAACAGGAAAATGGGCCAATAATGGAAATAAAGTGTTCACCGCTACTTCTATACATACTTAGTACACAACACAATAACTAACAACGCAACGCAGTAACTATCAAACCACGCAACGGACCCCAACGCGGTCCCCAACAACAGACAGTGCGACTCAAGAGGAAAGTCTATAAGGTAGGACTATTCTGCGAACCTTAAAAAGTATATTACGATATACGAAGGTATATTACGATCGCTAGGATTCCTATTAATTGAGAACTGATCATACGAATGATTTTTTGAACTATCCAGAAATACTCGGAACTCACAGGCGCAAGGAACCGTATAATACCTAAAAAACATATACGCTTTAGGCAAATCTCCTACCTAAATAAAAGGAACGAATGAATTGCTAACCCTATGAATGCCGTCGGTCACTTTAGGAATTTTAAGACGTTAATGACAACTTTTAGCGTCACAATATTACGTGTTTTTCAAATACCGAAGTGATTAAAAGTCAACTTGTAAATTGTAGTTAAATTAGTACCAACTTCATTCCATCACAATCATACATGTACACATTCTCTAATGATAAGTAAGGCGAGTGAATCCTGTAAACGTTTACGATTGACCGTGTCTAATATGAGCTTTTTTCCTTACCCTTTCAAAACATGTAAAACCTAGTTCCTGTAATTGAGATTGATCGAGTTAATAATGGGTAAATTTTGATGACATTTTCGTTGTACTAGGTTTAATTACGCTAAAAACTAACTTTACTCGATCACCTGTCAAGGAAAATTATTTTACAGGATCGCGATCTACGACTTCACTAAACCAAATAACTATGATGGCCACTCATAGCAATTTAAACGAAAAACCGTTTCACACGTTTTCCCTCCAAAACAATTCAACAGTTATTGGGCCTAAAAAGGACAATTGAGCAACATCCTATACGACTTATTGATTTGTCCGAAATGCTGTAAATTTATTATCATTACTCTAACAGAATTACAAATAATGTCAATATAGAAGATATACAAATATTTTGTTTATAATTTTAAGAATAACCTGTTTAATACTTCCACTCTCTCCAATTCACGTACAACAAATTGTGCTCTCTTGAAGAAAGCCACTAACCTCGTGTAAATTACGAGTTTTCGATAGTATGAAGATCGACACAGTTGCCGATGATGTTTGTGATGATGATGACAAAACAGATGATGGTGATATAGCAATGGTAATATCCTGGTCACGCTTACCAATATTGTAACGTTCGCCCTTTCAGCAAAACAGACTCTCTCATACTTTCACACACACGCTCATTCACACTGAAACCTAAACTCTAAAACTACCATTTCTAAACCGTAAGACTATAGAATCTATTATTAACGTTTTAAACTAAATAAGGCCATTTGTGATCGTCTATGGAACTCTACGTTATGATGTTAGTAACCCCGATGCTTTTAGAGTGGAGAAGTATAAACAGGTAAGAAATTATATAATTAAATAAATACAAGAGATAATTATACTAGATATTAATTTGCCAAGAGTTTTATAGCTAAATTTAAAATCAGATTCATATATTAGGTCTAAGGGAAACAAACAGATATTATGTCTAAAGAGAAAATAAACAGATATTATGCCCGAGGGGAAAATAAACAGGTATTATGTCCAAGGGAAACAAACAGATAATATGTTCAAGGGAAACAAACAGATATTGTGTCTAAGGGAAACAAACAGGGCCCCCCTCATTAGAGGAGGGGTAAGCTGCTCCAAAGCCAGATAACTGACTCCAGCATGAACTTCGCTACTCGTAGCCCATGCTTCACTCCGCAGCTTACTATATGAGTCAACCAGTGACATCCTCATCCTACCCTGATATTTTATTTAAGAGAGGGCACAAGATTCTAGGTCTTTGTCAAGTCAATTAGTATATCATAATATATAATGTAAGAGGGCACAACAACAACATCCAATGCCTGTGGATCATATCCAGATAATAATTGTAGGTGTGATTAATTTAATAAAGCATGTAGCTTACTCCAGGTCTCTCCACATCTTCTTGTTGTAGATACGTATATCATGTACCAGAGCTTACTCATGAGCATAATAACAAGTCTTAGGATACACCACAGGTTGAGTCAATCGCGTATGCAGGGTCCAATAGACTCGGCGATGTAGATTTGGATACCCCATAAGCATACAAAGGCGGACTACAACAGTGTTCCTTCGACAACAATAAAGGGCCCGAATTCAGCAGCACAGATATAGTATAGGTAGAATAGTATAGAATCGGCAGTTAGCCCTGGAGAGAGTGCTCCATACACAAATGCAGATTATGCATAATAAAGTCTTCAGGTTGTAATATTATCTTCAAAATCCAGTGATGGATAAGTTCCAGACAACCATGGTGTTGTTCCAAATGGCTAAAGCCACAATATTTTAGTAATAATTAAAGGGAAAGAGATAGAGTCCCATAGGTCAGTCCGTAAGGTAGTGCAGGTATATTTTAGGCTACCACCGCTCCGGAAATGGAACCTACATGTGAGGAACGAAGCGGCCAACTCCTCACACAGCCAAACATCTCACGGGTACAAAACTCAATCCTTGAAATAATGTAAAAACAGCAGGCGAACAGGATCATGATTTCAATTGGTAGTCCCAAATGTATTTGATGTATCACATCAAGTTCTTCATATCAATCTCCCAAGTAAGTAAGTTGTACAAATGATAGATATCTTCAGAATCGATAAATAGCTCAAGGCTAATTTAAATTAGTTGTAAAAATAATTAATATTGTAATAAACAACTGGTAATTGAGGCCTGTAACTTCAGGTACTCTCAATTAAATATTTCAAATGCTGGATAATTTTGGTATAGATAAGTAGCTCCAAAGTTTATTTCTATATATAGAATATTATTGATGTTGCAACTGTATCAGGGATCTGTATACTGTTGAATCATCTAGTTATGAAAGTCAATAACAATGAACTTTATTCATTGATCCTAAGCAAACCCAACGTACAGATTTGGTCGTATTAAAGTTGTCCCACCGGCACACCACTAAGTACTAGAAAGGTTTTGCAAAAACCGTGGGATTCAGAAAGACTAACTGCTATCTCGTTATATTGGAAGCGAGCTTCCTCAACATCAAAACAACAAACATTAACATCGCTGTTTTCGCTATGTGCAATAAATTTGGATTGACAGACTGCTATCCGGACATCTTAAGACCGAAGTCCCTCAATATCACGATAACAACGGTACACCCAAAAGCTTGTCTATGCGGACTCCAGCTTTGCCAATACATTTTAGAACCTTTTCGCAACATGCATTAGGTTTAGACTGGTCAGCTGCTATCCAGATGTCTCAAGACCGCAATCTATTAACATCGCGATAACACCAACTCGCCCAAAAATTGACTTGCGCGGACTAAGCTCTAAGATGATTTAGAAGAGAAAAGACTGATTTTAGGACGTTTTCGCAACATACCTTAGATTCAGATAGGTTAGCTGCTATAATGATATCTCAAGACCGTAATCTCTCCACATCACCATAACACCAACTCACCCATAAATGGATTGCGCGGACTAAGCCCTAAAATACTGGTGTTCCAACAGGACCCCAATCATAAAACCCGATCTGTCACGTATGCTACCCGAAAGAAGGATACTAAATATTTTTATATCAAAATCATGTTCCATGCCATCTCTTATAAATATATTTAAAGTAATATATACACATTAAAGTTATAAAGAAAATAATTTAAGGATTTAAAATCCAAATTACAATGCTCAATGAGGTCATCCCACTTCTAAAGTATTTCATTCCAAACAGCCCTAAACGTTCAAAATAGCGAATTAATAAATGCTCGTTATAAATTTATTCTCAAGATGTGAGAACACATCAACTCCTAATAGCCTACTTGTTTTAATACAAATAATGCCCTACAACTTTATTAATTTACTTAAAGGCAACTAACAATCGCGCTCATACTAATACTGACACGCTCTCATACACACATAACATACTCACTAACATCATCTACACTATAGAACAAAAGCGCACGCTCTGTCTTTCTCACGTTAGGTACATACTGTTTGACGACGAAGGAATCTATTAAATTATTTCTCGCCCCTAAATCCGTTTGGACTAGAAAATCTTTAGTACATCTAACGCACTCACTCTCGCTTATCTCTCTCTCTATCTCTCTCAAATATATTCCTTTATTACATTGATTTATACGGTAATTGTTTCAATCCTTTTCAAATAATGGATTATAATAACTGTACATAGTACAAAACAGAAGCCGTCTACCGCGTTACTTTTAGATAATTTAGTAAAGGACAACCTAAGATTGAAGTACGTATAAGCGATAATTAATAACCGTATTAAATGTGACGCGGCTAAAATTTCATAAAAAGTAATTTAAAATTCCATATTTAAAACTTATGATGTTCCGCTCTGAGGATCGAACCGGGACCGTCGGTTGACTCCGCGGTAAAGTCGAACGTTCGCTAGACTAGCAACTTTAACTTATTTAACGCGCGGCGAAATATGCTACCACTATTAGATCGGTCGTATTTCATAAAATTCTCCGAAACCAAAACTCTTCAGGAATTCCGTATTATTTTACAGATTTAATGATTATTTAGTGGATATATAACGATATATGAATATATTGATCTACGCCTAAATTCCTACAATACTTGATGAGTCGATTTTTGTTTATTTAAAAGATAACCTAAGCGAACTACTTTTGGGCCTACCCCTTTTTTTATCCCAATTGACGAAGCCTAAGCATATCCTTGTGCAAATAAATTCCCCGTTTACTGTGTAAGTGTGATGTAAGTGTCCCATACATAAGTCCTATGCATATCTAAATTAAAGACTAGCTAAACCTAACTTTCAGCACTGGAATAGCGACCGAGATCGCTCAACCAAGTACTAAGGTATTCCCTATCGTCTCCTGGGCCAGTCAGTGGTGGGTCTGACCAGTGTAGCCAGAAGTTGTACCTATTCCTAAGAATATCCGACATGATACTGCCTGGGGACATGCCGAATACATTGTGTGACAAGACCTCGGAACCTCGGCACTACGGGGCTTACTGTTGGGAAGCGAAGGCGAGGGCCTTGCAACCTTGCGTGGAAACACTTGACGAATCCCAGATCCTTTCGTAGTGCCTAAATTCCAAGTCAGACGATCTATGAATGTCACACAAAAATTCCAGAGAAAGATACTAGACAATTACTTAATTCCAATCGGAACAAAAGGTTAATAATGGAATATTATGTAACATCCAGCCATTTGCTGTCCGAATCAAACGGCCTAAGGTCTTCAACCTTAGTAGGACCTGAAAGCATAAGCAAGGGCAGTGTGCAATGCCTTGCCAAGGGGTCCCTGAAACAAAAACAAACAATTAGTATTTTTCATCACTGTTCTAGAACACTAACATACCTGGTTTTGTACCACACTGAATCTACTGCCTCGAAGCTAAAGCTCGAGTGGAAAACCCCAAATGTATTGAATACGTCCCGCCCGGACGTCCGCCTTCGTCGAATGTTGATCAGAGAAAAAGCCTGGACGTCCGCCTTCGTCGACTGTTGAACAAAAAAAAGCCCCCATCGAACCTTCCACTCCCTTATATATCGATTCCAAAAATCTGTCGATCTTTCGAGAACAAAAACAACACAGCGATCACGCCACCCTGCAGGGTTCCTTCAGCGAAACATGAAAACCCCTCAATCAACAAATCTTACTCGCGACGTACCCATTTGATAACCAGTCATTCCTTTAATCGGTACCTATTGAATGACATCGAAATTAGATGCAATTACTGTCCTAAAATATGTTTTAAATACAGCATAAACTACTCGTCTTTTAAATTATGGATAGTGAAAGACAGCTACGGAACCCGACGGTTCGTGTCGACTCGACCTTGCCTATCAATCCACCCCACCTTAGGAGGTAGGCCTCATGCTTACTTTTTTCTTTCTCTAAGCTTTGTGGCCACAAATTATATTCATACAGCCATACACATTGACATGATTTCTTTTGATTTCAACAACCCTATAAATATTTAAACCTATAAGTATTAAAACAAAGATAATTTTAGAACACTCAAATAATAGATAAACACATTTCAAACATGAGAGAACTGTATAGCAGTTACCATACTCCGCACATAGATGACGTTGTTAACGTGATATTGAGCGACCTCGTCAAATCGTATCTATCGAAATCTACAGATGGCGTTAGTTGCGGAACAGATATGAAAGATTCGCCCTATGGACACCAACTAACAAAATAATTACGAATCTCTCGCAACTCGTCAGTGATCGATCAGTTTTGAACAAAGCCGTTTAATTATAACTTGATCCTATAATCTATTTAAAAAAAGGTATCATCTCCCAAATTCGAAGTTCGTAATTGTGGAATATTTTTCGCGTGAAATAATTTGGCCTAGGGGTCAAACTGTTACATGACGCTGCTAACGTAATATTGTGAAACTTCGTCATAAATTCTACAGGTGGCGTTGGTTTCAATTTAGAAAGATTCGCTCTCGATGGACTCCAATAAACAAAATATTTACGAATAATATCATTTCGAAACTCTAGCAGCACTGGCGATCAGTTTTGAACGAAGCCGTTTCATTTTAACTTAAACCTATAATCTATTTTAAAAAAGGTATCGACTCCCGAACTTGAAGTACATATTTGTGGGATATTTTTCGCGTGAAATATTTTGGCCTAAGGGTCAGACTGTTACAAGTTTCTGATTGGGGCAAAGCCAATATAATGGCGTTCAATGCAACTAAAACTCAGGCGTGTTTGTTTTCCGCCAAAAGAAGTCCATTCTATGTAACTCCAACTTTTTGGTATGTTCCTATGGAAATTATCGACTACCTACAGCTTCTAGGTGTTGAGCTATCTTCAATTCTCAGTCAGTACATCGAATCCAAGGCAAAGACTGCAGCAAAAAAACTTGGCATCCTCTCGAAGGTTAGCCGGTACTTCACTGCAAAGCAGTTTCTTCAGGTATATCAAGCACAAGCCCGATCCTGCATGGAGAACTGCTGCCACCTCTGGGATGGATCAGCCAAATATCAACTGGCGGCTTTGGATTCGGTAGAAAAACGTTCAAAGAAGATAATTTGTGACACGTGGTTGATTGAAGCTAGACTGCAAAGCCTTGAGTATCGGTATAGGGTTGCGTGGCAGTCTTCTACAGGATACATTTCGGAGAGTGTGCGAAGCAGCTGCACGACCTCATTCCACCGACTCCTTTCCGCCCTCGGGAGACGCAATCCGGGCGAGCGCTTCATCCTTACGTCGTGGATCTTCCAGCTATCCGCACGAGCTGCTTTGGCTCGACCCTAATAATGCGTACGACTAATAAATGGAACGCGTTGCCTGCGAGTGTGTTCCCTGATTAATATAATCTGGATGCCTTCAAGGTTAGAGTAAACAGGCTGTTAATAGACGGGCATGCTCCTCCTTAGGCCGCATCGTCACTTACCAACAGATATGAAGGAGGTCAAATGCCTGTCTTGCATAATGAAAAAAAAACTTTACTTACGTTTTCCTAATATTAGATATAGGTAACTATTGTTTGTTGTTCTCCAAATACTAATATACTATGGGCCATGGTCTGATATTTAAAATCGGTCAATAGTTGACGAAAACATCGGTGAACATAGATAACATAAATCCTAATCCTCATTTTGTGGCAGTAGGGTAAAAACGAACGAACTGGGAACAAGTGGCGCAGGATAGGGACCAATGGCGAGTTCTTGTGTCGGAGGCCACTTAACTACTGTTACGTCTATACTGTGACGTTTTGCGAAATTTTAATTTGAAGTGTGGCTCGCAGAAAAACTGGCACAGCCGCCGCCCGCGCTCATGGATTTGATAGGTATTCAAACAAAGTAACAAACTATCTAGCCAAACAATAGTAATTTTTCTATAAACATGCATTGTCTTTTATTGAGTACTAAAATTAAATGTAAAATGCCAGTAGTTTAGTCATAATGATAAATAAAACTTACAAAAAGAGGTAACATTGAAATTTTTTCTATCGAGTGAAATTCGTTAATCTTGTTATTCAATACGATTTCATTTGACTAGATGAAATCCGCAGCTAAGACATATATTTTAGTGAATTAAAACTCAAAAGCGCTGCCGCTGCTGGGATACCTAGCTTTAACGCCAAGATGACCAAATAACGATATACAGGTACACAAATATCAGGTGGTAGGACTCTGTCTAGCCAAAGGAGTCCGCCTGGGTGACTGCCATCGCCTATAACGCACCTGCATTTCCGCATTTTTGTTTCCTGCAGCCTAACCAAAATTCATGAATCGTAGATATTATGGGCGTCAGTTACAGCTTACCATTAGGAAGGTACTTGGTTAGTAGGTACTTCCAGGGCTTCTTAATAGCTTATTACAACCGCCCCATTGGGTGTACAGATTTTTCTGACCGGCACTTTTAGATTTTTGGTCCATAAATGTATGAGACATGAATGATGTATACTCTCATAATCAAGAGGAATTAAACGAGCGACGATCGTCGCAATCGTAGAACAAATTCTCATATTTAAAAAATCATAGCTTTTTTTAATGCGCGTTATTCAGCGTACTTATTTATACATTATTAAATAAAGTCCCACGATTCCAAGGCTAAATAGTTTGCTTACGTCAGAATCTGAACCGTCATTCTTGCACTTTTTATTCAAATGACAATCCTGTTTGATATGTCCAGGATTCTTACACCTAAAGCAAACTATTGACTTCTTTAACTTAAGTTTTTATTTTGTATGTGAAACATTTAACTCATTGGTATAATTCGTCTTGCGAATTCACATAAAAGCTTACTTTCAACCAGTTCACTTGAAATCTGTATCGTAAATCTAATACCATTATTAAGGGATCGACGCGAGACGTTAAACCGCCTTGTGCAAATTTTTCTGTGCTCTTTATGTCCATTGAGGGTGTTGTAAGCCAATGTCAATATTAAGGAAAAGAATAATAGTAAATTATTGATTACCTTTGAAACATCAAGTTTAGCTCTAATATAATCCAACACTCTTCCCTGCATTTTCTTGTTTTCTTTATTTTACTTCCTGCTAGCTAAACGCAGAGTACTGCAGAGTAGAATAGCACCAACCCCTTAAATTTATTATAGTTATAACACTGCGATCTCCAACCTGACTACCAAGCGTGGAGTTTATGGCAATATCCCTTTTGTGGGTGAGGCCCTAAGTCCTACAGTGAACTGTTAGGGGCTGTGATGGTGATGATGAGCTGAACGAGCACTGTGCGAGTAACAGTGCATGTTACGTTACAGCGTGGGTAAGTAGCAGAAAGATAGTTGGCATTTGTAATACTAATTTAGATTGGACATGCATGGACATAAGTAGATAACAGAAGGCATTGGACATGTAACTACACAGTCATGAATCACGTTACACTATTTTGAAATGTTATTTAACTGCATGCCGTGTTTCCCTTCTAGTGGCTCATGTGTCACCCTTTTGTGTAGCCGCACCACACGAATTCAGGTTATGTATTAAAGCCGGATATTTAGGTTTTTTCAGTTTTCTAAAATAATCTAAGACGTGGAAAACACAGTATCAAATTCTCAAAAAAACCGATAGAAAAAATCCTAAAGTTAGTCCTGTTTAAAATGTTTTTTCAATATTAAGACTAAACTACTGACATTTAACAGACAAATTTGCTGAGTTTCTCCTTTTAATTAGGGATACTTTTTAAAAACAATTAAACATTTATCAAAATTAACACCTTTTCGCACTCACGCATCGCTCTGCTTTTCGTGCGTGATACGACAATGACCCTTATTATATGAGCAGCGCGTTGCAGCTTGATCTGTCAGTATAAATAATCCAAAGACTAAACGGCCATCTGCCCTAAATTGTATTATTGGTAAAACTTAAGCTGTATTCATCTTTTGTTTATGTATAAGTTGATGTGAATGCATGAAGAACTATTGTCTATTATATTTTACCAAATAGCCAAACACTTAAATAAGCCCTCTTTTTAGGTTTCGCTGGCGTCTGGGATTAAAATGGCCACTAAGCACTTTATGCTTTATTTAAGCATTTAATTTCACACCCCGTTATGTATAAAAAAAGGAATCATACTACTTACTCTCTTAATTTTTAATAATAGAATTGTATAATATTGAGTCATTTCTAACCATAGATATCATTATTTTCTGTAATAATGCTCTGAATGGCTTAGAGAAAACGCTGCTTGCATGACCTAGCTGGGCACTGCTGTGCCTCGGACTTTAGAGACCGCGGGCCAAGAACAGATTTTCATGGCCAAGTTTCTCTCGGGCGGTAAAGGCTTTAGAAATTTATATAATGAAGGCCCATGAAAGCCAGCTATGGCGACTTGGGTGGGTTAAGCAGCGGTAGCTTTCCACGCACGTAAAAATAAATAAAAATTCAGTCATTTCCTGCAGACTGAAAATTTATCGATTTATAATTAACTTAATATCTTGTAAAAAAATATGCCATCCGCTCTTAAGCGGTAAGCTGTTCAAACGACCAAATAAAATAAAATAAATTTCAGTGGTTCCAGTGAAATGAAAATTTGCTAGGTGATAGTTTGTATGCTATTGTTAATAAGTTAACTTAGTCAGCCCCTAAATCTCATTGGAAAGATGGTCAGCTGAAGCACAAAAGGGTGCACCACAGAAACGCATTCAATCGTAGTTTAAAGCGGCCGCTAAAAGGCTCGGTAGATGCGTTGGGAAACCGTTCACTTACGTTGTGAACGTAGTACCTTAATACGAATCTAGCATCGTGTTTTATTGCTTTTCTTCGGCTACTTTTCTTCGGCTACTTTGTCCGTCGTCCGTCTGTCAGCAGGGAGATCGCGAGCAGGTGATGCTTAAGTTGGCGCAGTTATCTTTCACGGGCCTTCATTATATAATTCTCTGAAGACGTCGACAGGCTACTGCCCGAGAGAAAATAACTTATAGAAGTTGTTCGTTGCTCGGGGCCTATTATTGTACCACGGTTTAATAGACCGAGCGAATATAACAGTTGTAAGTGTCTCATTTTTAATAGTATACAAATTTAAGTAAACGTCTTAGACGACGAAATTAGTAAGCAATATCAAAGTTAGAATTTTCATGCCTGTGCAACGCACTTGAAGTTAATTTGTTTTAAATGATAAATAGCTACTTAATCTTTTTATATGAAACTAGCGGCCCGCCCCGGCTTCGCACGGGTAGTAAACTTTAACAAATTGTACACATGAACCTTCGTCATGAATAACGTTGTCTAAAACCGCACTTAGTAGTCTGTGTGTGAATACCGCATGAGAATCCGTTCAGTAGTTCTTGAGTTTTTCGAAATATTTTCAAGCGAAATTTATTCGAGTGAGCCGCGCGGCACTTTATTTCTTGACATTGACTCCCCCCCGCTCCCCCTCCCGTACCCCGTGCTCGTTTAGTCTCAAAATGTCCCAGTTGCAAAATGTCCACTGGTAAAATAATGTCCAAGTTGCAAAATGTCCAGGTTGCATAATGTCCAAGTTGCAAAATGTCCAGGTTGCAAAATGTCCCGGTTGCAAAATGTCCAGGTCGCAAAATGTCCACATTGTAAAATATCACTACATAAGTCGCTAAATGTTGTACACACTTACTACTCATGAGTTGCCGCTTATATTTATAAATTTCACGATATTTTAATAAAGGTTGGGATGCTTGGGTATGCGGCGATTCAACCGGTTGTGCCATCCTTCTAAAGCATTTGTTGTTCTGTGCCGTTGTCCAGCACAAGAAAAAGAAAGAAGAATAATAATAAATGTACCTACCTACAGTTTATCTATACCCAGTGGCATTGCTTAAAGTTCGTGTCGCGGCTTCCAGTGCAACTGGACCCCCTCGGCATAATGTTGTGGTCGCCTGACGTGTACTACAACGCTGGTTTTCAGTGGGCCCACCAACCACCCGGAAACACCGCACAGTCAGCAATATACCTGCTCTTTTCGTATAGTTTGATATCGTTGATAAATAAATATATCATCGCACCGCTCGCCACCGACAGGGAGTTCATCCTCACACCATGGAGCCAAATTGGTCGCGAACTGTGCGTTTCCAAAGAAACTTTTTCCCACGCACACTAAGGTTGTGGAATGAACTACCTGGAGAGTAGGGTGAGGTGTCGAACAGTGACCCACAAAAAAGTTAAACAACCATAACTCATAAGTTTGTCAATATCATGAAATGTTTTTTGGTCTAGTCATTGCGTAATATATCTGACTCTCACTTTGTATATAAGTTAATGGAAAAAGATTTATAGATTAAATGATAATAAAGATTTTTTGAAAGATGGGAAATGGCTCATTGTGTCCACCTCGTGGCACACATTGAACCAGGGGGTTGGTCTACAGCAAACCGGGGAGTACACAGTGAGCCCGACGAATGAGATCACTATTATTTACGTTTCCTCGTTGTAGTTATTAGCATAGTAGATAAATTAGATAATAACACATTTTTTATAAATGTGTAAGCAATTAGTTTTATTTACCAAAATAACTGTGAAGACTATACATCAACATAACTTAACCTATTTTCTGATTACAGTCATTGATGATATCTTTTAAAGTTGTATAATAATAAATAATCAACTAGCTACACTAGAGTTCTTGAGATTTACATAATATAAGACCGAATCGCTTATTAAAAAAAATATTAAAATCTCTGTATGGCAACTAATGCCAAGTTTTTTATCGTCATTTATAAAAGTCATAACAAACAATTATTTGATTTCTGGGGGTATGTTTATTATCGTGAGTTATGAAAAATATTACTAAATACTGGGTAAACAATTAAACAGGAAGCGCGGAAGATAATTTTCAGCATGATTAATAATTTAGACAAATATTCAAGCTAATAGTGACCAAATAACTGAATGTTTACAAGAAGGACTGAGAAGGAGTAACAAGGACAGATTATCCCCAGATTACTGACATATCCACACTTTATAATTTTTACTACTGTCAGTCAATACGGACTTATCGTGGTCCTATTATATTTTAGGCGTCTACCGACAGTGGTGGTGTGGTAGGGTTCCCCCTACAACTATAAAAATTGATGTAGAAAAAGATAAGTGATGGAGTAGGGATTCGATCCACTGGTGGAGCCTTGCAGTGGATCTTAGTGAATTGAGGGGGGTTAGTTACGGGTAGAGTATGGTTAGGGCGCGGATATGAGTAGGGTACATGTAGGAGTGTGGTAGAGGTAGAGTTCATTAAATTGAAACCACGCGAACCAAGACGCGCCGTCCAGCTAATTCATGTACCTATTCACGAAAACTGACAATAGTAGCCTGATACTGCCTTCCCGCATTTTTTAAATGGAATCACTCTAAAAAAATAACTGTAGCTGATTTATATGAATACTTAAGGTAAAATAATTAAGAAAATCAGAATCTTGATGTTGTACACAGTGGAGCGATGGCTCACTGTTCGTGCCGGTGTAGTGGGTCGCTGTGTACCACACACACCTCTACTGATTTTAAATTCAACAAAAAATTAATCATCAAAGTAGAATTCATGAATGTACGACCAAACAATGCAAAGATATTTAGTACAGAAATAGAAAAAACATCACTTGTAAAAGATGCAGTATAAGGTTAAAAACCTAAAAATTACTACTTAGGATTTTCCGTATTTTTACGCCGAAAATCACAAAAAGCCCCGCGGCGCGGGCATCCTGCACTGGAGCTCGCTACCGACTGGAAAACAAGAAGCGCGGTAAAAACTAAGTACACTTACGCTTATAGCACGATCTGGCAACGTTGCGTTATGGTGATACTAATGGTGGCTTACTGTGTACTACTGGTTCACTGTTCGACATCTCACCCTACAACATGGAGTTCTTCAAGAAAGGGGTAAAAAGGTTTTTACGGAGTCGGCAACGCGTGGGTGATGCCCCTGGTATTGCAAACGTCCATAGGCTGCGGTGACTGCTTGCCATGAGGCAGTCCGTAAGCTTGTTTTCCGCCTTAGTGATATAAAAAAATATATAAATACGTAAAATATCGTGAAATTTATAAATATAAGCGGCAACTCATGAGTAGTAAGTGTGTACAACATTTAGCGACTTATATAGTGATATTTCACAATGTGGACATTTTGCGACCTGGACATTTTGCAACCGGGACATTTTGCAACCTGGACATTTTGCAACTTGGACATTATGCAACCTGGACATTTTGCAACTTGGACATTTTGCGACTTGGACATTTTTTTACCCGTGGGCATTTTGCAACTGGGACATTTTGAGACTAAACGCCCGTGCTGCCAAGATAGCCGAGCGAACTAAGCGGCGAACACGCGACTTTTTTCTAATATTCACATTTTAAAACTCGTGATATCTTTCGAATGGAATGTCTGAATTGAATAATTCAAAGAGCGTATAAAGGTATTGAGCAGTCGTTAATATGAAGTAATTGATTTTGATAAGGATTAATACCAAGGTACAATTAAAGAGCGTTTTTAGCGGTGGCATTTCAATTAAATTTTGAACATAAAAGAACACTTATTGTGACATAACTATAATAGTTAGACATATACTGTTGCGACATTTTTTGTTTTCGCAGCACACGCAATGTAAGGAATTTTTAGGGTATTTTTTTACACCTTGGGTTACATTATTGGAGTTTTATTAATTATCCGTAATTTTTTAGAAAATATAATATAGCCTATGTCACCCGGGGATAGTGTAACTTCCCAACGGTGAAAGAGTTTTTGAAATCGGACCAGTAGTTTCGAAGCCTATTCAATACAAAGGAACAAACAAACAAACAAACAAACAAACAAAAAATCAAACATTTCCTCTTTATAATATTAGTATAGATTGTTATAGTTGTATAGATCGAACAATATTATTGTACGATTTATAATTTGAAAACTAGCCGTAAAAATAAGCGCGTGTGCAAAAAGTATGCGACTACATATCTAAACACGCGGGAGAGTATTAAGCCAAGTTCAAGCCAATAAATGAGAACTGACAAGCAGCACCCGTGTGTAATATTATACGAACCATTAGGAGCCACTTTGGCCCCTTGCTTTTATTATTTTTCTCTTATTTCCATTTTCTCCTGGTGCTATCTGCTGGCAATTTCCAGCAATGGGCAACAGCTTTGTTTGCTTTCGCTGGGGAATATTTTTAAGTTAATTGAGAGAGATCCAATGACCGCATTCCTCAAAGGTTGTTCGGCTCCATTCAGAGTCTTGATCGTAGACTAGTTACGCTATGTCTCCCTAATCTGGTGTATTGCATATTGTCCCTTGATAACTCAAAAATTATTTAACATAAACAAAAAAAAATGTGATTATATACACCTGTATATAGACACCATAGGTAAAAAAGAGTCCCAAATTTTATAAACACCGCTTTAATGGTTATATAGATATTATCGTCCAAACATCGTGACTTTATGACTGATTGACATAATATATATCAAAAACCTAACCTTCTTCCACATGACATAGAAAGTTCATATTTGGCATCCAGCTAGGTAATAATATTCAAATAAAGAAATAAATCAAAAAACAGTGAATGTACACATGCGAGCGTAACTATCGAACCAACCCATATATTTCCATATACGTTCATACATTTCTGGCGTAAGACATAGCGTTACAAACCAGTCTATAACTTCATAAATACTCAATCAAACTTAATTTGGTTTTTGATAGCCAATAAGACGAAAATTATATCGAATATCCTTGTTGTGCATACACTCCGCTCTGAGATACTTAACTTGAAGTAGTTGACGACTATACATAACTTGGACAAATAGTCTAGCTAAGTAGGTCCAATTTCGAGAAAGAGGTCAATCAACGAATCCAACTCGGTTGGGCAGTTTTCGTTCCAATGGTGGTCCAAATTTTAAGACTCAAAAATGAATGAAAATGAAAATGAAAAAGTATTTATTGAATTAGGATTACGTTATTAATCTTTTTTTCAACAGTCAAAAATCTAACGGAAAACAAAGGGAAGTTAAGCGAGCTCATCCAGGTAGGGGGCGACGCATGCAGACCGATCAGCGCGTACGAGGACTTACTCCGGCGAGACACCGGGCACCGATACGCGCCACGCACATAACCGCCTAGGCAAATCATGTGCGGCGCGCGCCAGGCCCCAGGCAGCCCGCCGGTGCTCACACCCGCACGCACCAGCCGGCCTACCCGCGAAGCCCCCTGAGCTCGGAACAAATAAGTAAAAAGAATGTCGTCTGTCTGTCAGTATGCCGCTTCAGTTAGGAAAATGACCATCTGTGGGAAAAAGAAACGGCAAGAAACCCACAAGTACATTTAAATATGATTACATTGCATTGATACATTTGTCAATTTAATTTGAGTGAGCCTGTCTTGATTGTAATATGATGTAAACCTCTACAAATCAGTCAAGATAACTAAAAATAAAAATAAAAAACAAAAAAAAAATGGCACAGCAAAAGCAGGCCAGTCCATCAAAGCAGCACCCGTTCACGAGCATGACGCAGGGCCCAGCCATCGTCCAATTCAACCATATTTGGGGGAAGAGAGCGACCCGACCCCCACGCCACCACCCGGCAGACTTTTAAGTGAGCATGCGCTGCCACTGCCGTACATATTTAAAAAATATTTGTTATTCAATGACTATTCCACATCAAATCATCCTCACCCAATTTACAAAATTGTAAATTTATAAATAACTTCCTATTTCGAAGAGCTAGTAGTACACCATACATTTTTGTCATTGATATGTTCATCAATTTTATAACAGGCTTTTTTCATTAAAGTTGTTTTCACCTTTTCTTTAAATTGTGATTCAGGCAAATTAGTAATACATTCAGGAATATGATTATAACATCTTATACAGTTACCCATGAAAGATGAATTTACTTTACTAAGTCTGAACAACGGTGTAGCCAGTTTATTTTTGTTTCTTAAATTGACATTATGAATATCAGTATTTTTAGCAAATTGGGTAATATGCTTTCTAACATACATAATATTATCAAATGTATATTGACCTGAGAAAGTCAATACATCAATTATTTCTTTAAACAATTCTTTGAGCGAATCACGTCGACGTAATCCATATATTGCTCTTACAGCTCGCTTTTATAGTTTGAAAATGATGTCACTATCAGCACACTTGCCCCATAGTATGATGCCGTATGACATAATACTATGAAAATAACTATAATAAACTAATCTAGCTGTATTCACATCCGTTAGCCTCCTTATTTGCCACACGGCAAATGCAGCCAAACTTAACCTACTAGTCAATGATTCAATATGTGAGCCCCATTGAATTTTTGAATCTAAATTAACGCCTAAGAAAGTATTTTTTTCTATCAACTCAAGTTGCGTTTTATCTAATATAACATTACATTAATTACTTTGTACATTAAGGAGGCAAAAACTAACGCATTTTGTTTTTTTAGAGTTTAAGACTAAGTTATTAATCGTAAACCAATGAAGCACATTCTGAAGAACACAGTTTACTTCGTCTATATTATTATCTCCTATTAATTTTAAATATCAGTGAAGTGTCGTCAGCAAACAAGACTACACCAGCAATATTCTGCACCATGTATGGAAGGTCATTTATATATACAAGAAAGAGAAACGGCCCTAATATAGATCCTTGTGGCACTCCAATGCTCACTTCCCCACCCGCAGATAACTCGTCATTTACATTTACTTTTTGAACTCTACCTTCTAAGTATGATTTTATCATTTCAAGACTATCATGCGTAAAACCGAAATTTTTTAATTTTAGTAATAGTGTTGAATGATTTACACAATCAAATGCTTTAACAAATCCCAAAAAACACCTACTGCATTATGATGTTCTTCCCATGCGCCAAAAATTTGTTGAATGAGGCTAATACCAGCTTCGGTAGTATTGCGGCCTTTCGTGAAGCCATATTGTTGTTGATGAAATAATTTATTACTGTTAAAGTGCACAATAATTTGACTTAACATGATTTTTTCAAAGATTTTACTGAAAACGGGCAGGATGGACACCGGTCTAAAATTATTTAAACTATTTTTACAACCTGATTTGAATAATGGCACCACTTTACTGATTTTCATGAGGTCGGGGAAAACCCCTACTTCGACGCAAGCATTAAAAATGTAAGCTAAATACGGTGCTAAAATATCCCCACATTCCCCAAATATCTTCCGTATTTTTCAACTTAATGCTTTTAAAAGCTTTAATGATAGTTTTAGCATCTACTTCGGAATAACAATAGTCATTTTCACAGGCACCTATATTTTCTTTTAACAAGTTTTCTGCACTAATTGGGCACGAGTTTAGCAGTGAGGTAGCTTTAATCGGTATTTCGGTAAAAAATGTTTGGGACAACTCTGCCACTTCTTTATTTGCGGGACTAGTTCCGGTTTCTGTTTTGATTTCATAATTTGTATCACGAGGCTTTGTTTTCCCTGCCTCCTTATTTATTACATTCCACACAGTCTTAGCCTTGTTTGAAGACAAACTTATAATTTTCTTATAATACTGTGATTTTGCAATTAGACAAACTTTCTTAAACGTTTTTGAATATTTTTTGACATATTCTACAAAATCTTTATCGTGGCAATAAGCTCGCTGACCGTATAGTTCAAACATTCTATCTCTGCTTTTGCGGATACCTAAAGTAGCCCAATCACTAAATTTAGATTTACAGTTACTTTTTAATGTTTTTTGCGTAAAAACACTTTGATAAACATTATTGACAGAATTGAACATATCAGAAAATATAATGTTTGGGTCAATCAAGAGAAAAGCCGGCAATGGTCTCCGATAAGGCTTGTTTGAAGTGTTCAATTCTTCTTTGAGTAATTGGTCTTGTAATTATTTCATTTATATTAAACCGTGCATTACGACCGTGAGTCGTGGAAGATCGAAAGGGAGGCCTTTGCCCTGCAGTGGGACAGAAATGGCTAAAAATAAATAAATAATAAATATATTACATTGCTCCGTAAAATCAAAAACAACGAATTGTCCACTATGGTCAGATCTTGTAAAATTTATAATAGCCTTTTCGTTGACCTCGCAACAGCATAACACATTGTCGATGCAAGTCGCTGATGATTCTGTGCATCGCTTCGGCTCTAAAAATACATAATTAAGATTAAAACTACGAAATAAGCTTATATATCTCTTACTAAACGTTGTTTTTTCTAGTAAATTAACATTAAAGTCTCCACAAACGATAACCTTTTTATTACACGTACAAAGTCTTTCTAAAACTTGTTCCATAGTTTTTTCAAAAATCGCAAAGTTTTCATTGTATGGTGGCCTATACACACAAAGTATGATGCACTTTTCTAGCTCTACGCAGGATAACTCAATCTTATGTTTAACTGAGAGGCCAGAAACATCTTTCCGGTCTTTTGATTTAATATTTTGCCGTACTGCAATTAATGAACCACCACTGGAAATATATTTCCGATTAAAACAACTAATTATATTATAGTTAGATAATTAAATGACATCTTAGATTCTCTCAGCCAGTGCTCAGTTAAACATAAAACTTCTACATGAGTTTTCTTTAAATATAATTCTATTTCATGTTCTTTGCCAGAAAAACCTTGTATATTTTGATGAATTAATCGTAAACAATTCTTGGGCTTTTCTTTTGTCTTAAAATCTAGTTTAAAGAGCATCCTTTGTCCTTAGATGGTAACATGCAGGAGCCCTGGTCAATCCTACTTACGCTAATATTGTTATAACAATTAATATTATAAGCTAACAATGTAGCAATATACTTTTTGTCCTTTTCCTTGAGATACAATGTATCATTTGTACAAATAATATTGCCAACAAATTTGTTGATGTCAAAAAATGAAAATGCGTTACTATAACGAGTCAAATAATATATACATGTATTCAGTCTATGAATACGACTATTTAACTTAGGGTCATTATTTGTGTATGGGAAATCACACAAACTAATTTTATTAAAATTATGGGACTGAATTTTTTGAAAACTCTCTACGATATCATTTCTAGTTATTCCCATGCTATTTCCGACCATTACTATAATATTGGTACGGTCTTCATTACATTGTTGACTAGCTACATTTATTATCTCATTAAATGATCGGTTTGGCAAACAATGATTACAAACAGATTTATTGACATCATTACTTATTAATATGCCCATGTCTTTGCCAAGCGAATCGGAATATATTATGGTGCGTATTGAACTGTTTGCCGTGTCCGTAGTGCCCGCCAATCTCGTTGTCGCCACGACGGCCGGGGCGGCTGGGGTCTTGTGGGGCCTGACGACCGCGGGCTGAATGTGGGCCGCGGGGGCCGTAGAGCGCGTCGATCTCCTTGCTATGGTGGCATAGGAGGTGGCCGCAATGGCCGGTGCGTCTGTGGCCTTGAATGGCTCGTCGACTGCCTCAAAGGCCGGGGCGGCTGAGGCTTTGTGGGGCCCGCTGACAGCAGGTACGATGTAGGCCGCGGTGGCAGAGGTGGTCGCGACGGCCGGGGCGGCCAACACCTTACACCCGGCGACCGCGGGCTCGACGTTCACCGCAGGAGCCGCGGTGCTCGCAGCGTGCGCCTCGGGGGCGACGACAATGTTTTGTAGCTGGGGCGCGGGGCGCTGAAGCTGCGAAGCGACACACTCATATTCCTCTTCTTTGGCAATTATCAGTCGTTCGATCATGTCCGTGTTTTCATTCGACAATTTGACCATTTCAGAGGTAGCTTCTCTCCAAGTAATGATGTCATTTTGTGCAATTTTATATTTTCAATTTACTATCTTTAAGTCTTTTATACATCCCGTGTGTCTCCGTGGTATGAGTTTGTTGCGCACGTACCAATTTAGAATTACAATCTTCAAAATCAATTCGTAACTTTTTCGTTAATTTTTTAATTCTATTTATATTAAGTACAGATGACATTGATGTGATGTCATTCCAGGAATTACATTGGTCAGAAGTGTTTTCAGACACTGCTTGGTGATCATATTCTGGTTCTACTAGTTCATCATAAAGACACTGGGATTTTTGGTGTGAATCGCAAAACTGTCGCTGCTCATATTTTGTTATAATATTGTGAGCCTCGCTCAGAGTTAATTCCAGTTCTGAGATTCTGCTCAAGGCACTTATGTAATTCCTGTGAAAGGTCTGCTGTTCTGTGAGTACGTTGCGTATCTCGTCTCTGTCCCTGGTTACTTCCAAGTACTCCTTATGCATATATAGAGAATTTAGCAAGTTTAGGGGAAAGTCCTCTATTCCATTATGTTGAAATTTCCTTACCAAAATATCATGATTAACGCATTCGAAGGCCTTGGATAAATCACAGAAAACCCCTAAGGTATAATATGATTCCTCCCAGGCCTCAAATGTTTAATAAGTTAAAAACCTGTATCAGCTATTGAACAACCCCGAGTAAAACCGAATTGTTTATGATGCAATCGATTATTTCCATAAAAATGAGCTTATAGTTGGTGTAATATGATGTGTACAAATATTTTACTTAGAGCCGATAAAACTAAAATTGGTCAAAAATTTGTGTTGTCTGTTGTACTAACTGTTTTAAATAATGTATTAATTATACTATGCTTCATCAGGTCAGAAAATTCACCATTATCATCACAATTATTAAATACATTGGCTAAATGGACTGCAATAACATCAATTACAAAGCTAATAATTTTAACTTACATACCATCAATTTTAGCAGTTGAATACACTTTTATGCTCTTATAAGCAATTACTATAGCTTGAGGTACATGTCCGAACTTAAAATCCATGATCCACTCTGTTACATTGTGTTTCGGCAAGGATTCAGCGAGAGCAGGAGACGCGTTTAATGATTTTGTAGTCGACACTGGAATATCTGTAAAAAATATCCGAAAGCCTCCACAACTTCCGAGTAAAGACTCGGAACCAAACTACTACTATTATACTATCGTTACCAAAGGGTAACGATAGTATAATTAATTTTTTTATTGTATTTTGTATCGCGGGTTATTAACCACTATAAATCTGTCATGTGGATTTTACTATATACGTACTGCTTTGTTTTAGTTATTTATATAAATAGATTTAGCTACAAGCGCAAATGCGTTAAAATAATTTTGAGTGAACTTAACGTATTCCGCGAGTTCTATGCTATTTTCAAGAGACCGTTCTTTGAAAAATTCATACAGAACTTTAAATTTGTATTTTTATTTAAAAAATAAGTTTAAATTCTAGCATTGTTTATTTTATATCATCATCACATCATCACAGCCCGTAACAATCCACTGCAGGACTTAGGGCCTCTCCCACAAAAGGGGAAGTTATTGCCATAATCTCCACGCTTGGCAGGCGGGTTGGAGATCGCAGTATTTAAATATAACAATGGAAAATGCTGCTGCCCATTTTCCAGACTATGGAGACTCTTGATCTTTTGCCTCAAAAGACATAAGTCGCCTTGTACGACACCCATGATATATATATATATATATATATATATATATATATATATATATATATATATATATATATATATATATACATATATATATGTCGGTGATGATCATGAGTCTCTTAGTCCATCTCTTTGGCCTGGATGTCGATTGGTGCGCCACCTGACGGGTGGCTTGCAACTATTATGACAACGTCACAAGCAGCATGGCGGCGACGGCAGCCGCAAGGGTATTGGGACCAAGAATTAGAAACCATTCAAGAGCGAAGAAGCGTAAATCCTGATGCGTTAAAGAGATGCGTGACAGCTCCAGAAAATAGAAACGTAAGTGCAGGATGTACTGTTAACAATGTGTAGGGAGTCAAGCTGTGCGTATGTGGCAACTAGTAAGACCCCCGGCGCATCTCCCGCGAATCGGCCTGATGAGATTGGCCATGGGTGGTGGAGGGTTTTGCAAATAACCCGCGGGTTTCGGCTACAATTGTAAACTCGTAAATGTGGCTTTAATTTGACAATACATTCTTAAAACACTATAGATATCCCTTTATTGCTACAAAATCCCGATAAATACGTTCTGATGGCCATTACTCGCTCATGAGCGAGTCTTCTCTAGTCCTTTCTCCGACATCAGAGGTGGGATAAAGATCTTCACGTCCACAATGTTAATGCTCGATCTTATTTTTTTCATGCCAAATAAACTGCGTGTACGAAATGCTGAGCGGTGGAAGATACGACGAAATGGCAAAAGTCTGGTGCAAACACAAGAAAGAGTGCTGGTTCGTGGTTGGTCCATAATTACGTACAACTTACAACCTACAAGGCATACACGCTGAAATTTTTCATTCGGTGAGTCGAACCATGTTTACTTGTGAGAGAATCGGTGTGGGTAAAATCAATTTGTTGTCACAAATAATGTGTAACGAACTAAGATGGAAAGTTACTAAGTACTGAGTTTTTATGCACCAACTTGGTGACGGAGTCTTGCAATCTGAAAATATAATTGTACAATAGTTCTACGGTTTCATTATAAAGGATTAGGAAGGGTTTTAGAAGGGTTATGTGTGGTAAAATAATCAATATCATTTTAGAGATCAGGCCCGGCTTATGCCAGGGTACATTGAAATATGGTTTTTGAAAAACATTATTCACAAATGCGGTGTAGTATAAAAAAGGTTAAATGGCGGCTTCTACGACAAACCTACAAAATCAATAATTGTTTCAAACAAAAATTGCTGATTTCGCACGAACAGCTGATGACACTCCATTCTTGACTTTTATGAAAAGTATAGGCTAGAGCAAAAGAGATTGGTACCTTATTTTATGGGCAAAGCGTATTCACTTTAGTTATGTGATCTACTTTGCTTCCATCTGATTAAATACTTTGTCGATGATTAACAACGTCTGCCGAGCAAGTTAGTTAGTTTGATTGGTTAGTGTGGTTAGTGTGGTGCCGAGTGGTTAGTTTGATTGAATACTAGGTTTTATGTGATAATTTTAGTTTCTCAAAACTTGTTTCAGGGTGATTAATTGTTATTAGGCGCAGAAATTAATTGTTATATTATCTACCCCTTGGGGTTAGGTACTTTGGATTACCGTGCCAATGAATGCTATAGGCGCGGAACCACCAGATGGTGACTGTTTCAAGCTATGTACAAAAGTGTTGTATGTAAAAAAAGATAAGTACCTAATGATGATCTGGTTATTTTGTGATTGCTCGATGGTTGGTACTATTGTTGTTTCCTTTGCTATACGTGTCTCGTGGTACTACATATAGGACATGATTTGGTTTTTTTATATAATGCAGAACTTTGAGTACTTAAGTACCTACCGTGAGGTTCCAATTCAGACTTATCATAAATATTGAAGAACACGTGCAACAAAAGGTGGGAAAGGGCTTTGGGTGCCTTAAAACTTTATATAGATTGCGTCCCTACCTTAAATCGGACGTGAGGTTCCTGCTGTGTAATAGTTTAGTTCTATCGCATATTAATTATTGTGACGTAGTTTATGGCCCATGTCTATTGGGCAAAGCAGTGAAATGTGTACAAAGGCTCCAGAACGCATGCATGAGATTTTGTTACCAGATACCCAAAAGGCAACATATTACCCCATACTTATTGGATAAGAAAATATTAAATATGGCTAATACCAGGAAGCTCAGTTACGCTTGCTTCCTCCACTCACTTCTAAATTTCGAATCCCCTCGCTATTTGCGCAATAAAGTCCATTTGAAGACATATGGGCGCAATCTGCGTAATAGGGGTCCTCTTCTAGATATTCCTGTGCCATCTCTTGTCGGTACCCTCGGTTGTTTCAAGATCGCAGCTGCGAAAATCTGGAATGACCACCCCCCGTGCGTAGTGCACTGTCGATGAAAAACGCTACGTTTCGCAAAAAATGTTACTCGTGGCTGCTCTTGAAGCAGTCGAGGGATGCCGGCAACCTTTGATATTTGTGGTGATGGCAATGTTGTTTTTGGTGTTAGCTTTGGTTGGGTTTAGTATTAGCACATGTTGTTATGATAATATTGTTTAATATATATAAGTACATCATATTTAATATATCTATATTTATACAAAGTATACAAAATGTTGTTTGGCAGAAAAGTGTGTAATGTGTGATTTTTATTGTTGTCCTAGCCTAAGCAGTGTGTGGTTGGGCTAGGATAATATTTGGCCATGGCAGAATAACAGCGGCTGTCGGTCTCACTGGCAGCCATAGCTGAGCCATGGACCTTTTTGTTTTGTGTAATTAGTTTTTATTTTTTGTTTATTATGGTCGACACTAGTCGAATTTATTTAAATTGTTAATTTTTATGCAAAGCAAATAAATATTTTCATTTCATTTCATTTCATTTCAAATACTGTCAACTTACTGCAATTACTGAAATGAAATAGATAGCAAACTATGATACTCCTTCATTATATTCGTGTCGAATCGAACAGAGCATACAGTCTCGTATGACCCCATTCGTAGGCGTAGGTGTATATCTGGTCTTTCTTGTGTCTTTGAGTGGCGTGCGTTTAATTATGGGGTGTGCGAGATGTGTAGCTTTTCATACAATTTCTGACAGATAATATTTTGATTACCGATAACAAATTATTATTTGGGTTTTGTTGAATGTTATCAAATATTACGTTAGTGAAAAAAAAGTAACTGTTTAACGACAATTGCAAATTGTATTCAGTTGTGTAATTTTTATATAGCTTGACCGCAACAGAGGTGACCTGTCAATTTTATTGTGGCGCTAGCTCTGCGTTTTATGCAGCAATACCGTAAGGATGTAGTATTCTATAACAGAAATGGAATGTCGCCAACAATGGAACATGGATAAGAAGGAACGTGACGGAAAAAGAAACTAACATGTCTCGGTTGTGAAATGAAAATAATGACGTTTCGGAGAAAGACCTAGCGCCCTCCTTCAGGGATTATGATTCTTGTCAAATGTGTCACCAAACATAGACGGTGTAAACCGACTAATTGTAAATGATGTACAATAACGAAGGCGGCTTATTAAAGTTATAGACTACTCGATAGCGTCGAGTTATATTTCCCCTATATAGTTCTTCTTCCTCTGTATAGTAAATAAATTATTAAGCTCGTTTTTCCGCAATCTGTTAAAGTAACCTGAAGTCGTGTGGTACCATGATAATATTATTATTTAAATAAAATGTATGGGTAACATAAATAATGGGTGGTAGGTACTGTTACAGCCAATATTATTACTTTCGTGGGTACACGTACGATGTTAAGTAACTGCGTCAAATACGTAGCGCCTGCATGCTACTACGTGCTGGCTACCTTCCATCGAATTCTAAACGTACGATAAGCAGTAAAAAAGGATCTAGGGTCAGACCGTTGTAACATATTAGGTATTCAGTTCGTACTTAGTGAGTAATAAAGTAGGTTGTTTCAGCCTGAGTGGCATCTCCTGGCCTGTAAGGCATCTACTAGCCTGTGTGGCATCTCCTAGCCTGTGTGGCATCTACTGGCCTGTGTGGCATCTACTGGCCTGTGTAACATCTACTGGCCTGTGTGGCGTCTGCTAGTCTGGGTGAATAAGTCTGTGGGCGATCAAAAATAAAACAGAAAACAATACCTTCTTGTGTCTGATGTTCTGGAGTCTTTAGTATTAAAATGATGACTTACATGTTAGTATTGGGTAGTAGAGGTAATTATTTGTGTAATAATGCAGAAGGTTCCCATATGATATGCGATGATTTGATACTGAAATTATGCAGACAGTTGAATTGTTCTGTTAAAGGATGCTAGAATTAACTTTTCTATAGTCATGCAAATTCGATAGGAAGCCATATGGTTGACTAACATGTAGTCGCGGGGATGATTGTTGGATAATCACAGAGATGATCAGCAAGGATGGTCAATATAGTCGCAGGGATGAGTGGTGGATGATTACAGGGCTGATTATTGTCATTAATTCAAAAGGTAGTGTAATAACACATTAGTGGAGATGGTACAATGGTAGAGAAAACGAGATATTTTCATACAAATTTACGAGCCTCCAATATGTAAATACAGGGTAAAGTAAGGATTTTGTGTGTATAAAATAAGATTTACAGCTGTCAGTAGTTTCAATATTGGCTATAATTCTAATCAGACGTTTTTGCATAGTGAAAAGGGTAGGTGAATTTACGCTGTTTCCTCACAAATTATTACAAATTTAGTTGTATTACCAAACAGATAGTCAAATGTCAGTTAGTGCAAAGTTACATACAGCCGACGGACTGTGTTCTCACATGTAGAGACCCGATATACCGTGTTACTTCTGATTTTATGCAACTGGGATTTGGTCGAAGAATAGACTACGAGCTGACAGATATTTAGTAAAGTGTTGTTACTATTACGATCTTGGCAGTTTCGTATTGAAACGTTAGAGTGTAGAGCACCTACCGGTTACAAAACTATGACGAGTGACAATGAAAGGTGGTTTTGAGTTTTGTTTGAGTGAGTAGTAGTTTTGGGCGTCTGATCACCGTGGGGTCAGGAGTGACCGAGCGAATATGGTATTGTGCTGTGTTGTTTTCGTGTGACAGATAACACACGAGGACGTGTGTATAGCAGGATAGCCGTGTCGGAGATGATCATGAGTCTCTTAGTCCATCTCTTTGGCCTGGATGTCGATTGGTGCGCCACCTGACGGGTGGCTTGCAACTATTATGACAACGTCACAAGCAGCATGGCGGCGACGGCAGCCGCAAGGATATTGGGACCAAGAACTAGAAACCATTCAAGAGCGAAGAAGCGTAAATCCTGATGCGTTAAAGAGATGCGTGAAAGCTCCAGAAAATAGGAACGTGAGTGCAGGATGTACTGTTAACAATGTGTAGGGAGTCAAGTTCGCAAATAACCCGCGGGTCTCGGCTACAATTGTAAACTCGTAAATGTGGCTTTAATTTGACAATACATTCTTAAAACACTAATACCGATAAATACGTTCTGATGGCCATTACTCGCTCATGGGCGAGTCTTCTCTAGTCCTTTCTCCGAAATATATATATATACAAGGCGACTTATGTTTTTTGAGGCAAAAGATCAAGAGTCTCCGTAGTCTGGAAAATGGGCAGCATATATAATATATAGTATATATATGACGGATCACGGTCAATAGTATGGACTCATGTGGTCAATAGTACGGACTCATGACGATGAAAACGGAAGTGGGAGTGCGCCCTCTGGTGGGGCGTGCTGACAGAGTCTCGACGGCACGACTCGGGCCGAGTGGCGGCCATTCTTTTCGCGACCGCCGCCGAGGAGTGACGCGTCTTGAAACTGTCTCCACATTTCGTTTGTTTACGTTTGAAGTTCGTTAATAGAAAGTGTTATTTACGTTTAAAAATAAAGTAATTTTAAAATCACCTTTGAAATAAGAAAGTAAATTACCTCAACTGCCTACATTTGTAATACCGCTCTGAATTCTAGTGAAATTATAAGTGATGTGCAAAAATGAAATGGAATAAATACAGTGGAGTAAATGTGAACCTTTTCTTTAATTTGTCTGGACGAATACGACCTAATACTGATATCACCACCCTGATGACAATGATCCTGATACACCCCTTTCCTTCACGCGACGACATCAGAAGCGGTGATGACGAACGCAACGCCCAAGAGATGGTATGATGAAAAGCAACAAAGAAAATGCAGATACGGTACGTGAAAGCGTTATAATAAAAGAAAGGTGATTACTCGATCCAGTTGAGTTGCCTACATTAAAATGTAAAATGATTTAACATGTTCAAAGCGCAGCCAAGAGTCCAAACACCCCGAGATATAAGACAAAGTCTTCGTCAGAAAGATTGGGGGATTCATAAAGTAAACAGCAGATCATCTGTACCAAATGGTTCATGGTCAAGGCAGACCCCGGGCCTTCGAGAGCACCACTGGGATATCGACAACATTACTAAAAATCTAGTGAAACTTACTATGGACGGCACTTTGGTATGGCTTCTTTGTTTTTGTTAAATTTAATTTAGATTACTCATGTAAAATATTTTCCTTTTTAAATATAAAATTGAGTTAGTTAAATAATTTGCGTAGTTCTAAATTAGCCAGCTAAAGTTTATTCAATGACTTTAAAGTAAACGCTTACATTTAGATTCATTTAGCAGTGTGGTTTGACACCACAAGTAAATTAATTGCTTAGAATACTGCAGATTAAATAAAATCAAACAATTAAAAACGGTGTACATTAATTTTTTATTTTTGTTTTACTAATACAATTATTTTCTTTTATTGCATAACAATGGTGCACAACGGTTCGCTTCACCTACGAGAACAACATTGGAATGCAACGCTGGACTGGTAGCCTTAACGTGATTGTTTCAACATGGGACGACGATGGTAGACAATCTGCGAGTGTACATGACTGAGAAATGATGTGATATTAACAGTTCCTCTCTATCTGGTGAGTCCTATACATAATTATTATTTAAAAACCTGTGCTGAAGAGGCTCCCTAGCAGATTTTAGGAGTTATTTACTTTGACAATTAAGAAAAGTATTCTGACAGAAACACTATTGATACCCTTAGTAGATAGAATGGCAGGTTTATTTGTATCTTTAGTGAAACTACAAATAGAAAGAATGTAAACAAAACATAAACAACGTCAGTTACGTCAGTGTTACAATTTGTTGGTAAAAATGTCAAAAACTACTGCTAAGTTTAAAAATGTTAGCTTTTGCGGATACCTATGTCAATTAATGTAGGCTGTCTGATAGAAAGTTACTAAGAAAAAAAATCACTCCACAAAAATAGTAAGAATTATGTTAAATCCATCCCAATGTCAAACAGTGTTTATAGTAAAAAAAGTGTTATATAATCTAAGATTATTTTACCATCTTGAAACATGGTGCGCTATGATTTTACGTATTACCAACATCACGTCAGTTATCAGAAAACAAGAATAAGAAATACTTAGAAAGCATAGTGCTATTATTTTTATAAATTGAGTACGTAAGTATAGTTATGGTGGTGCTGCTGCTGACTGACTTCTTCTTCTTGATCGTTGCCTCACTGCTGAGGATCCTGACATCTTCGGTAAACTGCATGTCTCCATCGGTTTCGATGAATCGTTCGGATATTTGGTCCACCCATCTCTTCGGACTTCGGCCTCTGGGTCTCTTGCCTTCGACTTTTCCCGTCACCATAAGTCGTTCCAGATTGCTGATTAAGTAAATATTTGATAATAAAAGTGTGGCAGGGATGCCGTAGCAGTGAGTTTGTGGGACAATTAGCTGGTGTACTTTAGGATGTTGTCTTAGAGATAGGATAGGCTTCACATAGGCTTCGAATGTGCAAATTCAATAACGACCCCGCGATCTCCGCGATTTCTATGCGAGCGGGAGGGTGCAAACATGTATCGAGAGAAAAAAAAGAGAAAAATTATTAGCGTGTTTGTTTACATTTAACAGGAGAAATTCGAACGAAATTTTCCATATTTCAGTATAATGTTTGTTATTGTGGTCGTAGTTTCCCAATGTTGTAGAATAGAGAGATAAGATATCCGCGGTAAAAATGGGATCACCGATATACGTTTCTTTTAATACTACAAAAAAAAAGGTAGTTTAGTTAGTAACGTAATTTTATATTAGTATCAAGTTATTTAACGAAAATAAAAAAGTAAACACGAGTAAGTGAACTGATTGACGGTAGATAATTTCGAATTATGTTTTGAGTAACTAAAGATAAACCTGTGACTTAGTTCGACCGAAAACCATGTGTACTAAGTCAATGTGACTTAGTTTGACCTGGATAAAGACTTTGTTAGACGGATCAATCTAAGACGCTAACCCAATACGTGACGACTATCGAGCCGAGGTTTTTATGAGATTTATGTGATCGTTTTGTTTTCTCAAAAATTTGTTGCATCATTGGATGAAGGTGATCGTGTTTTATCAGTTAGGCTAATGGAGCCTATGGAAGAGTTTTATGGTTGCTTACCGGCCTGATGGAGGCTATGGGAGCGTGGTTAATAGCAGGTAGTTGTTTTAAGCTTTGTGAGAAAGTGTTGAACGATAACGATGATGAGAAAGTCCAGATATTTTGGTGATAGTTCAATAGCCGGTTTTATAAATTATTTTTAGCTTCGAGTACTGAAATTTCCTTGATTACTGATATAAAGTAACTATTTTGAGTTCTGTTGTTGTGCCAGTAAGATGAGACAGTGTAAGCAATGGTGAGATTTCATATCCTTCTGCCAGTACAAGTTTTTAAGTACCTGAATTGTTGTTGAGGTCAAACATCCAGATTTATTTGGCTGACTTGGAGTGACCCGGGAGTCATGTGTGTGACTCATTGGGCTAAGAGCCCCGAAAGTCTCGGATGTTGTGGCTGTAGATAGCATATTTTATTTTGTAATTTTTTTAGAAGGCGGCTTGATATGGGATGCCTTCGTTATTACAAACATTGTTAAATGGTTTCAAAATGGGAGCTTAAACGTAACGTAAAGTCTAGATAGAGTATACTCGTTCGAACAGTTAAAATCGATGACGATGATTATTGCTTGTTTAGTTTTGGTGTGGCAACAAATGGACTATTGTTACCTATAACTGGCGTATCAAATAGACGTGAGAGCTTCTTATTATTAAACTTCTGATTTAGTTTTGATATTGGGCAGTAGAAATAATGTTTATTTTTATTTTATTTTATTTTGTTGTTTTTGTAGAGATGACACCGTAAACAGTTGTTCGGATCTGTGACGATTACTTGTTGTGTAACTCGTAGACCGTTATTGACCGGGTTATGATAGCAGATAGACTGTTACCTATCACTGACTTAGTACAGATTTGGTCGAAGGATTGACCACGAGCTGAGAATCGAAAGACAGCTTCTATTTATTTGTCCCGCCTGTGTGGCTCCCGTCTGTGTGGCTCCCGCCTGTGTGGCTCCCGCCTGTGTGGCTCCCGTCTGTGTGGCTCCCGCCTGTGTGGCTCGCGCCTGTGTGGCTCGCGCCTGTGTGGCTCCCGCCTGTGTGGCTCCCGCTTGTGTGGCTCCCGCCTGTGTGGCATCCCGCCTGTTTGGCATTTCGCCTGTGTGGCATAGTCTGTGTGACATTAAGTCTGTGTGGTATTTAGCCTGTGAGGCATTCTAGCTGTATGGCATTTCGCCGGTGTGGCATTTTGCCTCTGTGAAATTTACCCGTGTGTGACATCTTACCTGTATCGTGCTTTGGTAGACGTGACACAGGATATATGATAATTAAACTCATAGTTTGACGATTAGAGTGGCACTGACCAGAGTGACACCCAACCTGTGTGGCACCTAGTCTGTGTGGTATTTCGCTTGTGTGCAGGTCCAGTTGCGTGGCGGCCTGGTTGCGTGGCGGCCTGATTGCGTGGCGGCCCGACTGATGGCGTCCGTCGTGTGGTGGTTCGTCGCCTGTGTGTCATTTCTCCTGTATGGTAACATTACTTATTCTTTTTAAATTAGGATGGCGCTGACGGATGACCAAAAATCATATGGCATTTAATGAAGGAGTGTTTCAATCCCACTCGAAGTAACATTGGGTCTTTTGCTGAGTACTGAAAATTTGATGTAGGTATGTCACATATTTGTAGTGAATCTAAGTACCTACAGTAATGGACGTCGGGGACGATACGCGAGCTCTGTGATTGGGGCTTGTTTCCCACTCAACAAGAGCATCAAGGGGAAAACACTGGTGACGATGATTAAACCTTCTTCATTGGTGGTAATTGTGATACGGTTTATGACCCGTCTGGTGTTATACCTTGTCACGCCTCTCTAATGAACTGAAGTCGTAGCTGAATTTATGTCGGCAACTTATAAAGAATAATTTATGTACAAGATGATGTTGTTATCTCTCAATCTACAGAAGTTTAGTATGATAAATGATAATGGACGTATGTTTTATGTGAAGAATTGGTGAGTTAATGCAGTCGTGATAGATCCAATCACATGATTCATAAGACTTATTTGGGTGATGTGTTGTGGTCAGAAGTGACCGAGCGAATATAGTACTGTGCTATGGTTTTCATGTTTCAGATTACACACGAGGACGTGTGTACAGCAGGACGGCCGTGGCGGATCACGGTCAATAGTATGGACTAATGTGGTCAATAGTACGGACTCATGACGATGAAAACGGAAGTGGGAGTGCGCCCTCTGGTGGGGCGTGCTGACAGAGTCTCGACGGCACGACTCGGGCCGAGTGGCGGCCATTCTTTTCGCGACCGCCGCCGAGGAGTGACGCGTCTTGAAACTGTCTCCACATTTCGTTTGTTTACGTTTGAAGTTCGTTAATAGAAAGTGTTATTTACGTTTAAAAATAAAGTAATTTTAAAATCACCTTTGAAATAAGAAAGTAAATTACCTCAACTGCCTACATTTGTAATACCGCTCTGAATTCTAGTGAAATTATAAGTGATGTGCAAAAATGAAATGGAATAAATACAGTGGAGTAAATGTGAACCTTTTCTTTAATTTGTCTGGACGAATACGACCTAATACTGATATCACCACCCTGATGACAATGATCCTGATACACCCCTTTCCTTCACGCGACGACATATATATATATATATATATATATATATATATATAGTAGTATAGCAAGTACATTGACAAGTGGCGAAATGTCCCACTGTGCAGCGCGCCGCGCGACGCTTTGCATGGTGGGGCAAAACCCGCAATCCAACCCCGAAATGTCAGTTCTGTATAAATTTTGTCCACATTTTTTTAATTTGGCCCCATGCTGCGGTGTGCGGCGCGATATCAGCAGATGTCAACATGAGACGTCACACTTGACTGTTTCTTTTTACTAACAGATTAGGTTCACCCCCCCCCCCCCCCCTGACATGCTAAATTACCCCATATTTTAAGAAGGGAGAAGGGGGGGGGGGGTATGAATCGAAATTTATGCAAAAAAAACCTCCCCAATCCCAAAACCTGGCTACGCCCGTGGATCCTAGAACACTAGTTCCTAAAGAAAAAATATAGTGCTCGTGTCAAGATCTACATTTTAGATGACAGCGGTCAAACTTAAAACTGTAATAACTCTGAAACTATTGGTCCCAGAACACAAGTTCCTAATAGAAATGTTGTGCC
This sequence comes from Blastobasis lacticolella, assembly GCA_905147135.1. NCBI lineage: Eukaryota > Metazoa > Arthropoda > Insecta > Lepidoptera > Blastobasidae > Blastobasis > Blastobasis lacticolella. Next base: position 1,849,150 of record LR990062.1, read on the forward strand.
TAATACAACTTGAAACTGAAACGATTGCAGTTAGAATGCTTGTTCCAGAATATAAAAGATAGATATTGATGAGTAGGTAATGTAATTGCTTTTTAGAAACTAATTTCTAAGAATAATGGTTTCCGTGTTATGAAATTAAAGCTTTAAGTTTTATACACACTCTCATCATACTTCATACACCTGGTAACTGGCGGAGACCAGCGGGGCTATTGGTTGTCTCAATGGACAACTGAATCTGATTTAAAAAAATGTTTCACTACTCTAATTTGGTATATGCTACAAACAGTGGCGAACGTAGACGACGTAATGTAAAAATATTTAATGTCAATTCAGTTTCCAACTGTCGCAGTTGGCCCCCTGCACCGACACGACGCCCCGCGGACCTCTGGTGTAGATACAGTCACGTTCGTAATTGTTATCGATCGATAGCGCATTGTTTAAAATAAAATCTTTAGATAACATACATTCGTACTATCACGCCTTTCTCCTGTAGTGGTAGACTACATTGTTCTACTTGCTACGGTTCTAAAAAATCTCAATGGCTTCTTCATACATACATAATAATGCGAGTTGTTTAAAATAACACGCATGAAAGCGTCAAAAAGCTCGTGCAAACGTTGCCTAACTTAAAATCTCTTGCAAATCTCGTGCGAACGTTGCCTAATTTGAAAAACCAAAATAGCACTACCGCTTTCTTTGGTTGTCACTGTGACGTGGACATTCAGCCTAAGACGTTCTCAGATTAGTGCATCAAAATTACAAGGAAGGCGACGTGAGTCTGTTGGTCTGTGAACGTGAGCGAGTGAGTCTCTTGCACGATTAACAGTTCGCGCAAGCATCTTTAATGTTTATCTCATTGTTTCTATTTTAATTTTACTTGTGTATGTTTGTTTGTGTATTATGCCATGCGGTGCCATGTAAGTTACTAACCAAAGCTACATACTATATTTTTTTATATGAGTAATACATCATAGTACTTACCATTTTATTCTTGAAAGGAATATCAGTATTTAATTAAAATTAACATAGTGGGACTACTTGAATAGTAATACAAACACAATACATTGGTACGTTAGTATAGATATTCTGTAACGTTGAATTAATCAATTCAGGCACTAGTAAAAGTGCTAAGCAGCCTTATGTAAAGGTTTTTTTTGTTATAAGGCAGACCAACAGGCATGCCTCCTGATGGAAAGTATGCATTGCCGCCTCAGCAATATTAACAAACACATGGGGCGAAACCAATGCGTTGCTCGCTTCAGATGAGTACCTCTACCTCTCGTACCTCTTTAATGATTCCATGCCATAGTCAAAAGGTAACACCGCGGCTGGGAGCTCATTCCACATCCGAATCATGCGGGCGAGAAGAGTTGTGTTTCAACCGCCACAGAGCACAGTATCGACCTGGATTAATAGTTAGCAGCAGGTCTAAATAGTTGGCAGCGTGAATCGTTACGTGCGTCGGAACCGTAGTCGCAATAGGTCTTGGTTAAAATAGACCAGTCGCCAGAAATTATATATATGCCGTTATTATATTTATAATATGTACATCAAGCAAATATAATAATTTACTGCAAAATCGATGGGGCATACTAGATTTCCATACAAAAAATCAAATGCTCTTCGTTAATCTCGCTATAACTCGAAAACGGCTGGACCGATTTCAATAATTCTTCTTTTGTTTTGTTGGTTATAATACAGGGTTGTTTGTAAGCAAGAAAAAAAGGGTAGATAGGGGTAAAGTAGCCTAATACTTTGTCTTTTTCTTTAAGTTTAAACGATCCCAATATTATAGCTAACAAAACAAAAAAACATTATTCATATCGGTCTTGTCATTTTCGAGTTTTTGCAAGACTGACGCACTGCAATTGATTTTTATATATAGATATATGTAATAGAATGAAACTGTTATTACGAAGTTATAAAATGTGTATATTTTTTATACCTTTTTTAATATAAGTCTTCTTCTTTGCGTGTCGACTAGTGGCGGGTCAAATTTGCGAGGACCAGTACTCCGCCACTGACAAAGCGTTATTCGTGACCGCGTACAAATATACGCGCGTGCAGGTGGTAGGGCACGCTGGACAAATTAATAGGTGTGCCATTGTCTGGGGGGAACACCTCACAGGCAAGCCCTGCCGACACATATTTTCCCTGCTTCGGCCGACTTGGGTCCGGAGTCTGTTCAGAGACTTCCATGCCAGCCAAGGCAGGTTAAGTCCAGCCGGTAGGGACCGTACTGTACCATATTCACCTTCTGAGAAGGAAAGTGCCAATCCGGTCGTTCGCAGGACTTGTGATGAGGCTCCCCATTTGGTGGATGTAAGTCGGCGCAAGAGGTTATTTCGAGTGCCCACTTTCTACTTGGTGTTCCGACAGTGCTGTTTACACGACAGTGTTCTGTCTAAGGTAACACCAATGTGCCTTGGAGTGGAGTAGTGAGCAATGGACTAATCTCGCCATTCGATGTTTAAACTTCGTAGGGCTTCTCGATTCCGAAGGTGGAAGGATTAGGTCTTCGAAGGGTTCGGCCTTAAAGAATTTTACTCATAATAGCAACTAAGAGTTTCTAGAGCGCAGCTCAAATTCTTCTCAACCTCTTCGAAGTACTGCGCCTGGGAAACTAATGCCAGATCATCGGCGTATATAAATCGGTTTGTGTTCAGTGGTGAAGGCTGGTCGTTGGTATAAATATTAAATAGGGTCGGAGCCAGCACACTGCCTTGGGGTAGGCTATTTTTGACTGATCTGCAGCGAATCTTTTCTAATGAGAGGTGAACCTGAAAGCGGCGGTTGCGAAGTAGTTCACTTAGGATCTTAGTGAAAGCTAGGTTGCCTTCCATTTCGGTCTCGTTCCACAGGAGCCGTTTTCTGTTGACTGTATCATACGCAGCCGAAAGGTCCACAAACACAGCCCCAGTTACGTGACCCAGCCCAAATTCGTCCTCGATGTGTTGTGTAAGACTGAGTATTTGGTTACAGCAGAATTTTCCTAGGCGGAAGCCAGCTTGCTCTGGGTTGAGCTTTGGGTCGACGATGCTGCTCAGGTGGTTCAGTAATAGTCTTTCCAGCAGCTTGTAGGTACGACATAGTAAAGATATCAGCCGATAGCTTTTGGGATCATCACTAGGCTTCCCATGATTCAGCAGTGCGTCCACCTTAGCCTTTCGCCAAAGACATGGAATCCGGGCAAAGTCCAGGCAATAGTTAAATAGTTCCAGTAGCCAAGAGATGGCTACTCGTCCTAGGTCTCTTAATTGTTCTGTAGAGATGTTGTCTACTCCAGAGGCTTTGCCACACTTGAGGAATTTTAATATTGGGACCATTTCTCCAAGTGGAAAAGGTTGGCTGATGGTGTTGCCAGTATCTGAACAGGTGCTGATCTTAGGTGTTGTGGTCTGTCGACGGTTGGTTTTTCCGTTAAGGAGAAGTTGGTGTGCTACTTGGTTAGATATGACCTGAGCTGGAGCGGAAGCTGTTAATGGATCGCCGGTAACTTTCCGGACAGTATTCCAAACTTTTTTGCTGTTATGCGTCAGATCGAGGCTAGTTACCATCGCTGTCCATCTGTCTTTTCGGGTCTCGCCGATCTGGGATAGCAGTTCCTCACCAGTCTGGATAGTTCTTTCTGAGAAAGGATCATCAGCAAATAGTTGGTCGTACTTTTTCTGCAGGTTAGCGGATTGACTATACAGTCCTGGGACATATGATGTGCGACAGCCTTGTGGAATGTGTTTTCGAGACACGGATAAAATAATCTGTAAAAATTTATCGTAGTTCTCAGGTGTAGGTAGGATGTTTCGGAGGTGGTCATCTATGGTTTTTGCGTACTGGTCCCAGTTAGCCTTAGTATAGTTGATGCGGCATCTGAATGGAGCGGTAACTGGGCGAATAACTGATTGTATTGAGCACATAATGGGTCTGTGCTGGGTTCTTGGAATTGGGGGTCAAACGGTCTTAATACACTGTTGCGAGATACACGAACTCGAGAAAATTAAATCCGGGTTATAACCGCGTCGCCATCGGCAGCTATTGAAGGAATTGGTGGATAAGTGTAGGTCGTTTACTTCAGTCCACTCCTCAACCATCCCCAACCTACCCCATCTGTATCCGTATCACAGTAGCCCCAACTGGTGTTGTCCACCACAACCCAGTCGCCTACAACGACTTCAATTCGGTGTTTATAATGTTTTAAAATGTAATAAGTTTACTATAGTGAATCCATTTTTATTAATTTCATTGCTGGCGCTTCTGTGTTTTTGTCTGTGACTTTTTAGCCATGCCCTTTACAAGCAAGCTGGTAGATATTTACCGATACATATAGAAAAATGCGGGTTTTTGGCCGGTATGATCGGTAACCTAGTAGTTATTATGAGCGGTACAGTCCCTCAGGAAGAAAAGTTGATGCCGGGATAGAGGTGTTCGAAAAACTTGTTTGTCTTCGAGTCTCTACTGTAAGTAAGATAAACTCGCTATACTAGTCGCTTCATTTCGAAAATCTATTTAAGGGAAGTATATGATACTTACGATCTAATGATAGACATAGGATTATGAAAGTGTTATGAGGATCTTAAGCCGAATGAGCGTCACTGATAGGCGTATTGGGTAGCAGGTCGACCTCTTAATTTTAACCTATATCCAACAATTGTTCTTGTCATAATCAAATAATTCAAATCCTTCTAAAAGTTTATTAGTTTGATGACTTTTCTATTGCCTGAAACTACAGAGCATATACACCTTATAGCAGAAAGAGCACGCACGAACACACATAAGTTACATATATGATATTCAGGTTACCGAACTGAGAACAAACAGGCTGATACAACAACAGGATATATTATTTTAATTAATTTAGACTTAGAGTTCCGTAGCGTTCGGCGCCGCAACAAAAGTGATGCCAAAATGGTCGTCCCCACTACTCCGTGCTATATTTTTTTGCCGGTGAAATACAGCGCATTATTGGTCAACGTCACCTCGTACATTGACCAATCACCGCGGTTGACACAACATTTAACCAATCTAGTTAAAGCAAGATAGGATTTACCATTTTTAAAAATTAAAAGAAATGTTGCCGTGATAATCATACAATTATTACTCCCAAAAATTAACACCCTAACAATCGACCGTCCTGACATCGTGAGCGCCCCCGCACACGATTCCAGGTGGAACCCTAACAATCGGAGGTATGATCAATTGCATGACCTTTGTTACAACCTTATATTATCAATTTTAATACAAAATGACATCTTATTAACCTACAGATACTAACTATGCAATAAAATTAAACAACATTAAAAATCGGAATTAACAATTATCATTGGTACCTACACACTAAGCCCGGCTTGCACCAAATTTCCAAACGTGCTAAAGAATGAAGTTTAACGTTTTTGATTAAATCCACTTAAATCTGCCTTAAAACCCGGCACAAGCCGCCCTTAGAATAACTTAACTTAAAATAGTATTAAAAGGCGAGAAAGTAACTTCAAGAAAATAAAATACAGTAAGTACAGGTTATGTGAAGCTATTACAGGCTGTACATAAATTGAATGTAGGTAAATGTAAGGTAATGTTGTAAATATTTCATACACATACTAGATAATTACATCTAGGTAGTTCATAATCAATGTAGCCTTTGAAATTTATCTACAAAGTATGCTTTAAAAAATAAAAATCAACATATGAAACCACAAGGATTGATTACTAGAATTTATCAATAACCATATGACAATAATCTATATTTATCTCAGCTCGTGTGAATTCATCTTAAGCCCAAACTCGATTATGGGGTACTAAGTGTAGCTAATATAGAAAATCCCAAACTCGATTATGGGTTGGTATTCGGTATCGATTCGTTCAGTCAGTTCAGTTTCAGTTCAGGAATCAGTTTCGTTTAGCTCCAAGGCAGAATGTGAATCCATGGCATTATGCGGTCCGCTGCAACTGTAGTCGGACGTTTGTTCTGAGAGTTACTCATGCCTGGAATTGGAGCTAACTTGTATCTATCCCTACCTAATACTTGAGCTATTCGGTACGGACCGATATATGTAGCCATGAGCTTTTTGCTCTGCCCATCGTTACTAAAACAGGTTTTAGTTATTTTGACTAAATCTCCTGGGCTATAGGTCCGCGCTGGTTTTCTACCCTTATCATAAGCCTCTTTTTGTTTAAGTTGCTCTCTTTCAATTCTCTCCTTAACTTCTTTACGCGTTTCAGAAATATCGCAATCGCCCCGCGGTCCATCGTTCGTTATCTCGTTAAAGATAGGATTCTTTTCGCCATTCATACAAGAACCAAACAACACCTCGGCTGGGGTTTTACCTATGGTTTTCTGAATGGTGTTGTTTAATGCCTACTGAATGGTCCCGACATGTCTATCCCAATCCTTCTCGCCGTGCTTGACGGCCATGGCCCGCATAGAGTCGAGGATGGTACGATTATACCTCTCGACTTGGCCGTTCGACCTTGGACACGCTACGGCATTTAGAATATGCTTAATGCCCTTTTCAGTACAATAAGTCTTTAAACTGTGTGCCGTGAAGAAGCTGCCCCGATCGCTTACAAGACGTTCCGGATTCTTAAAAGTACAGAAAACATCGTCAAGAGCCCTAATGGTATTTTCAGTCTTTGTGTTTCGGACAGGCAGGTTTAATAAGACAAAAATTGGTAAAGCCGTCTACGAGGACTAATAGGTAAGTAAAACCCCTTTTTGATTTCACGAAGGGTCCAAGGTGGTCAACATGTACTGTGTGAAAAGGACGTTCGACTTTTATAATTGGGTGGAGCAGACCCTCATGCTTTTTCGAATTATTTTTGGCAAAAGCGCATTCAATACACGCGTTGACGTATTTCCTTACGAATCTTGACATTTTGGCAAACCAATAATTTTTCTATATCCATTCAAGGGTCTTCTCTACTCCAAAATGTCCAATATCATCATGGTTAAGGCGGCACAGTTGCCACCGCGCACCCTTCGGGACTACCCAGCGCGAATTGTTTTTGTCGCCTTCGAAGTATCGATACCATTTGTTATCTTTCAGTACGTAATTATCTTTTATGTACTGAAGTCCCTTGTCATCAAGAGCTGAGCTCAATATATCGCAAATCCAACGTAGTTCGCTATCACCAAGCTGGAGTGTGTGCAACCAATCGTCACCAGTAATTAGCATTACGACTGGAAACTGGTCAGTCAAAGTTTCATCGCTTGTAAGAGCGTTACGTGACAACGCATCGACGTGACCCATTTTCACGCCCGCCCTATATTCAACCGAACAGTCAAATTCTTGGAGAGACAACAACCAGCATGCTATCCGTGGTATTAGGTCCCTTTTAGTAAAGGTAGAACGAAGTGCGCTACAATCAGTCACAATTTTGAACTGTTTCCCGAGCAGAACTGTGAACTTTCGCAGTGAGCATACTACCGCCAGCGTCTCCAGCTCGTAGGAGTGAAAGTTTTTTTCTTCTGGTGTAGTTTGCCGGCTGTAGTAAGCCACTGGCCGAAAGTCATCGTCTTTTGTAGCGCGTTGCAGTAGGATACCCCCAATACCTAGACGGCTAGCGTCTGTGTGTAGCTCAGTCTCAGCTTTGGGGTCGTATATAGCTAGAATTGGCCTGTCAATCAGACGGGTTTTCAGATACTGGAAAGCCTCTTCCTGAGCTACGCTCCATTCCCAATTTACATCCTTCTTTAGAAGTATACTGAGCGGAGCGGCAATACTCCTTGAATGCGTTTAAGTTCAGAATGTCCAATTCCCAAAATGTCCAATGGTTTAAAAATGTCCAATTCCTGAAATGTCCAATTCCCGAAATGTCCAATTCCCGAAATGTCCAATTCCCAAAATGTCCAATTCCCAAAATGTCCAATTCCCGAAATTTCCAATTCCCGAAATGTCCATTTTTAAAAAACGTGGTTTATCATTTATACGGCCTTTACAATATAATAATCACACCAACAGCCCATAACAGTTCAATCCTCCTCCACATTAGTAAAGGGTTATTACCACAATCTCCACGCTTGAGAGACAGGTTTGGAGATTACAGTCATGTCACTCAACAGAAAACAATGCTGGACATTTTCTTCTTGATCTACGGAAGGCGGTTCAAGCTGGTTAACCTCTCAAACATTTGTATGGATATTTGTTACTTCTTCACGCACAAACTACTTAACAGATTTTGATGAAACTTGACTATGGTGTAGCTTAAATCACAGAATAATACATAAGCTATGGGGTTACCCTTGGAACGTGTTCGGAACGTAATAACCTAATTTTACGAGGACGAAGTCGCGGCCTAAAGCTAGTATAATAATATATATAATATACTTATTTTAAGCTTAATGCGTGTGTTAGATAGCTCCGCTCTTCTATAACAATAGTTTCGATATAGAAGAGCGGTACCTTCCAACACAAGCATTAAGATTTTTCATTCCTTTTTCATTTTTATACTGATAAATAACACCGGCACAAACAAAAAAAAATTGTCTGTACACCGGGCGCCACCTATCTACGGGCATGTTTATCGACCCGCTGAATACGAATTTTAAGTCAGTTTAGGCCGTCCAGCCTTCAATTTTGAGTAAATTGCAAAAAACTCCAAAAAATAGCGAAAATTTGATGTTCGATGATCCTCGAAAAACAGTTGAAAGTCCAATTCGTGTACACAAAAAAAATTGTCTGTACAGCGGGCGCCACCTATCTACGGGCATGTTTTTCGACCCGCTGAATACGAATTTTAAGTCAGTTTAGGCCGTCCAGCCTTCAATTTTGAGTAAATTGCAAAAAAACCCCAAAAAATAGCGAAAATTTGATGTTCGATGATCCTCGAAAAACAGTTGAAAATCCAACTCTTGGATGTTAATTACATGTATCTTGTAAATAAAATATACAAAAAATTTGTTTAATTGTGATTAAAAGATTTTTTTCAATTTTTTCAGCAGCAATTTTCTGCTATTTTATCGATTTTTTCAAGTTTATGAATGTTTGGAGTGACTATGGGCCAAATTTATTGCAGAATCAGATCAAGCAGATTAAATTACATGAAAATCTTTGTACCAAGATAATCCTTATTTTTTACGATTTTTGCAATTTTTAAGGATATTTTATAATTTTTTTCGAATTAAATAAGTTTATTATTAAAGTACGATTCAAATTAGTATTTAACAGATCAAAATACATAAAAATTATGCTTGCCTTAGATGTCAAAATTTTTTTTCTTGCCAAAACATCGTATTTTCGCTATTTTTTGGGGTTTTTTGCAATTTACTCAAAATTGAAGGCTGGACGGCCTAAACTGACTTAAAATTCGTATTCAGCGGGTCGAAAAACATGCCCGTAGATAGGTGGCGCCCGGTGTACAGACAATTTTTTTTTTGTGTGCCGGTGTAATCAGAATACCTTTATACAAGGTGTTATATGATATATGTATGAAGCCGTGAACTGGATGGAGTGGTAAACGTATTAAGACGATAGGTACAATTATTTCTGTCGTACCTAGAATAGTTGTACCTATCGTTCTGATACGTTTAGCACTCCATCCAGTTCACGGCTTCATACATATATTATATAACATCCTGTATTTGTACAATAGCATAATGTGTACACAAAATATAACAAAAAAACAAATACTTTTTTTAAATAAAACTATTTAAATAATTATTTAATTTTTTTGTTTCATTGTAGTCTTTATTTATACCTTAATGCTTGTGTTGGAAGGATCCGCTCTTCTATATCGAAACTATTGTTATAGAAGAGCGGAGCTATCTAACACGCATTAAGCTTAAAAGAAGTATATTATATATATTATTACACTAGCTTTAGGCCGCGACTTCGTCCGCGTAAAATTCGGTTATTACGTTCCGAACACGTTCCAAGGGTAACCACATAGCCTATGTATTATTCTGTGATTTAAGCTACACCATTGTCAAGTTTCATCAAAATCTGTTAAGTAGTTTGTGCACGAAGGAATAACAAATATCCATACAAATGTTTGAGAGGTTAACCAGCTTGAACCTCCGTTCCGTAGATCAAGAAGAAAATGTCCAGCATTGTTTTCTGTTGAGTATTTACATGACTGTAATCTCCAAACCTGTCTCTCAAGCGTGGAGATTGTGGTAACAACACTTTACTAATGAGAAGGAGGATCAAGTCAAGTATTGAACTGTTATGGGCTGTTGGTGTGATTATTATATTGTAGAAGGCCGTATTAATGATGAACAACAATCTTAAAAAATTGGACATTTTGGGAATTGGACTTTGTGGGAATTGGACTTTGTGGGAATTGGACATTTCGGGAATTGGACATTTCAGGAATTGGACATTATGGGAATTGGACATTTCGGGAATTGGACATTTTGAAACCGTTGGACATTTTGGGAATTGGACATTCTGAACTTAAACGCTTGAATGAACTTCCGGAAATAACTCGCGAGCCCGATGGATTGCCTTACGTTGTGTACATTTTGAGGTCGGGGAAAGTTCATGACACTCAGTATTTTCTTTTTCCCAGGACGAACTCCAGCCCCGCTGATTTCGTAGCCCAGGTAATCAATATTAGTTCGTAGGAATTCGCACTTGGAAAGGTTTAAGGTAAGGTTTGCCTTTTCAATCATCTGGAGTACTTCCTCGAGCCGTTCCAAGCACTCATTTGGATCTTTTGCAAATATGAGGATGTCGTCTATATAAGCCGTGGCCTTACTAAAACGAGTCACCCCCAATATTGAATTTATCATCCGCTGAAAGACGGCAGGAGCGTTCGCTAGGCCGAACGGCATACGGTTGAATTCGTATTGGCCGTCCGGCGTGACGAAAGATGTCAGGTGTTTACTTTGTTCATTAATTGGAACTTGGTAGTATCCCGAAGCGAGATCGAGCGTTATAAAATAAGCTTGGCCACTAAGACGCGCAATTTCATCCTCAATTATCGGCATTTGGTACCTTTCCTTTATCGTAATAGCGTTTAACATCCGGTAGTCTACGCACAGCCTAAGCGAGCCATCTTTTTTCCGGACAAGCAGGATCGGGCTAGCGTATTGAGAAACCGATTCCCTCACGACCCCAGCGTCTAGCATTTCGTTTACCATCGAACGCACCTTATCTCGCTCATGGTGAGACAATCTGTACGGACGATAGACTACCGGCCGTTCGTTAATAAGCTCGATGCTCATTTCCGCCGCATTTGTACAACCCAAATCTTTAAGTGATTTGGCAAAACAATGGGAATACTTTTTAAAAGTGCAACTAGTTTATTTTTTTCATCGTAAGGTACGCTATCGTCCACGCGTATTTGGTTCTCGTCAAGTTTACTGTTTGAGTCGGCACGTATCTCCGTCGGCTGTACGATCACCCTATTGACAACATCGACCTTCTCCCCCCTACACAGCACCGTATTACCGTAAATTACGCAGGAAGTATTGTATGGGAGTACCGTCACTATCAGTCGACCATTTTTAGGAAAACACAATCATCCACATATGTGATATTTATTGTTAGGCTCTCCCGCTACGACGCTTCTTAGAAGAGCAGTACCGCTAAAATTGGAATCTGTCTTAGCTACGACTGATGCCGGTCCATATAACTCAACTACGTCCATTGTTCTGATAGACAGAGGTGACTCGACAGCCGATACAAGGTCTGTGGTTGGTAATTCCTTGCTTACATCCATAAATTGTAGTTTTGTGGCGTCTTTATAGACAATTATATGTGCCTGCTCAGTGTAAGATTGACCTATTAATACAGGTTTTTCGAGCAAACTGTCAACCACCACCCTGCACGGGACCGTCGCTTCAACTCCATCAATACTAAGTTCTACCAACAACCCGCCGATAGCCTGGACAATGCTATTACCAAAACCCCTTAAGTGTGATTGCACATTATCGTGAGTTAGGCCTAAGGTACGAACCACAGACTCTTTTAGAAGCGTCACATCGCTCCCGAAATCAACGAACGCTTCAAATGACACGTCTTTGATTATTACATTCTTCATAAACTTTGAACCTCGGCTAGTCTCTTTTCCGGGATCGACGGTACCATCAATACACATTGCTTTTTGCACAATGTTAGTCTTTGGGGCTTTGTCAGTATTAAGGTAAGACGTACAATTTTCCAACAAATGAGCGATCAAATTACATTTAGTACACTTTAAGAGTGGTTTTAGGCAATGAAGAAAACTATGGCCCTTCTCTTTGCAATTGTAACAGCTGGAAATGTAATTTTGCTTGTTTGGTTTATTGTTTAAAGAGCTGTTATTGATGGTACTGTCGCCTTGCCGACTGTTGCTTGCTTGCTTGAGCAAGGCCGACGCCTTGTTTCTAGATTGACTTCGATCAACAGGATTATAAGAATCTCTGCTGCTCATTAAGTATTGTAACAATTGATCTGGGTGAGTACAACGTAATGCCAACGCTCCCGATCGGAGAGTCCTATCACTAATACCATGTATCAGGCATTCGACGGCTCGTTTACCCGCTATGTCGCACTGATTAAGTAACGTCAATTTTTCATAGAAATAAACCTCAATGGGCTCGTTAAATCGACTTTTTCTTTTGAGCATATCTTCTAAAGTCTGGCCATAGTTCTGTTCAAAGGGGAATGCGTTAATAAGCTTATCTTGCCACTCTTGCCAACTGTACAATACTGAATTTAGCCCTTCGTACCAGATTTTGGCCAGACCCTGGAGCTTTTGCATAGGAAAATGTGTAGTAGTTCGGTCATCCCATCCATACACTGACGCGCACTCATTGACCTTCCTTAACCATACGTCAATGCGTTGGTTCTTTAGAGAGGGATTAAAGCTCGGCAAAATATTCATATGATCGATTTTAGGTGTGGATGGCACGTTCGTTCGATGGCTGGGATGTCAGACTATTCTTTAAACAATTGATAATATCAAAGAAATCTTTCTTAGTAATGGAAGGACTACGTGACCTCGCAACAAATCCCACGTCGTCACGCCGCTCTGCTGCTGCATCCGCCAACTCTCGCTGGCGGCCGCGCTGGCTCGAAGCGGCGGGGCGGACGCTGCGGTGACGGGGACTCCTCGCTCGTCGCGTAGTCGAGCGCTGTCACTCCTCGGCGCGAAGGAGCCGCTCGCGTTCTCTCAACAGCTGAGCTTCAAGCCCTCTGACGCGTTCACGATCCCGTTCTAGGTCTGGAGCGCCCGAGATCGAGCGCGCAGCTCGTAGCGGGCTCCGGCTCCTGACTCCGGGCGAGCTCCGCTGACGACTTCTACTTTGAGAGGCTACATCGCGTCTCAGACTACGGCTAGGTGTTTCTAGCCTCCGGGCATTGCAGTGCCGCCCCTGATGCCGGGACGGTGAATCATCCATGTTCTGATAACTCGCAGAGAAAGAAAAATAAATATTAGCTCGAGGTACAATTTATATTAAAAGGGTTGGTTTAGTGCTCAAAAGAAGTTGTATCTTGAATCTTAAATAGCAAATACGTTTATTTCAAGCAATTATATAAACTATTATATAACTAAGTGATAACTAAGTTTAAAAGCCCACATATCGTTAGCATTTAAGTTAAAGTAAGCAAAAACGAATACTTCAATTTTATTTGCACGCATTCTTATCGAAATATGAAAATGTGAAATATCTCGACAACGGTAAGTCGTATGCAAAAAGAAATGAAATTTTACCCCCTTTTTGAAACGCAGTAGCGTAGGACTGCTAATATACTGGGCCATTGAATACCATGAAATCACCATGCTAAATAAAAAAAATAAAAATGCGGGTAGTTGGGCGTGTACTTACATGCAAAAAGTTGTTCTGCACACTTCTGAACTATGATATTCAGGTTACCGAATTGAGAACAAACAGGCTGATACAACAACAGGATATATTATTTTAATTAATTTAGACTTAGAGTTCCGTAGCGTTCGGCGCCGCAACAAAAGTGATGCCAAAATGGTCGTCCCCACTACTCCGTGCTATATTTTTTTGCCGGGGAAATACAGCGCATTGATTGGTCAACTTCACCTCGTACATTGACCAATCACCGCGGTTGACACAACATTTAACCAATCTAGTTAAAGCAAGATAGGAGTTACCATTTTTAAAAATTAAAAGAAATGTTGCCGTGATAATCATACAATTATTACTCCCAAAAATTAACACCCTAACACATATTACGTTTGGCAGACATCAATAATCAACAACAAAAAACTTACTTTATTCTAAATAAAAATAAAAATAACAGTCATATCAGTAACTATTTCATCATCATCATCCTCGTGCTCTCGCGCACGAGGGCCCGGGGTCCACCTTGACCATGATCCAGGATTTGGCAGTTCAGGTAATTATAGTGGAGCGACTGCCATCTGACCTCCATGACCCTGCTAGCAAGGGAACCTGACCAGATTGGATCATGGTTACACATCCAGTCGCCTGAATGTGCAGGTTGCAGCTCAACCGCACGCAGCGCTTTCAACCCAGCGTCACTTAGATACTTCAACCCGAACGGACGAGAGTCAATCGACGGGGACGGAAATACGACAGCCGGGGGGTGGATCCGGCAGAGTGGCCGTCAGGAGCAAGCACGCGGGCCGACAGAACACTGTCACAAGGTCTTTGTCGGTGGGGTCCGTCAGTCCGGTGGTTTGGGTACAGAGGTCTCCACTTGAAGGGAGCCCGGTCTGTATCCGGCGTCGATATCGGATATTGCGCGTGGTTCTCGATAGTAAATCCGTGTGGATGCTGCGGAGAGTACTCCGAGTTGCAGCGGGGCAAATTAAATGCCTATATCTTGGAATTCAATCGAATCAGGTTTTTTTTTAAATTGTTTATTAAGTAAAAAGATACGACAGTAGTTACATTAAAGTCGATCTGTCAAACTGCTGCGCAGTTTTATGACAGAGTACTCTCTAAGTAAACCATAACACTTCTTTGTATAGCATTTGCATTACATATATGTATACTAATTCAGTAAGTAACAACTCAACATGAATGGCAACGGTGAGTGATTCGGGCCGAGCGCGATGATTACGCACTGCTCAGGTCACTCATTCTCCCCTCGAAAGCAGTACAACTTAAATTTGCGCTTCATGGTGGCAATAGATTCCGCAGCGGTGATATCGTCTGGCAACGAGTTCATCAAGCTCGGCACCAACTACCGTCTAGTTCGATCCCCGTAGTAATTAATGCCAGCATGTTCGCGGAGGAGGTCTTCCTTACCGGTACGGGTTGGATAGCCAAGTTTTAGTTTTTCTTTGTAGGTATCATTTTTAAACTGTTCTTTTAACATAAATAGTCTTACTTTACTTTCTACAGGTAATATTTTGGCATATAAAAATACGAGCATTTTTTCATATTCTTTACTTAGACTTCTTTTCAAGGAACACCCCTTTCCTTTTTTCTCACTACCACTCTTTACCAGATCTGTAAACTTCTTTCTGTTAGGAACACACACACACACACACACACACTCACACACGCACGCACACACACACACACACACACACACACACACACACACACACACACACACACACACACACACACACACACACACACACACACACTCATACACACATACTTCTTTACTTTAGTGTTATATTATAATTGTTCAGTTTTATTTTTTTTGTGTTTTTGTTATTAATTGATTGGTTTATTTACTTTGTATATTCATATGGTTTAATTTTGTGTAATACATTGCTACATTCTACTAAAGTAAAATTTAAGCTAAAGAAGAGCGAGATCTTCTAACACAGGCTAATAAGCTTGAAAGAAGATCTCAATCACAATAGTTGTAAGACAATTTGTAAAAAGAAAATAAACATTTTATTTTATTTCATTCCATCTCAAAAAGTATCGGGTACCTCGATGTCGACATATTGGATTGCGTACAATTCCGGAGCCACCTGAAAGGCAAGGCCAAACTGGCTTCGAAAAAGCTCGGAGTGCTCGTACAGTCGTTTAGTAACACGCCCATATTTTTGCCTATTCGATCTGAAAAAACTAGAGTCCTCTGTGTCTGCACATTAGTTCGCAATGTTTGCGTCGGCTTCGCGCTAGCTGGCCTGCTGGGTTTGCCGGGGATCGTGACGGTGGCGGCCATGGGCACTCTGGCGGCGACGGAGGTGGCCCCGGGCTCTGATGTATCGGCCGCGGGCCCGCAGGCGGTGGCCACGCGCGGACGAACGGCGCGAGGCGGCGGCGCTCTCGGCGCTTTCACATTACAAACCCTATTTTCAATATTTTTGTATGAAAAGAATATGAAAATTATATTGTAGTTTATAATTTAGCAATACTAGTTTTAAAAAACCACATTTCGCTACAAAAATAACGTAAACAGCGGATCAAAATTGGACTTTGACGAAGGTCGTTACTTTTTCTCTCTTGTTCTCCCTGACTTTGATTATTTGATGATATTTTAAATATTGCATTGTATTTCTACAAAAGATAGTTTGTAATGTAAAGTAGACAATATTTTTAATACTTTATGAGCATTTCTAACAATATCAATACGAGGATTCTCTCATAAAAAATACCACAGACCACAGACTAGCTGATAGATTTGGTAGGTTTAGCTAGACAATGGAATGGTTAAGTAAAAACGGAGAGACGTAACACTTGTAAATTTTCTGTACTTTATTCCAAACATAGCCAATTTCAACTTAGTCACTTATTTACTTTGTTTGCAATTACAGTTGTTAATATTTAATTTAAAATATGGAAGATTTAATTAGTCTTCAGAAAACCGTAAAGGCTTCAATTGAACGGTCATTAATTAACTTTAAAAAGAGTCCAAACGAAAGACTTACTGTAGAATACATAGAAACTAAATTACAAAATCTTGAAGCAGATTGGCAGGCTTTCAGGAAAAATCATTCTAAGTTGTATGATACTTATAAGACAGAAGTTGTGCAGACTTCCAGTTATGTTACTGAAGTAATATACGATATTACACATAGTAAGCTACTATTATTGGTAAATCGCATATGAAAGTTGTTTTAAATAGAACTGCAACAGAGACTGAGACAAATTCAGTAAGAACTGCTAAACAGTCCAACAATTCATCTGATTGCCTAGTAAAGTTACCTCAAATAGTAATACCTAACTTTTCAGGCAAATATTCGGTATGGACCACATTTCATGATCTATTCGTTTCATTAGTTCATAAGAACAGTTCTTTGAGTAATGTGCAAAAACATCATTATCTAAAATCCTATTTGACAGGCGAAGCAGAACAACTTATTCGCCACACACCTATAACAGACGCGAATTATGTACAATGTTGGGAGTTATTAGTAAAAAGATATAATAATTAGAAATATCTAGCCAACTGTATTTTAAAGCGTTTATTTGGTCAAAGGCGTATGATGACTGAATCTGCCTCGGCTCTGAAAGAACTTTTGGATACTACCACAGACTGTCTTAACGCTTTAAAGAATTTGCAAATATATGTAAGTACATGGCATGTGATTGTTATACATTAGGGTGTCCCGAGAATTTTTTTCTTGGATTTTCTTAACGCAAGAACTCTTCAAATTTGCGTAATTGATAGCAGATTACCATAATAATAAAAATAATAAAATAAAATTTGATCTTTAGGGTTCTACCGGTCTTTGAAGTTTTGAAAAATCATGATATTTCGCTACTTTAGATTTCAGATTTATATTACATGTTTTTTGTTTTTCTTAATTCAAGACCTGTCAAAAGTTGCGTAATGAATCGTAGATTACTCAAGTAACTTAAAAAACCAAATAAAACTATACCTTTAGGGTTCTATAGATCGTCAAAGTTTTGAAAAATTTACAAATTTAAGGTAATATTTCGCTAGCCTATTTTAAATATAAATTAGAAAAATATTTACTTATTATTT
The DNA here is from genome assembly GCA_905147135.1 of Blastobasis lacticolella. Lineage (NCBI taxonomy): Eukaryota > Metazoa > Arthropoda > Insecta > Lepidoptera > Blastobasidae > Blastobasis > Blastobasis lacticolella. The sequence continues at coordinate 1,866,966 of LR990062.1, forward strand.
TATTAAGGTGTAATACAAACACGATATTTATATTTTTATGCAACAATATGTTATCGGCGACTTCGAATTTGCAGATTGGGACTTTCAAATTCAAAGTTGCAGGTAACGTGGTACGTTTCAACTTGTTTCGAGGACTTTGTGGCTTGTGGACTTTACTCTCTAGTGTTTTTTCGAATCCAAAGTAATTTTATGCCATCAAAGTAGTACAGTTGTGATACAGTTTAAAAGTAAATTTTATGCCATCAAAGTAGTACAGTTGTGATACAGTTTAAAAGTAGATTTTGTGACTTTATTTGAATAATAAGTTCGAGACATCGTGAGGCACTTTCGCTATGTTGAGAACATACTAAGAACTTGACGATCAGCAGCGCCATTTCATTAGTCAAGAACGACCTGAAATGGAAGTACCGATAATAGAAAGAATATATCCAATTCAGTAATATATGGGACTGTTTCAGAAAATATCAACAATGTATGGACCAAAGCATCCATTCTAATCTATACCAATATCATAAAGAGAGGTTTGATTGTCTGTTTGTATTGATAAGCTCAAAAACGACTACTTACTACGATTTAAAAATTCTTTCACCCATAGAAAGCTTCATTATCAGCGGGTTACATAGACTATAGTTCTTGGGGAGAGAGATTCAATGTGGTTGCCACATTGAATCTCTCTCCGATCCGGAACGTTCTAACCTAATTTTACGCAGACGAAGACGCGGGCAAAAAAGCTAGTCGGAAGCATGCCCAAATTATCTAATTCCTGAAATCATTTGACCACGAAAAGTGAATGGAAACCTACCTCAATTTGAAAAGATACCGCAAAAGCTAACGAAATTATATCTAGTTTCAAAAAACGTATGACAAAACGAGTGTTGTTAGAGTTATTTAAAAAGCTTTTAGATTTGCTTCTTAAATGTACTTCATTTGAATCTTGTTTGTATTTGAGCTTGAAACCTAAGTGTTCTCATCAAAGAGAGAAATTTATTGTTAGATCAAATAAATAACAGGAAAATGGTAATGAGTGGTATTGATTAAAAATAAAGGACTAGAATGATAAAGAGACAGCATAGGCAAATTAAAGCCTCCTAAGAGACCGATTCTGTTTCTGCAAATTGTGAATATTGCGTGAATCTTCCTCTGAAATATGTTCGATACCAAAGGCATCCCCGACATAAACGACCTTCGACATCATCGAGTTCAACAGCGAATAGAAAAACATTAAGCAAAGCCAACTAACAAGTAGCTAAGCTCTGGACAGATAATGTTTATCGACGCGATCTGCTGAAGCTGTTTTGCCTGACATCCGCTTGGTTTCTACCAAATATTTAACTTAATAATAGAAAAAGCTAGAATAGCTAAGAATAGCACTAAAATCAGAATATTTAATCTATAAAAATTAACTTCTCTACTGAAGATTACACATACATTATTGTGGGACAGGAAAATACGCAATGCCGGTTATTCACTGCATCCCCGATTCTTTAGCATATGTCTAATGACAACTTTTAAATCATGGCAAAAGATAAAAGCTTGGAAATTGTTGACTATTCTTGTTATACACAATCCGTGGTAACAGAGGCCTCACATAGTGTTACTGTGTTACTGACGCTAATGCTGGAGATGGCTTCGTTGGAATATGCAATCACGAACAGCAAAATAAAATAAAAATATAATATGGATTATTATGCTCTATTTTGATTATTTTGTTTTTTTATGCTTTATTTCTTTAATTTTAATATTTTGGTATAAAATAAACTTGAATTCGTATTATTTTAAGCAAGTGGAAAAATTCTGTAAAAATTTAAAATTCCCAACATTTCAAAGTTCGGTAGAGCCCTCAAGATTACATATATTTAAAATATTTTTACTATTTTCGTAATCTGTGTAAAATTACGCAAATTTTGATACCTCTTGCGATTGTGTAGCTTGAAATTTTTTTTTTCTCATACATGGACGGGACACCCTATTATACATATTGCTACTTTTAAATTAGATGCCGGAACTCGTAAACAATGGGAGTTGAGCAATTCCAACAATGAGTCGAATGAATTGCCTACCTTGTCACAATTTCAAACGTTAATTGAAAATCGTTTTCGTACATTGGAATGCGTAGAACCTAGAAAAGTGAATAATATGCCTAACTATAACCCAAATACGTTTTTAGCTACAAACGGGACTAGTTATGATAAACAATGCGAATTCTATTCCGAAGTTCATAAACTGTGTTTCTGTAAAAAGTTTGCTAAAGAGCCTGTTGATAAACGTCGGCAATTTGTGTCTAAAAACAAATCATGTTACAATTGTTTAGGTAGTAACCACACAGTTTATGAATGCAAGAAACCTACAAGTTGCAAAATATGTAAGAGACGTCACCATTCGCTATTGCATTTGAATTCCAATCAGGGTAACAATTCTGTTACCCCAGTTGCAAAGACTGCTGATGGGGATTCCCAGTCGGATGGCTCCCCGATGGTATCGTGTTTGTCCACGCGGAGAGTTACTAAGTCCAGACAGGTTTTATTAGCCACGGCGTTAATAAAAGCTGAGTCAAGAACGGGTGAATTTCAAATGGTGCGAGCTCTCATTGACCAGGGTTCACAGGCCTGCTTCATTACGGAAGCTACTGTCCAGTTTCTGCGATTGAAGAAGATACCTATTAGTGGAGTTGTCTCGGGTTTAGGTGATAACAAAAATATTGTAACAAAATATATGGTGACTTTTGTGGTTCAATCGAGAATTGATCCTAATGTCAAGATCACACTTAAAGCGTATGTTTTGCGTAATATCAAATCTTATCTCCCTGAGAGCGAAATGAAGAATCTAGATTGGCATGAATTGGATACATTACCATTAGCAGATCCTAAGTTCACTGAATCTAATTAGATAGATATATTTTTAGGTGCAGATATTTACGGTTGCATCTTAAGATATGGCGTGAAACGACATCCATCGGGAACTATGGTAACTCAGCGCACGTTAGGATGGATTCTGTCGGGCGGCGTTACTCATAACCTAGAGAAGGTACATGATGAAGATCAACCTGTTTCAATGCATATAATAGTAATCTACGGCCCTCGATTGCTAGTTAGGACCCAGAAGCAAATACAGCGGGTGCAAAATGCATGCGCTAGATTCTGCTTTAACATCCCTCCCCGCACGCATATCACACCGTACTTAAACAAAGCAAACATTTTAAAAATGAATCAGCGTAGAGTGTTTCACTTAGCTAATCTCCTATTCGGCGTGCTGAGGTACAGGACTACACCGTATCTGGCGGATAAACTTGTGTGGATGAGTGACATCCAAAATATCACTCGCAAGGCATCCCAATATTCTTTAATACTGCCGTCTCATCGAAGCTCATCATTTCGGGGGTCGTTTCAATTTTCGGCCAGTCGTTGCTGGAACGATTTGCCGCCACCTCTTCGTAGCCTGCAATCATTGAATACCTTTAAAAAACACGTTAAGGCTTTACTATTAGACTTGCAAAAAAAAACTAAGTTTATGACTTACCACAGAGGTTGCAGGCTTATAGCGTTGAGGGGACGGGGTCGTCCCGTGCGGGGTGGGCGAATGGACGCTGTGGATGGGCAACGATGGCGTCCTTCTTTCCCGAGATCTTTTATTTCGCACGGTTAGGTGTCTGCGAACATTTTCATTCAAATTTTTTGACATTCGATACTATTTTTTTATTCATTACGGACATATAATTTAATAACATATTTTGATAAGAATACTCACCAGCATATATTGACTTCACATATCTATACTCGTATTTTGACATTTAAATTAGATATTGGGTAGGCATATTGCATGGTGACCAGGTAGTTACTCGTCCAACACTACAAACACTCGAGACAGGCTGTCATATTGATAAGTAGGTATAGGTACAACGACTCATGGAATCGTATTAATTTTGCGTGGGTGAGTGGTCGGGACAGTGGCGCGTGCGCGCGCGTCCCTGTCTGGCTGCGTTATGTTATGGCGCAGGTGGCGCGAGGTGGGCCCCGGACGGAGGGCAGAGACGTACTCGGACAGCGCCCCCCTCACTACACAATTCACACTGCACATGTTACACAACAAACAACTCATTGTGACCGGTATAAGTAGTATATTTAGTATATATTTGTATTCCATATATGTTATGTACATTTGTCCGTGCCTCGCTCAGCAGGTCTCACTGAAAACCAGCGCTCCGGTTCACGCCGGGGCATAATGCTGAGTGAGGTCCTTTTTGCACAAACACACCACCACAACACTTTATCAATTACACTTCACAACAAATACAAAGACCAAGTGGGTACATGCATCGGCGCTGTGTAGTCTCCGTGTGTATTTAATGTTTTAATGATTGTGTTCTTTTAATGTATTTTTGGTTTACTGTTTTTTTTTTTTTTTTGTGTTGTGGTGTTGTTGTTTGTGTCAATAAATGTTCTTTCTTTCTTTCTTTCTTTCTAATGCACGCGCAATTTCGTGAAGACGAATTGCTGAGAAAGTTTTGGGAAATCGAAGAGCAAACTCCAACACTAAACAAAATACTCACAGAAGAAGAACAAAGATGCGAAGAGCTTTTTGAGAAGACCACAAAGAGAGCAAATGACGGTCGTTATATAGTTAAATTACCGTTCAAGGATGAAAATCCACAGTGCAAATATGGCGATTCACGTGGGATTGCCATGTCACGACTCACTTCATTAGAGAAGAGGTTGAACAAAGACGGAGATCTTAAGATAAAGTACAATGAAGTGATTAAAGAATATTTAGAATTAGGTCACATGCGTCGGGTTGAAAAGCAAGACAATAAAAAAGAAGATGCAATGTATTTGCCACACCACGCAGTTGTGAGAAATGAAAGTATTACAACCAAAGTAAGAGTTGTCTTTAATGCGTCACAAAAGAATAAAAAAGGAGCGTTATTAAATGATAATCTTTTGGTAGGACCACTTACAGACAAACTTACACCATTTTGTACTAAAATGGCGAGTACAACCTATTGCACTTGTAGCTGACATCGTGAAGATGTATTTGAAGTATGTGAAGTAGTCGACTCATTAACGCTGCGCGTTACCAACAGGTAGTCAGTATTAGGCTAGTCATGTGGGGATTGATCAACTCAAACGCCTTTTGGCCTAATAATAATATAGATTATAGGTATATTCGTTAATAAGACTAGTCGTATAAGCTGGGAAAGCCCTTACGCCTTTTGGTCTAATAACATTATGGATAAACAGTTGCTTTAGTCTATTAGATGTATTTATTACCAAAATATATTCGTTAATGATATTGACTAGTCCTTTAAGCCATCTTAAAGGACTTTTCGCCAATATATCGGGGTCTGTAACCTAGTTCAATTATATAAATAAATAATAGTTATTCATACATTTATGTATAATACACTCGAACTCTATAGTATATCTTGGAGTATTCGTTACTGATGATGATTTCAATGTAAGTAAGTACATTACAAACTCCCAAGCGTCGCAAATTAGACATAGGTAGGTGTGTTATCATATTATTCAAATAATACCACACTACGAATATTTTACGCAGGGACGAGTTAACGTCAAACAAAAGCACATAATGATCTCGTATAGAGATATATCAGACACATTAATTACTTGATTTGATGATGATAGACATAGGCTTCGGTATATTTTTTCAAATATTACCGTTCTCTAATTATCTCACGCAGGGATAATTCATAGTTAATAATTACATTAAAATTAAATGTAAATGTCAATCGATTGAGTAACTTTTACTTTCCATCTTAATTAAGGTAAACTATGTTAATCGAATCTCTTCTAGTGAGAATACAAATAGAAAATGATGAAATTTATAGATGAAATTAATCAGATCGATTCAATTAATACCTAAACCATATACATAAACATAAGAGGTATCAACTTAACTTTTGTCGCCGCTGCTAATATGCACTGACTCTAATTTATTAGTAAATCAAAGTTTAATATAATTTTACAATATTAGACTTTAAGATCTCAATAAATGCTCTACTGCTCGTCCAGCCGCCTCGCTCCGCTCCGAAATAAGAAGTGTCCACCCTCTGCCCTCGATTCGTCTAGCTGACTTAATTATAATAGAGATGAAATACTTATTACAATTTTAGTATCTACTCTAATTAACATAAGGTTCTTCTTTGCTAGTGTTGTTTGGTGTCCTTTGGTTGTTATGGATCTGCATGTTTGGTGGCAACCGACTCGCGACGCCTGCGCATCAACCCTTGTGGCGGGGAGTGCAATCTGCCAATCTCGTCGCTTCCCGCGATTGCGTCGCTTCAGATCAGCCAATAGCTATTGCGCATTTAAGTTGGCCACAATTTTTGGTGGCGTCAACTGCCTGTACTCATACCTGAAATTGGTCAAGGGTTTGCCGCGTAATATCATATTTGAAAGGCATCCCTAAGTCGTAAGACTTAGGACACAGATTTATTTAAATGAATAAGGTTAAATCCTCCTTTGTTGGCCAATGTGGCCAATTCTTTAACAAGCTACCAGAGGAAATTTAAAATTTACCTTTCATCCAATTGAAGTCTTGCATTAAGAAAAAGTTGATACAGAAATCATATTATAAAATAAATGTTTATAAATTCACTCGAAATAATACTCAAACACGTTATGCTTTACTCGCTGTTGTACTATTTATTCTCAAAACACTCTCGCAAATTAATACCAGGAAATACCCTATATACATTGACAAAAATAATTCGATTGCGCGTTCTAAAATACGCCCAGCGACATCTTGTGGCAGAAAATGGAACTTATCTTAGACATTTCGCCCACCAAGGACCTTGTCCTCTAAAATATTCATTACACTTTAAACAAAAAAATTAGTTAACATAAAAAGTAGAGTTAACACACAACTAACAAAAAAGATAAAGTTAACTCCAAACTTGCAATAAAAACAAAAAATAGCAACAACTAACTATCATACACATGTGCGTAAGAAAATTGAAATTACAGTGTTTGCTTATCTAAAACACAAAGTTTACTTAAAGGTCGCTTCAACATATTATTATTCTTAGTTTTAAGTGTTACGACTCTAGTATATTGTCTCAACGCCGGTATGTTTTTGAACAATTTTACCCAATAACCATTTACAAGGTGGGATAATATCTTCCTTAACAATAACAATATCTCCGATATTAGGTTCAGAGTTTTTAAACGTCAAATTTTGACAAATTATAGGTTGAATAATCTACATCACTAATATTAATTAATGATTCTTCTATCAAAAAAAGACCTGGTGTCAGGGGTAGAGGATCGTCAGGGATTTTACTCTTTCTTCTTCTTGTGTTTCCCTTACATGAACATTCTTTTTCTCAAGTTTAAACTCAGACAGCCATTCAGGACTATTCCACCATAAGTGATGATTCTTTAACTCTTCAGGTTTCACTCCTCGCGATGCACAATCTGCCGGATTTGTGTCTGTGGTCACGTGTCCCCACTGTCCGTAATCTAATATAGTAAGAATGATTGAGACTCGGTTACTAACAAAAGTTGTCCATTTGCTAGCTCCACCTTTTAACCAAGCTAAAACTATTGTTGAGTCCGTCCACGCAAATAGTTGGTTCTTTTGTATATTCATAACTTACATTATTTCATCCAACAGTTTAGCTGCTAACGTTGCTCCATTTAGTTCCAACCGAGGTATTGACAGTTCCATTTAAATGGGAGCTACGGCAGTTTTAGCTGATACTAAACTCACGAACGCTTTCCCACTCTTATTTACCACTCTAAGATACATTGCAGCACTGAATGCCGCTCTAGAAGCGTCTGAAAAAGCGTGCAACTCTAAGTTAAATTTTTGTCTCTAGATATGTATTGCAATAAGTTTTCATTATTGCTACTCCACTTCTGAATCTGAAAACCTCCTGAATTCGTAAGCTCTATCATCTCTTCATAAATTTGTATAGCTTCGCTCTCAGTGTTACATCCTGTCATAAGATCATCCATGTAAAAGTCACTCAAAGTAATTTCAGCTGCTTTTGGATATTTTGATCTCTCCTCTTCTGCTAATCTTTGCATCGTTTTCACTGCGAGGTAAGGTGCACAGGCGGTTCCAAAAGTCAACGTTAATGATTTATAATGTTGTATTGGAACTCTAGAATTGAATCTCCCCAAATTTCTTTGATAATCTGTGTCTTCTTTAGCTACAGGTACCTGTCTCTACATCTTTACTAGATTAGCCACTATACATATTGGATGTGATCTCCATCTCATCAAAAGGTGACTTAGGTCTTGCTGGAGTTTAGGTCCAACCATCAGATCATCGTTTAATGATACACCATTTTCACCCGGACTAGAAGAATTGACAACCACACGAACTTTAGTGGTTTCCTTATCTTCCCTCACTACCGCATGGTGAGGAAGATACACTGCTTTAAGATTATCTATCTCACACTCGTCGACAGCAGTCATATGATTAAGAGCAATGTACTCCTCCATTACCTTCTCATACCCACGACGTAAGAAAGGATGGTTAGCCAACCTTCTCTCTAAAGATAGTAACCTCCTCGTTGCTATCTCTCTGTTTAAAAGGTAGCTTCACAACGAACCTTACATACTAATTTCTAGTGGTAGTTTCGTTATAAATTCTCTCACATTTTGTCTGCTCGTCAGTTAGTTTCTTCTAAATACTATCGTTCTCCGCTTCCATCTTCCAGAATCGTGTCAACAAATCATCTGTTTTCACTTGTACATGCATACATGCATACCCGATAATACCCAACCAAAGATTGTATTCTGTGCTATGAGGTTCTCCTGTGGACTTTTGACAATCCCATATAAGATGACTTCGCTGTAGATCTCTGCTACTAATAAAATGTCGATCTTACCTGGTTTTGCATAACCAGACGCCTTAAATACACTTGGATAAAACCTTGCCATTGCCTTTTTACAAGTTAAAGTAGAATTGACAAATTTTTACGATATCACACAAAATATTTCTAAGTCCAAAATGTTGCTAATATTTTCAAAGTCTTTAACACGAATCGTAAATTTTAACAAGTCCAAAGTTACCACCAATTGCACTAAGGTCTGATTTCGCGACTTTTCAAAGTCTATAACCAGGAGTGGGCATTGAATCAACGAACGTGTTTTTTAACTGCTTTTCTAATGTTAACTTATTAACTGCTTTCTGTTAACTGACAAACTAGTTGAATGCATCAATGTTTTACGAAACGAGACGAATGAATAACGATTTGTGACGAAGTTTAACGAAGTCGGTTGAGCATTGCGCGCGGGCGAAGTTTATTGCATTAGCTAGATTCACTCTTATTTATTTATTTACAGAATTAATTACACGGGTAAACCTAATTACAGTTATTAATATCTAACCTAATATAAATATTCTAATAAATTAAAATATAATAGATAATATAAATTAAAATTAATAAGCACTGATTCACGGGTACAGAAACGATGACAGTCAAATTTAATTTTGCTTAAATTATCAGCAGATTATTTACTCAAACAAACAAAATCAATTTTTGAAACGAATAAATGACTACATTACAATTGTTTAGCGGGTTGGCGTACCGTTTTAGAATTGTACATTTCTATTAACTGCAATGTATGTATTCAGTTGAACCAACCAGTTAATAACGTTAACTGCATATTCAACTAGTTGATCATTAATAATAATCGGTTAAACTTCGTTAACACCAAAGCCGTCAATGACCCACCCCTATCTATAACTCACGATTTTTAGAAGTCCACGGTTCCAGTTCACTTCCCGGTTTCGGCACCAATGTATAAATTCACTCGAAATAATAGTCACACACGTTATGCTTTACTCACTGTTGTACTATTTATTCTCAAAACACTCTCGCAATTCAATACAAGAAAATACCCTATATACATTGACAAAAATAATTCGATTGCGCGTTCTAAAATACGCCCAGCGACATCTTGTGGTAGAAAACGGAACTTATCTTAGACAAAATGATTACATTCAAGACAATAATCCATGAACATAAAAACTGCGGGACATTGTAAAATCTGAAATGAATATTTTTATTGTTATTTAATGTTAATGTATGTAATTAAAATTATTATTTGGTTCTTTTAAATTAAAATGTATTGTTGACTTTCTTATAATATTGTTCTTTCTGACATATTTATAGCTGTATTAGTCGACTTACAGTTTAGTAAACTGATTTGTATACATAGTGGGTATATGCACTCATTGAACGATAAGACAATACAAAATGGTCATACATCATATATGTACATATATAACCTCAATTGGGTCTGGGTTGTAGGTGCTTGTAGACACCGTATGGGTATGAGAAACATCCTAATGTGACTATCTTCTTTCCATTTGACCATTTTCTTCTTGGAGTCCTCAATATAGGATCACAAATGTAAATGACCTATAAAGTTAAAGCACTGTTTACTGCACTGCAATGTTTGGTGTTCAAGAATTTTGCATTGTTGTATGAATCGTAATGAGGTATGCACTTACCGGAGGGTATGTCATTATTTGTTTATAACATTGATCGCTATACATTTAAATGTTTGTGATCATAACGTTTTGTGCGGTTTCTTGTGCCTAACCTATTTGTGAGCGAGCGGCATCGAGTGAGCATTTTATTTTCATTTATGTAAAATTATTTTAATATTTAAGTTTCCGACAATCGGTTGAGCATTTAATGGGCATGAAAATCTTAGTATCGTCGGCATACATTAGGAATAACGCATTACGAAAACAGGACGCATAATCATAAAGGCAGATGTTAAAAAGAAGCGGTCCCAAATGGGAACCCTGAGGAACTCCTGAGGGAATGGGCGCAAAACGAGAATGATAACACCCGACCCTGACAGCCTGACTCCTATTTCGGAGATAGGATTCGAACCATCGAAGGAGGTCGCCGTGCACACCAACTTCCTTTAGTTTGCGTAAAATCGTACTATGGTTCAATCTATCAAAGCACTTAGAGTAGTCGGTGTATATGACATCCACCTGATAGCCCTCATCCATGTAACTGGCGACGGAATCTACGAACCCAGCCAAGTTTGTCATGGTGGAGCGCTTGCGCATGAATCCGTGCTGGGTCGGCGGGACGCTACGGGCAAGCAAAGGGTAAACCTGATCGTAAACAATCTCTTCAAAAACCTTGCTGAAAGTGGTCAGAATCGAAACTGGGCGATATTGTTCAGCAAGGACCTTTGAACCACTCTTATGAATTGGCACAATGAAGGCCTGTTTCCAAACTGTTGGAAAGTCGCCCTCCGCAATCGATCTTCTGTATAATATACTTAGTGGTAAAGCTAAATAGCGAGCGCAGTAACGAATGAAGATCGGGGGAATGGCATCACAACCCCACGCCTTTGTTTATATTTAATTTTAAAAGGTATTTCTGTACTATGTCGCAAGTAATCTCCAAAGTGCCTATATAACATAAATAATTAACGCGTGAATCTACCGAGAGACATGAAGTGGGTGTATTCGTTGTATAAACGGATTGAAAGTAATCCAGAAATCCAGAGATCATGAGTGTTTGTAAAAAGCCTTAACTGAATAAACGTAATTTGATTGATTGAATACTTTCGCAGCAAATAGACATTAATTTTAATTATTTGCAGAGCTTTCGGGTCCTTATTTATATCATCTGACCATAAATCAATATCTGCGTATTCCTTGCAGTCTACATCTGCGATATCATGGTATTGATCTAATATTTTTGTTATAATTTAACCATAATTATTGTAATAAATAAAGTATGTAGTAAAATAGGTACTACTTTTGCTCAACATTTTCTCCTTGTACATCAACGACGTTAGCCAATTCAACAAAACTTTCCAGTTCTTTTTGCTAAATTTCGCATATTCTTTCCTCCAATGATGAGCTATACTTCTCTAAGTAAACATTCCTGTTGTTCATGTCTAGCAGTTTATTTTCGTACTTACGCATTAGCTCTACGCTTTGCTATATATATTTATTTAATTCTTCATACTGTTCGGAGTAAAAATCTACCACTTCCACCAGTTCGTCTATTTTTAATATCATACTGCACACAACATTAAGCTTGTCATTTAATTGCTGCAATAGAGATTCAGCAATGGTTGTCTTCCGATCGTTTATGATTTTTGGTGATTCCACACACGGTGCTGCGCTGCAGGTGTCACAAGCTTAATTTTTTGGATCTTTTTTAGGTCTTGTATACACGTCTTGTGGAAATAACCTTGACGCTTACCCTTACACTGGATAGTATCACCCTTGTTTTAGCAATAAATAATTTGCACTTTTTACACTGCACCATTTAAGCAAATACAAACGATATTTATTATAATAACACCTTCTTTCACGGTACTCCCTGATTTGTTACCACTTACATTCTTATTTTATTTTTCTGTGTTTCAAGTCTAGAGCGGTAAGCATGTACATTATTTGTGAGAAATGGGTTGTTGTCGGCAGCGTTCAATGTACCTATTGAAATTTGAAATGAAAATTTACTACCAATTTAATTTACCAATGTACTGTTTGTGCATGAAGTATAAATAAATAAATAAATAAATAAAATTGTAAGCGCATTCTTTTGTTTTTTATATTATTATTATTACTTCTTCATTTTTATTTTTTTTGGGTACGCAATAATTTCATTTTGTATTCTGTTATATTATTGCAGTGCAGTTTTACTTTCCTTTTTTTATTTTATTTTGTTGCTACTAGCGAGGACCTGTAATTGGCTTATTGATTCTACTATATTACCTACTATGTTTGATATAGCTGTTGGTACTCCAATAAATAAATAAATAAACACGTACGTAGAGATTCGTAAACACGTCCGCACACCGAGAGCTCGTAATATAGTATCTTTAGTATCGCCGTGAAGCAGTGGCTACGATCAAGTTGAAGGATATTTTATAAGTTATGGATAAATTACTTACTTGCTATATTTTGAATAAAATAAGTGTATGGTATTTGAAGGAACTACTTTCAAACAGATAAGTGTTAATGACTCAGGGTACCGATTCTGGTGCGTAATGCAGTTGTTATTATATTGCAATGTAACTGTGATGTTACTACAACTACGTCGAGGTAACGAGTCAGTCACAGTAACATCGCAACATAATCTCAGCATCATACCAGTTAAATTGCAGTTAAATAATTGTTCGACCTTTGACACATTTTCATTGACAGAATTGAAGGCAGTTTGACAACTAAGAAAGATGCAACTTAGAAATTTATTTATTTATTGGAGTACCAACAGCCATATAAAACCATAATGCAACTAAAGTATATACCAGAAAACGAATTGTGGAAAAGTTCGAACTCATGAAAGTTGCAATTCAACATCTGTCATTTGAATAATAGTCACACGTGTGACATGCGATGCAATTGTAATGTTACTACAACTGAGACGATTTCCGTACCAGAATCGAAGCACAGCTACCCTACAATACATAATTTTAGATAAGGCTACAAAAAGTTGTGCCATGTGGTATTCGGCAGAGTAGAATAGCACCAACCCTTTACACTCGTAAGTGTTCTACAAGACGATAAAGGTGGTAGGGTAGGCACGGGGTAAGGGGAAGGGTAGGGGCAGGGTAGAGGTAAGGTTGAGACAGGGTAGGGGTAGAGGTAGGATAGGGGTAGGTTGAATTTATCGATTAGGAGCGTTAGTGGCCGAACGATTGAGTATCCGATTTGTAAGCGAGAGGTACCGGGTTCAAATCCCATTGCGGCCATATACCGATGACTCTTTTCTGAGTTATGTACATTAGTTGAATTGTAGTCGACGCTCTTACGGTGAGAGAAATATCGAGATGAAACCTGGAAATTGTAACCATGCGCCAATCTGGTCAGATTCCCTTGGTAGCAGGGTCACGGAGGTGAAATGGTAGTCGCTCTACTGTAATTACCTGATCGCCAAATCCTGGATCATGGTCAAGGCAGACCCCGGCTCGGGATTCAGCGAGATCAGGAGACGCGTTTAATGATTTTGTAGTCGACACTGGAATATCTGTAAAAAATTCTTCGAAAGCCTTCAACTTCCAAGTCTTTGGTAACGATAGTATAATTAATTTTTTAATTATATTTTGTATCGCGGGCTTTTATTCTTACAGTTTCACTATTTATGATCTGCCATGTGGATTTTACTATATCCGTACAGCTTTGTTTTAGTTATTTATATAATTAGATCTACTAGCTACAAGCACAATTGCGTTAAAATAATTCTAAAAGAACTTAACGTATTCTGCGAGTTCTATGCTATTTTTAAGCGACCGTTCTTTATAAAGTTCATACAGAACTTTAAATTTGTATTTTTATTTAAAAAATAAATATAAATTCTAGCATTGATTATTTTATATACAGGGTGTCCCGAAACTACACGTCAACCCGGAATTGGGTGAAAAGGCATGTCATGCTGCTTGGCATAAAAATAAAAAATAAAATCTAAGTTGCATGATTTCAAAATTATAGGCATTTAAAAAAACGCAATATTGCACACCCTGCGACAGACTTTTCAGTCCTGTTGCCACAAATGTGTACTTTTTCCCATTTTTTTTTGCTGTGTAACCCTGAAAAATGCTTCTCTAAACTGTAATCAAAATTTTGAAACCAGCTGCTTAAGCTTGCATAAAAATAGGACTTATATCTTAGAAAAAATTTCAAAATAAAAAATCACCTAGGTTTACTACGCGAGTTTGGCAAGTTATGTCAAAAGATAGTAAGAATTCCAGGATGGTATTATACTTGGTAAATTGTAGCTGCTATCGTTGACAAAAAAATGTTTTTCCTTTAAAACCCAGTTTTTAAAAAATGTTTGTATCTTGATCAAATTGCAAAACTTATTGCTTTTTGCATGGGAGCCGATTCCAATGCACAATCTGATTAAATTTAACTCAATTGTACGTGTGCTTGTCTATCTTAAACAGATTGTTCACTAAATTTAGTTTAGTTCTCTTAGTGTATGCATTGGAATAGGTACAATTTTTTTTGTAAAAGTTTTACTTTTAATTTAAACCAATTTTTTAATACTAAGGTTTATTTATTGAAATCACAATAATTTTAAAAATTATTTCATGAACCTACACAACTATTTTTACTACAGCAAATGTTCGAAATGCCTTTCTTCGGCTGCTGCTGTATTGCTATACAAGCCCGACATCTCTTTAAAAGAGATCGAGCTATCTTTCGAGCAAATCGTCTGTTATTTACGAATTCAGCTGCTTCAGCTATTCTTTGCCGTAGTTCAAATTCACTTTCAATTGGCTTTGAATACACTTTTTCTTTGACTGCTCCCCAGTAAAAAAAGTCTAGTGGATTCAAGTCTGGTGAACGGGCCGGCCACGAGATTGGACCATACCGACCAATCCATCTCCCGGGAAACTCTTCGTCGAGATATTGTCGAACGGAGCGAGCATAGTGCGCTGGGCATCCATCTTGCTGGAACCGCATTTCTCTGTGAATGTTTAATGGCACGTCCTCTAGTAAACTTGGTAGATGGTTCTGTAGAAAGTCCAAGTAGACCTCGCCATTCAACGCTTCAGGCAGCTCAAAAGGACCAATTATTTGACCATTCAAAATTCCGGTCCACATGTTTACTTTGAATCGGTACTGGGACGGGTCCTGCCTCGTTAAATGAGGGTTCTCTACATGCCATTCATGCAAGTTATGCATGTTTTTTTTAAATACGATTGGCTGTACTTTTGGGCACTCCGGTAGTTATTTCAATAGCCCTTACTGAAGTGCTTGGGTCTTCTTCGACAGCTTCTAGCACCTCGTCTTCCATCGGGTTGGCAGGTCTTCCTGCACCGTGCTCTTGATTTGGGAAGTGGCCCTCTGAGAAGAGTAAACGATGCACATTCGTAAACACTCGATGATCGGGGTAACGAACAGCGTTTGGGTACCTTTCACGGTAAAGTCTGGCGGCAGCTTTGGCATTACACCTGCATTCTCCATAAATAAGGTGCATATTCGCATATTCACGAGTGGTATACGCAGACATCTTAGCACTAGTCACACGAAAGTCCAGAGAAAGCAAAAGTCGTCGTTAAGGGAAAATAAACAGTCCGAATCCAAATCACAAGCAATCACAAGTCCATAAACGAAGCCAAAAGTAGTCAGTACGAAATCAACACAAACAAATAAGAAAATAAGCGCAGTAAATAAAGGAGCGTAACGTACTAATTTGTGATTGTGTTGTGACGTGTTAAGTACAATAGCGAATACCTGGCGTCACTCTCTGTCTCGCTCGCACTTGGTAAGATGACTCTCTCCGTCTCAGTCACTTAAGCGTCAATTTCTATCTCGCTCACACTTAGAATGACTCCTTCATCTCAAGCAACAATTTACATCTGTTTGGAAAACATTGCGCCCATTAGAATAATTTTTAAGCATGTAACAAAAATTTGTTAAAAACTGGGTTTTAAAGGAAAATCAATTTTTTGTCAACGATAGCTGCTACATTTTAGCAAGTATCATACCATTCTGGAATCCTTACTAAATGCGCCAGCTTTTGACATAACTTGCCAAACTCGCACAGTACTTTTTTTTTCAATACAGTCAGTTAAGCCTAGGCAATTTTTTATTTTGAATTTTTTTCTATGAGGTAAGCAGCTGGTTTCAAAATTTTGATTACATTTTAGAAAAGCATTATTAAAGGTTACACAGCAAATAAAAATAGGAAAAAGTTAAGATTTGTGGCAACAGGACTGAAAAGTCTGTCGCAGGGTGTGCAATATTGCGTTTTTTTTTAAATGCCTATAATTTTGAAATCACGCAATTTATATTTTTTTAAATATTTTTCTGCCAACCAGCATGACTTGTCTTTTCACCCGATTCCGGGTTGACGTCGAGTTTTGGGACACCTGTATATATGCAAAAATAGAATAGCGATTGATTTATGTAAATAAACAAATAATTTATGTCTAAATATGACAATCTTTCCAGGGCTAGAAGGCTAATCGATTGAGGCTGTTTTTTTTAATAAAAAAAAATATGAAAAATCGAATATTGATATTTCTTAATAATCTCGTCCTGAAAGCGCTGAGACACATTGAAGAGATGCGACGCGCGGCCTACTGCATGATGCCGAGCAGTTTGTATGCAAGTACATTGACAAGTGGCGAAATATCCCACTGTGCAGCGCGCCGCGCGGCGCACTCCTATCCAACCCCGGCGCGATGTCAGCAGATGTCAACATGAGACATCACACTTGACTGTAATAACTTTGAACCAGCTCGTTTTCGTTAACCGCGCCGCGTCATTAATTTGGATTTTAATACCATAAAGCCCGAGCCAAGCTCGATGCGCACACTCAGTCATTGGTGTTACATTTATTATGTTCATTCCGCGTCTTTTGAATCAAAATTCATAAAACTCCAAGCTCGCTACGCTCGTTTATATTTGAAGCATATAAAAACAAACCTGGCAATCTCCACAATATTTCAAACTTAAACTGTGAATGCTGGATTTTTTGTCTGTGGTTTACAAGTCTAACGAAAACACCGTATCTCGACAAAGTCACGGCAATCTCCATACCATTGCGTTTCAATGTTGGCAATGTCCAAGAAAGCCAATCAGAGCACGGCATGTAGACGCCATTTTTGTACTGTTTGTATGGTGACGCGGGTGGTCTTGTCGTGCATTGTGTTGTGGTTTTTTTATGATTTTAACTGTTTTTCGCTAGTTATCTATAAAATTAGCATATGCGTATTATACGATGGAGCAGACAGCATCTCCCTGTACTACCAAACACACGAGAAAACGTAAGGATGAACCAGAAAAGTGGAAGAAAAATTTGGCAAAAACCGCCCGGTAAGTACGCAACGATTAAACCATTTTGATACTTATTATTATATTAGACGGGACTTGGACGCGACGTACCTTTATAAAAAACAAATCATAAAGGTACGTCGCGTCCAAGTCCCGTCTAATATAATAATATGTGTAAAGAACGCGAGTTTAGTTTGAAACAAATATTTTGATACTTATTTTTAACCCCGATTTGAGTGAGTATATTTCTCCGCGTTCATCTCCGTAACAGCTGAACACATAGGCTACTTTTTTGTCTGGGTAGGTAGTTAGGTACCACGCGAGCGGAATCGCAGGGCAGATGCAAGTTTTTTTTTTATAAACTAGATCTCTACTTGGGGTTTTTTAAAGTTATGTTCATCATTGTAATTATACTTTTTGAGACTTTTGTGTGTTTTTCTTTTAATTATGTTTCCTGTATTTAGAATTACAGCCTTTTTTGAGTGTTTTTGGATGTTTAGACTTTCGTGGTTGCAACTAGACTAATTGTATTTGTTTTGTTCCCGATACCGTGCTAAGAAACCCGTTTTCTACTTTATAATGTATAGTTCTTTTCATTATTTTTAAAATTTATATTAGTCTCAAATACCTAGGTATGTTCTGTAGTAAAAATTAACGGAATCTCATCTCATTTTGTTTCAGTTACTCTCCTTGGACCTTACCGACTAAACCGAAATGTAAACACAATAAAAACGCTTACCAGTGTGACACATTAACTTTGCGTGATTTGCAAGCTTTTCATGGATCATTTTATAAATATAAAGACAAGGAAACCCAAGATGCATTCTTGCTCAAGTGCTGCCATGCAAAACCCACAAAAAGAAAAAGACCAAAAAATAAAAAACACACCGAAAAACTATTTCAAACAAAATTTACTATCTACAGTAAATCAACAAAGACCCGTGTACGGGTATGTCAAAAAGCCTTTCTGGACATTCTGAACATAACTAAACATAGAGTTCAGTATGTTATGAGGAAGTTTTTAGAAACAGGAGAACCAGTTAAGGAAAAGAGAGGAGGAGATCATAAATCGCACTTATTTATGCGTAAAAAGGAAGCAGTCATGACTTTTATCAACTTATTTCACGTAGATGAAGCACATTATTGTCGCGGAAAATCTCAACGACATTACTTAGCAGCCGAACTAAGCATAAACAAAATGTTCAAACAATACAATGCTCAACAAACAGAAGAATGTTTAAAAGTCAAACGTGGGTTTTTTAGACGAGTTTTCAACAGAAACTATTCGCTTGGATTTGGAAGTCCCAGAACCGATGTTTGTTCAACATGCCTACAACTTCTTGAAAAAATTAAATTGGAGACAGATCCAACAAAACGGCAGTCACTTCTTATCGAAAAAAGAGTACACAGCCTCAAGGCAAAAGCATTTTTTGCATTGGTGAAGGAGGAAAGTCCAGATTTAAAAACTCTATCATTTGATTGCGAGAAAAATATGCCATTACCTAAGATACCCGACCAGAGCACTTATTACTCCCGCCAGTTATATTTGTATAACTGCACAGTCGTTGAAGGGAGCTCTAAATCTCAACTTACACAGAACAATGTTTTTGCGTACTGCTGGACGGAAAACGAGTTTAACAAAGGTGCAAACGAGATATCGTCAATTGTATATTACAGATTTATGAACACTGACCTAGCTGGAATTCAAACTGTAAGATTAATAGCAGATGGATGCGGAGGACAGAACAAAAATTCAATAATGATAGCAATGTGCTCCAAATGGTTAGTAGAATCTGCACCTAGCAATGTGAAAACTCTAGAACTTGTGTTCCCTGTTGTAGGACATTCGTTCATCCCTCCAGATCGAGTCTTTGCCCAAGTTGAGAAAGAAGTACGAAAACGAGATACTATAGTGCGACCTGAAGACTACCTAGACATTATAAGTCAGTGGAGTACAGTTGTCAGAATGGGTAGTACGGAATGTCAAGTGTATGACTTTAAAACTGCAATGTCTTCTATTATAAAAGAAGTTGGAACTTGGCATTTTCAATTTAAAAAATGCAAAAGGTTTTATATAGCTCGGTCTAAAATGACGGAAACGTTATCATTAAAGGTGACGTGAATTATAGAATCAGTGATGGAGTGTATAAGCAAGTGACACGAAAAAACAAGTTGGCCAAAGACATAAACCCAAATGTTATTGCTAAATGTCAGATAAAAACAAATATAAACAAAATTAATGATGTCAAAAAGCTTCTTAATACTCATTATGGTGACGAATGGCAACAAGAGGAGGGACTGGTTTTTTATAAAACCGTATTTGCTCAAACCTCTGAAGGTGCCAGAGATAACATAAATTCATCGGATGACATTGTTTGTGAACCCCAAAAAGAAGACCATAACCTTAGAATATAAGTTATCTTACTATTACAATAAAGAATTTCAGACTTTAATTTGCATATCTTTATTTCTCACTCTTAAAAGTATCAAAACTAGTTGGTTGTAGTATAGGTATACGTGCAGACAGTTAACCATAACAAAGTAAGCTATCTCCAAAGGTAATCAGATCAAAATCGGCAATTCCTTGTAAACAAAACAAAGACGGCAATCTCCAAACCTTTTGTGCATTTTATGACAGGTTTTTCAAGTAAATGTCTACAAACAGTGATCAATAATAGTCCACACTAGAGTTGTTCATGTAAATAGCTAAGAATTATATTATTAATAACATAATACTATTTTTTATTACATTTTTCTATTTCGCCAACAATTTGACGCAGTGGAGATTGCCAGGTTTGATTTTATATGACTCATTTACATGTTCATAACTAAATAAAATAAATTAATAAAGTCCCAGACCTCATTGACTTTTTTATTTGTAAAAATATACCAACTAGTTTTCTTCACATTGAGAAAGGATATGAAATGAGCTCAGATCACTCGCCAATAATTTTGACTCTTAGTGAGAGCATAATACTAAAAGAGAGCAATGTTACCCTGTCAAACAAGAAAACCGACTGGGAAAGCTTTAAACATGATCTAGACTCTATTACTGAACTTAATGTTTCATTAAAAAGTTCACAAGAGCTTGATACAGATCTAAGTAAATTCATTACAAATATACAGCAATGTGCCTGGAAAAATACGCCAACAGTGAAGAAGAGATCAAAAAGTAACTGCTATCCAGCCTAAATTCTAAACCTCCTTAAAGAAAAGAGAAAGCAAAGACGCAAATGGCAACAAAGTAGATATCCCGTGGACAAAACGCGGCTAAACTACTTAACAAAAAAATTAAGGGAAAAAATTCAGAACTTTCGTGATGAATCTACTAATATCTACCTATGAAAGTTAACAAGTGATCGCACAACTGATTACTCCTTGTGGAAAACAATAAAGCACATAAAGACGCCAACTTTACACATACCTCCCATTAAAGAAACTAATGGGGGGTGGGCCATAAATAATAAACAAAAAGCTATTAGATTTGCTAATCACCTGGATCAAATATTTCAACCTAACATGCATAACTCTGAGAGGAAGCATCTTGTAATGATAGATTAGAAATAAAACTCGTTACCCCTAAAGAGGTTCAGACTGAGATAAAACGCTTAAAGAAAAATAAAGCTCCTGGCTTTGATCTAATTACGGGCGAAATTCTCCAAAATCTTCCACGTAAAGCCACCGTAAAACTTACCACCCTTATCAATGCTTCGTTTAGACTAAAATACGTGCCTGATATGTGGAAAGTTGCAGAAATCATTATGATACCGAAACCTGGAAAACCACCTCAGGAAATAACATCCTATAGACCAATTTCTCTATTGCCAGTTGTTTTTTTTTTTTTTTTTTTTTTTTTTTATGTCATACGATAGGCAAACAGGCAAGCGGGCCACCTGATGGAAAGTGGTCACCACTGCCTATAGACATTAGCAACACCAAGAGTATCGCTAATGCGTTGCCCACCTCTATAACACGTTGCTCTGGCAGCAAAAAGCAAATGCCACTCCACTGCCAAAGCCACGGTTCCCCAAATCCCCACCCCATGGAGCACTGGAAACCTTACTCACCGGCAGAAACACAATACTATTTAAAAGAGTATTATTTAGCTGCGATATTCTGTAAGGTGGAGGTACTTCCCCAGTCGGGCGGCTTCAATTCGAACGAGATACCCCGCTATGCCCTACCTCTCTTAAAGTTGTATCAAAGTTGTTCGAAAAGCTTCTATTAAGACGACTGAGCCCCATAATAGAAGAAAGAAAGCTTATCCCTGATTATCATTTTGGATTTAGGGAGAAGCATTCAACAATCGATCAAGTGCACAGAATAACTAGTTTAATAGAAAAAACATTAGAAGAAAATAAAGTCTGTTCTACTGTTTTCCTAGACGTGGCACAAGCATTTGATAAGGTTTGGCATGAAGGTCTTATGCACAAAATAAGACATACACTTCTCGATATTCTGGAATCTTATCTTACGCAGAGAATGTTTCGAATTAGACAGGACGAGGAATATTCAGAACTTAAGTACCACAAGGAAGCGTCCTAGGTCATATGTTGTATTTATTATACACTTGTGATATCCCAGAACTAAAAAATAACATCATTGCAACCTTTGCGAATGATATGGCTATCATGGCTACAGGGTCCACTCAAGAAGAAGCAGTAACGAAACTGCAAACAGCTATCAACACTATATTTGATTGGACAGTGAAGTGGCGAATCAAACTGAATGAGTCAAAATCGATTCATGTCGATTTTACTAACAAAAGATCGTCTTATCATCCGGTATATATAACCAATCAAGCAATACCGAACAAAAACACAGCTAAATATTTAGGCATGACCTTAGACGCAAAGCTTCGCTGGAAAGCTCATGTCAAAAAGAAATGGGACGAATTAGAACTTCGCTACAAAATTATGTACTGGCTACTTGGAAAGCATTCTTCTTTATCAGTACACAACAAACTACTTTTGTACAAACAATTCCTAATGCCAGTATGGACTAATGGTATTCAGCTATGGGGCTGTACCAAACAAAGCAACACACAGATGATACAACGCTTTCAAAAAAAAAGTACTGAGGGACATTGTAAATGCGCCCTAGTACATTAGAAACAATGATCTTCACCGGGACCTCAATGTGGATCTTGTTGCAACTATAATTAAAAAACACGCCGAAGCCCATGAAAGAAGGCTTCATCATCATGTGAATGTCGAGGCTATCCAGCTCCTTGACAACACGAACATAGTGCGAAGACTAAAAAGGACAAAACCTTTTGAGTTAGTGTAGTGAATATTAGTGATAAGTAGTGCGATGAGTGCCTACTGCAATGAACACAAAAACAATGTGTCTTCCCCTTAATAGAGACAATAAGAAAAGGTGTTAATGGACACATTCTTATATTATTCTAACCTAGCAATTTATGTTAAATTTAAATTACTTATTAGTCTTTAGGCTAGATTGTAATTGCAATGCTCTACCTACTTGTCAAATAGGTAGATCATCTTAGTGAAAAAAAAAAAAAACATGTTCACAACGCCCGTAAATGCAAGTAACCGTTTCAGATTTGAAGGTCCAATATATCCAAAATCTAAAATTTAAAAAAAATTTGGGCTCGCTACGCTCGCTCGTTTTTAATTTTGACATCCTTTTATTATGAACATTAATTTTTATGAAATTATACCATATTTTAAGAGTGGTGAAGGGGGGGAGTATAAATCGAAATTTATGCACATTAATTTAAAATCCTCTCCCCAAACCCAAAGCCTGGCTACGCCCGTGGGTCCTAGAACACTAGTTCCTAAAGAAAAATTATAGTACTCGTGTCAAGATCTACATTTTAGATAACAGCGGTCAAACTTAAAACTGTAATAACTGTGAAACTATTGGTCCCAGAACACTAGTTCCAAATAAAATAAAATAAAAAATAAATATTCGTGGACAAATTCACACAGCGCCATCTAGCCCCAAACTAAGCAAAGCTTGTGCTATGGGTGCTAGATAACTGATATACTACTTAAATACTTTTAAATACATACTTATTATACATAATAGAACTTAAAACTGAAACGATTGCTGTTAGAATGCTTGTTCCAGAATATAAAAGATAAATATTAATGTGTATGTACCGTAATTTCTTTTTAGAAACTTGTTTTCTAAGAGTAATGGTTTCCGTGTTATGATATTAAAGTTTTAAGTTTTATACACACTCTCATCATTCTTCATACACCTGGTGACCAGCAGAGACCAGCGGGGCACAACTGAATCTGTTTTTTTTTTATATCATATGGTAGGCAAACAGGCAAGCGGGTCACCTGATAGAAAATGGTCACCACTGCCTATAGACATTAGCAACGCCGAGAGCATCGCCAATGCGTTGCCCACCTCTATAACACATAACTCTGGCAGTAAAAAGGCAAATGTCCCTCCACTGCCAAAACCGAGGTTTCCCAAATTCCTACTCCATGGAGAACTGGAAACCTTACGCACCGGCAGAAACACAATACTATTTAAAATAATATTGTTTAGCTGCGGTATTCTGTAAGGTGGAGATACTTCCTCAGTCGGGCGGCTCCAATTCGAACGGGATACCCCGCTATGCCCTACCTTTCTTAAAAAAAATGTAACACTCTAATTTGGTAGACGCTACAGACAGTGGCGAACGTAGGCGACGTAGTGTAAAATTATTTAATGTCAAATTCAGTTTCCAACTGTCGCAGTTAGCCCCCTGCACCGGTGTAGATACCGTCACGTTCGTAATTGTTATCGATCGATAGATCATATTTAAAAAAAAATATCATTAGATAACATACGTTCGTGCTATCACGCCTTTCGCCGTAGTGGTAGACAGAGACTACATTGTTCTACTTGCTACTGTTCTAAAAAATCTCAATGGCTTCTTCATAAATACATTATAATGCGAGGTGTTTAAAATAACACGCATGAAAGCGTCGAAAAAGCTCTCGTGCAAACGTTGCCTAACTTAAAATCTCTTGCAAATCTGTCGTACGAACGTTGCCTAATTTGAAAAACCAAAATAGCACCACCGTCTTCTTTGGTTGTCACCGTGACGTGGCACCGCGCGGTGCGCCGCGCAGTGCACTGCACCGCGCCAGTGGACGTTCTTAGATCAGTGCATTAAAATTGAAAGGAAGACGACGTGAGTCTGTTGGTCTGTGAACGTGAGCGAGTGAGTCTCTTGGACGATTAACAGTTCGCGCAAGCATCTTTAATGTTTATCTCATTGTTTCTATTTTATTTTTACTTGTGTATGTTTGTTTATGTATTGTGTCATGCGGTGCCATGTAAGTTACTTACAAGAACTACACTACTATATTTTTTATATGAGTTATTCATCATAGTACTTACCATTTTATTCTTGAAAGGAATATCAGTATTTAATTAAAATTAACATAGTGGAACTACTTGAATAGTAATACAAACACTTAGGATCTTAGTGAAAGCTAGGTCGCCTTTCATTTCGGTCACCTTCCACAGGAGCCGTTTTCTGTTGACTGTATCATACGCAGCCGAAAGGTCCACAAACACAGCCCCAGTTACGTGACCCAGCTCAAATTCGTCCTCGATGTGTTATGTAAGATTGAGTATTTGGTTACAGCAGAATTTTCCTGGGCGGAAGCCAGCTTGCTCTGGTGCTCTGGGATGAGCTTTGGGTCGACGATGCTGCTCAGGTGGTTCAGTAATAGTCTTTCCAGCAGCTTGTAGGTACGACACAGTAAAGATATCGGCCGATAGCTTTTGGGATCATCACTAGGCTTCCCAGGTTTCAGCAGTGCGTCCACCTTAGCCTTTCGCCAAAGACATGGAATCCGGGCAATGTCCAGGCAATAGTTAAATAGTTCCAGTAGCCAAGAGATGGCTACTCGTCCTAGGTCTCTTAATTGTTCTGTAGAGATGTTGTCTACTCCAGACGCTTTGCCACACTTAAGGAATTTTAATATTGGGACAATTTCTCCAAGTGGAAAAGGTTGGCTGATGGTGTTGCCAGTATCTGAACAGGTGCTAATCTTAGGTGTCGTGGTCTGTCGACGGTTGGTTTTTCCGTTAAGGAAAAGTTGGTGTGCTACTTTGTTAGATATGACCTGACCTGGAGCGTAAGCTGTTAATGGATCGCCGGTAACTTTCCGGATAGTATTCCAAGCTTTTTTGCTGTTATGCGTCAGATGGAGGCTAGTTACCATCGCTGTCCATCTGTCTTTTCGGGTCTCACCGATCTGGGATAGCAGTTCCTTACCAGTCGGGATAGTTCTTTCTGAGAAAGGATCATCAGCAAATAGTTGGTCGTACTTTTTCTGCAGGTTAGCGGATTGACTATACAGTCCTGGGACGTATGATGTGCGACAGCCTCGTGGAATGTGTTTTCGAGATACGGATAAAATTATCTGTACAAATTTATCGTAGTTCTCAGGTGTAGGTAGGATGTTTCGGAGGTGGTCGTCTATGGTTTTTGCGTATTGGTCCCAGTTAGCCTTAGTATAGTTAATGCGGCGTCTGAATGGAGCGGTAACTGGGCGAATAACTGATTGTATTGAGCACATAATGGGTAGTTTTTGGAATTGAAGGGCACGTGAAGGGAAGGGAAGGGGACGGTCTTGATACACTGTTGCGAGATACACGAACTCGAGAAAATTAAATCTAGGTTATAACCGCGTCGCCATCGGCAGCTATTGAAGGAAGCCGGTAGTTTGGCATTGTGGATAAGTGTGAGGTCGTTCACTTCAGCCCACTCCTCAACCACACCCCCATCTGTATCCATATCACAGTAGCCCCAACTGATGTTATGGCTGTTAAAGTCACCTACAACGACTTTAATTCGGTGTTTACAATGTTTTAAAATGTAATAAGTCTACTAATAGTGAACCTATTTTTATTCATTTCATTGCTGGCGCTTCTGGGTTTTTTGTTTGTGACTTTTAAGCCATGTCCTTTACAAGCTGGTAGATATTTACCGATACCTATAGAAAACTGCGGATTTTTGGCCGGTATGATCGGTAACCTAGTAGTTATTATGAGCGGTACAGTCCCTCAGGAAGAAAAGTTGATGCCGGGATAGAGGTGTTCGAAAAACTTGTTTGTCTTCGAGTCTCCACTGTTAGTAAGATAAACTCGCTATACTAGTCGCTTTATTTCGAAAATCCATTTAAGAGAAGTATATGATACTTACGAACTAATGATAGACATAAGATTATGAAAGTGTTATGAGGATCTTAAGCCGAATGAGCGTGACTGAGAGGCGTATTGGGTAGCAGGTCGGCCTCTTAAGTTTAACCTATATCCAACAATTGTTCTTGTCATAATCAAATTATTCAAATCCTTCTAGAAGTTTATTAGTTTGATGACTTTTCTATTGCCTGAAACTACAGAGCATATACACCTTATAGCAGAAACAGCACGCACGAACACACATAAGTTACATATTACGTTTGGCAGACATCAATAATCAACAACAAAACACTTACTTTATTCTAAATAAAAATAAAAATAACAGTCATATCAGTAACTATTTCATCATCATCATCCTCGTGGTCTCGCGCACGAGGGCCCGGGGTCCATCTTGACCATGATCCAGGATTTGGCAGTTCAGGTAATTATAGTGGAGCGACTGCCATCTGACCTCCATGACCCTGCCAGCAAGGGAACCTGACCAGATTGGATCATGGTTACACATCCAGTCGCCTGAATGTGCAGGTTGCAGCTCAACCGCACGCAGCGCTTTCAACCCAGCGTCACTTAGATACTTCAACCCGAACGGACGAGAGTCAATCGACGGGGACGGAAATACGACAGCCGGGGGGTGGATCCGGCAGAGTGGCCTTCGGAAGCAAGCACGCGGGCCGACAGAACACTGTCGCAAGGTCTTCGTCGGTGGGCTTCGCCAGTCCGGTGGTTTGGGTACAGAGGTCTCCACCCGAAGGAAGCCCGGTCTGTAACCGGCGTCGATATCGGATATCGCGCGCGGTTCTCGATAGTAGATCCGTGGATGCTGCTGCGAGTACTCCGAGTTACAGCGGGGAAAATTACATGCCTATATCTTGGAATTTAATCGGATCAATTTTGAACAAGTTTTTTTTTTAATTGTTTATTTAGTAAAATACAACAGTAGTTACATGAAAGTCGATCTGTCAAACTGCTGCGCAGTTTTATGACAGAGTACTCTCTAAGTAAACCATAACACTTCTTTGTATAGCATTTGCATAACATATAGGTATACTAATTCAGTAAGTAACAACTCAACATGAATGGCAACGGTGAGTGATTCGGGCCGAGCGCTATGATTACGCACTGCTCAGATCACTCATTCTCGCCTCGAAAGCAGTACAACTTAAATTTGCGCTTCAAGGTGGCAATAGATTCCGCGGCGGTGATATCATCTGGCAACGAGTTCATCAAGTGCGGCACCAACCACCGTCTATTTCGATCCCCGTAGTAATTAATGTCAGCATGTTCGCGGAGGAGGTCTTCCTTACCGGTACGGGTTGGATAGCCAAGTTTTCGTTTTTCTTTGTAGATATCATTTTCAAACTGTCCTTTTAACATAAATAGTCTTACTTTACTTTTTACAGGTAATATTTTGGCATATAAAAATACGAGTATTTTTTCATATTCTTTACTTAGACTTCTTTTCAAGGAACACTCCTTGCCTGATCTGTAAACTTCTTTCTGTTAGGAACACACACACACACACACATACACACATACACACATACTTGTTACATCCGTACCTACCCTTAGAACCGCTGACCACTGAAACCTACTTGACGACATCGATCATTTTCATCTCGTCATCTTTTTCCTTTTTTGTCTTTTTTTCAATCCTTCGACTGTGACCTTCGTATTTGGCGCAGTCGGTAGGATTCTCGCGATCGGTAAGAGAAGATTTTCGAAACCGTATATCTTGTTCGAGCCGTCGGTGGCTCTCAAGCCACGAGCAGAGAATCCAGAACTTACGCAGCGTCGCAGCTTCCGGAGGAGTATCCAGAAATCGATACACGGAGGAGACGAACACCAGTATGTTCCTGTAAGTACCTTTGAATCAATCTAGGGTTGCTACATTTTCCTTTTAAGTCATTTTTTTCCTTAATTATATTTCATTTCCTGTGTAAGTTTATTATATGTGCAGTGCTAAGATTTTCTAACCCAGGTGATCGAGTACTCCTAGGTTACATAGAGAATTTAGAAATAGATTATTAGATAGTAAGATTTTTGAGCGATTCTGAGTCTGAAACTGATAGTGAAATTGCAATGGCGGACTATGACAGTGCATTTAAAGCCCTCCGCTTGGTTCCCGATTTCGATAGGAATGCAAATGTCTTGCCGCGATTTATTAAGGTATGTGACCAACTTGTATCAGAGTTTAGTGAACTCGAACAGCCGTCGCTTTTGGTTGCCTTATTGAACGGCATTTTAAATAGAATACCAGGGCCCACAGCTCGTTTAATTAATATTAGCGGTGTTCCCGGAGACTGGCAGGGAACACGTAGAGCACTTATTAATAACTTCGCCGACCATCGAGATGAGGTAGCTCTATATAATGACCTTTCAACGATTACTCAAAGGTCAAGTACACCCTTAAGAGTTTTATGAACAGTGCCAAAATCTTTTTATCACAATAATGACCTACGTCTCGCTTCACGAGACGGTTGAGAGCACTATTAATTCAAAACGCGATTTGCATAAATATTTGACCCTTCAGGCATTTTACGGGGATTAAAATAACCTTTAGGATCCCGGATTCGATGTATGCGACGGGAAACCATAAAAAAAGCACTAGAGTTTGTTCATGAGGAGTCCAACATTCTATATTTGCAAAAGCGCAGCAATAAAAGTGTTACCGACAGGAAGCCAAACTCACTATATAATAATCATCCCTTTAAACCCCAATTTGGTAATTTTGCATCCTCTAGACCGTCAGATTTTTATATGATGCCAGGTCCCTCTCGCGCTAATTTTAATGCGCCCCAGCATTTTCCACAAACGACTAGACCCAATTATAGTCAAAAGTTCCAGAATAGAGGTTCCGGTCGCACTCAGCAAATGTTTGTAGCACCTGTTCCTAACCAGACCTCTCATGGATTTAATGTACCACAGCGTAGCTTCATGTCTCCCTCTAACAACACCCCTCGTCCCATGAGCGGTGTTAGTCATTACACCCTGAGTAACCTGCCCTCGACCGGCATGCAAGGTCATAACTGGGCTACGCAAGGCAACCCTCCGCCCAGTAACTACTTCAAAAGCTGTCATATGAACTACACTGAGTGTTACGACCCCGAGTTTCAATATGAAGCACACGACTACTATTACGACAGTCCCGATCACTCATATTATTATGAAGATTATTCCTACGATAGAGATCAATAGCTGTCCTACCCGGCTCTGTTCCCGAACTATCCCGGCACTCCCGACTTTCCCAGAGAGCAAGGCGACTCAGTTCCGTCTTCATCTCAAAGTTTTCAGAAGGCTCCGTACCCAGAAAAGCCAAAATAGAGGCCAACCTTCAAACATAACGTCAGTTACCTTTCATACAGATAGCTGACCCCCCTCTCAAATTTTTAGTGGACACTGGAGCCAATCAATCTTTAATTTCTCCCGAGGCAGTGGAAAAATACATCTAAAGTTCTTAAATTACCAATTAACATACATGACTGTGAGGCTTACATTCCTGAGCAAAGGATATCGGGTTGTATAGTTAGGGAATGCCTAACTAACTTAACTAAAAGCCGTGGTTTAGTAGAAGTAATAAATGACACCGCGAACGATGTAATCTTTTCGCTCGATAGCCCGATCGGCGCCGAGGTTTATAATGTTGAGTGCACTCGCACTAGTGCGCCCGCAACGTCACGCGCCGCGCAAGTTCTGTCTCGCTTGCGCAAGGACCATCTCAACCCTGAGGAGCGCACCAATTTAGAATCCTTGTGCGCTCAGTATTTCGACGTGTTTTACATTGAAAATAAAGCATTCACATTCACGAATAGAATAAAACATTCAATTAAAACTACTGATGAGGTGCCCATCTATACAAAGAGTTACCGTTAATGCCGAGTAACGTTGGAACAAGGTATTATCAGACCCTCAGATTCCGCGTGGAGCTCGCCCATTTGGATTGTGCCTAAAAATATGGAGGCGTCAGGAAAGTTAAGTGGCGTCTTGTCGTTGATTTTAGAAAATTAAACGAGAAGACGATCGACGATAAATACCCTATTCCAAAAATTGCAGACCTAGAGGAATTCGGTAACTGCCAGTATTTCACCACCTTAGATCTGGCAAGTGGGTTTTACCAGGTAGAAATGGACCCCCAAAATATACCCAAAACAGCCTTCAACATAGAACACGGTCACTACGAATTTTTACGTATGCCCATGGGACTAAAGAACTCCCTATCTACTTTCCAACGGGTTATGGACCATGTCCTCAGAGGTCAAAATCAGATATGCTTGGTATATCTTGCCGATTGCCGATGCCCCAGGGACTCCGAGCTGCCCCGCCACGTCTCACCAGTCTGCACTTATTCAACGTGTGTGAGGATGCTACTGTCGAAAACGTTCTGCAGCACATCAGAAGCCAGATGAAGATTACAGGCGTCGAATGCGAACAGTTGGCGACAAGAGGCAGCTACTCATCGTTTAAGCTGAATGTACCCGCAAACAAAGTTCATTTGGTGAGAAATTCGAAACACTGGCCAGACGGTGTCCAAATTCGGCGTTTCAATATTGTAAGTACAAAAAACTCAAAAAGTCCCAGTACACAACTAAAACCGCACTAGACGCAAAATTTACCACAATAACTATACTACACCAAAATGTTCGATCTATTTGTAGCAAAACGGGACTTTTAGATTTATTATTAAGCACTGAAAATCCAGATGTACTAGCGTGCAGTGAGACATGGTGCAAAAAATATGAAATTGAACGAGTTAGGTTGTGCGGGTATGAACTGGCAAATCACTACTGTCGAACGTGCATCGCTCATGGTGGTGTTGCGCTATACACACGGACCGATATTCCGTACCGCCAACGAACTGACCTGCATAGCCTGGTCGTTCAATATCATTTCGAATTCTGTGCAATTGATTTAATAAATACAAATTTTGTGGTTATTGCGATATATCGCACAGGTTATGGCGGCTTTGACATTTATTTAAATAAATTGGAATTGTTACTGGGCAAGTTGGTTGACGAGAATAAGAGGTTTATTCTAGTCGGCGACCAAAATGTGGATTACTTGTCAGATAATTGTCAGCGGAAGCGCGTCGATGAAATCTTAAATTGCTATGGTTGTATAAATTGTGTCGAATTCCCTACCCGTGTGTCCACGGATAGTTCGTCCTCCATTGACTGTGGGATAGTGCCGTCCGATAGCGGCAACTTAACGGCTGTGCCTATACATACCGTCATAAGTGACCACGACGCGCAGTTGTTTACAATAACCACAGACCAGCCACACCAAAGACAACACAATGATAAAATTGAAAAAAGAATGTTTAAAGATGAATGTATATCCCTATTTTATTTTGACATTGCAAATTATAATTGGAAATTTATATTTAATAATGATATTGACATAAACACTAAATTTAATAAATTATTTGACATTTTAAAATTCTATATTGACATTCATTTTCCAATTCGACATATTATCAAAAATCGCAATAAAAATCCGAAATGGCTAACGGAAGATTTAGATAAATATATAAAAATTCATAATGACTTCACAGAATTTAGACGACAGTATCCCGAAGAGACAGACATTTCCGCATGCATTGACCATTATTCTAAGCTAATAAAAGCTGAATCGTTGGCGGCTCGTAAAAAGTATGTTGCAACTCGAATACATGAGAGTAGCAATCCCTCAAAAGAAATGTGGCGTGTTGTAAACGAAGAGGTATCGGTGAAACCTAACATTCAGAGCATTTCCTTAAAGGACAATGATTCAAAACCCATCCCACCTAGTATAGTAGCAGACTACCTCAACAAACACTTTTTATCCGTCGCGTCTAACTACACAAGAAAAGTAGATACTGCAAAATCGATTCAACATTTAAACACCTTTTTAACAGATAGCGACATAACAGACTTCAACATACCTACACTTACAATCCATGACCTGACAAATACTGTAAAAACTCTATTGAAGAAACCCAACACCCTTGACGTATACGATATATCTCTAAACATAATTTTATGCATCTGGCCGGTCATATCGGGACTGCTTGTCGAATTATTTAATAACATGATTACGAGCGGTGTATACCCGGACGTACTAAAGAGTACAAGAGTGTGTCCAGTTTATAAAGGAAAGGGTGAAAGGTTCTCAGTAGACAATTACAGGCCATTAACCATGGTACCTGCAGTATCAAAAATTTTCGAGTCTTATCTGTCAAAACAACTAATGCACCATTTAGAGACTAATGACTTACTTACTGACAAACAATTTGCGTACAAAAAGAACATGTCCACAACGACGGCTGCTTATAAAATTTATAACTGTGTGTCAACTGCTTTAGATGATAAATATAAGGTAGCAGGGATATTTTGCGACCTGTCTAAAGCATTTGATGTCATCGACCATGATTTACTGTTAGAAAAAATCAAGCGTTACGGTATAAAGAGTAATACACACCAACTACTCAGTACATTCCTAATAAACCGAAAGCAGACCGTGGCTGTCAATATTGACGGAAAGAAAATAAAGTCGGAAGTGGGTAAAATAGAGGTTGGAATACCGCAGGGATCTGCTCTCGGAAATTATCTATTTCTAATATTTATCAATGACCTTCCGTCATATGTAATTGAAGGTTTAATGGTATTGTTCGCTGATGATACTACTGTAGTGGTGAGCGCGCGTACGCTTGAAGAGCTTAAACGCAAGGTAGACAGTGTATGCACGCAGCTGCATGAGTGGTTTACAATGAACGGCCTGATTCTCAACGCGAATAAGTCAAACATCGTGATTTTCTCGTGCAGAAACTCTCCGGCGCTGTCCTTGCGGAGTCCAATACCTATAAACAATTACTGCAGGTTCCTTTGTTTTTTCATGGATAGCAATCTCTCTTGGAAACAACATGTAGACAGGCTTTGTGAGAAGCTGAGCAGTGCTGTGTTTGCCCTACGGAAACTGAAACCTATTATGTCTGACGAAGCGTTGTTGCAAACATATCACGCCTACTTTCACTCGTTGTTGTCGTACGGCATAATCTTATGGGGCGATTCAACTGATTCGAACCGTGTTTTCATAATACAGAAACGTGCTCTGCGGACGATGGCGGGTGTGCGGCCGAGGCACTCGTGTAGGGAATTATTTAAAACACATGGAATACTAACACAGTACTCCCAATATGTGTTTGACATTGTAATGTTGACGCGACGCAACATATGCGACTTTGAGCGCATGCACATTCCGGGTCGAGTCACGCGGCAAACGGGGCGACTAAAGTCTGTTCCGCGGCGGTTGGCTCTGCTCGATAAAAACCCGCGCGTTGTCGGGCCAGCGTTTTATGAACGACTACCCGCAAATTTAAAAAAAGAATCTTGCGACGAAACATTTAGGCGCCGGCTGAGAGACCTCTTATTATCTAATCCTCTTTATTCTATAAAAGAATATAATGAATTGAAATTTTGACATTATTTAATTTATTATTGTGGTTGATTCGACACTATTGTACCCGTATCGGTACTATTTTGATTATTTTAATTGACTTGTTATTTCTAAACTAGGTATATTGTTAGTATACCTACTTATAATTTATATTTTTTATTTTGATTAAGTTTGAAAATTTAAATATTTTGATTGATTATTGTATTTGACATGATGTTTTAATCCTTAGGTATTGTTTGTATACCTACTCACTTATCATATTGTATCAAATTTTTATTTTATTATATAATGATTTATAATTTGACATGCTACTAATATTTGTATATTTACCATGACATTGTTATATTAAAATTTAAGACGATATTCTTGTGAGTTACTTATGTTATGAAATGTATAATAATATAAGGTAATTTTCATAGATAAATAAATAAATCTAATCTAATCTAATCTGATATAATTATATTCAGTACCTCCTTACAGGAGCATATGAATAATTTACTAAAAGTATTAGACAGACTTAGGGAATCTAACTTCAAGATTCTAATAGATAAATTTAAATTTTTGAAGTTAGAAACCGCTTTTTAGGGCACGTTATCACCAAAGATGGCATTAAGCCAAATCCCGATAAGATCGTCGCGATTTGAAAATTCCCTTTGCCTAAAACATCTACGGAGATAAAGCGTTTCTTAGGGCTCTTAGGTTATTATAGGAAGTTTATCCCGAGTTTCGCTAATGTGACGAAACCCATGACTCAATGCCTTAATTTCAAGTTCAAGTTCAATATTATTTATTGGTTACCATTGTTACATGTCAAAATTGATTGATACACAATTGTCATACATATAAAGTACACATTTGATATACAAAACATGTCAGAATTTACACAAACTTTTCATAATTAATGTCATTTGTTATATAAATGTCAATACATGCCATAATAATTTTGCTTCTGTCAAAAGAATAATTGTTTAAAATTAGTATAAAGATAATAAATAATACATAAAAAATATATGAATTACGGGATAAAATCCTTCAAAGAATAAAAATTAATTCACTGTTTTAAGCGGCACTTAAACGACGCGATAGAAGGTGCATTCCTTACATCATCGGGCAATCTATTGTACACTAGCGGACCCAGCACGTAAACACTTTTTTCCGACTTAGAGGTTTTGTGCGGTATGGAACAGAGTTTGTCTTTGTTTCTTGTTTTGTATTTGTGTGACCTACCATTAATATCGAATAAGCCGATATTTTGATGCGCAAATAGCGCCTCTGAAAGATAATCATTGACGGCAGGGTCAATATTTTGTATTTGCGGAAATATTCGCGAGCAGATACGTCATCCGCAACGGCCGCGTCGGCCGCGCCCGCCCACAGCTCCGTGCCGTAGCCCAGCACCGAGTGCACCGTCGCGAAGTAGCACGAGCGGACCACGCTGGTGTGCGCAGTGAGCGCTAGCCACCTTAACGCGTAACACGCGCTACCTAGATATGTTTTTCCCATTTAAGAGCAAAATCCAGCTCAAATCCTAACAGTTTAGTTGACGCTACCTGTCTAATACTCACACCTGCGACCTGTACCTTCATTTCAGGTGGTGACCGTCATCATTATCATCTTGGCGTCATGTCCCGGTTGCGCCCTTGCGCAGCACGCGAGGGCCCAGGGTCCGCCTTCCTGCAATTTTTGGCCCACTTCGCTCGGTCTTTGGCATACCTAGTGGTGAGCTTATTGGCACGCATATCGTTTTTCACTACGTCAAGCCATCGCTTCTTGGGCCGGCCTCTCCTTCCCGTGCCTGGCAGGGGCGGCATGGCCAGACACTTGTTCCCCACATAACTTGCCGGTCTGCGCAAGACGTGACCATACCATCGAAGGCCGCACTCTTGCAGCATATCTGCGATGTCACGGACGCCAAGGCTACCCCGAATGTGGGCGTTTCGAACCCGATCCTTCCGTGGAACTCCACACATCCACCGCAGCATCTGTATTTCCGTGACGCGCAGCTCCTGCTTGTGCCGCTCTAATAGGGGCCAAGTCTCGCTACCGTACAGGAGAGCAGGTCTAATAATGGTCTTATGGACCTGTCCCTTCAACTTTATCGGCATTTTGGGGTCACAAATGACATCTGTTACCTCCCGCCATTTGACCCAGGCAGCGGGTATTCGGGCCTTGACGTCGCCATCGAAGTTCCCAGGTTGAGCTAAGCACAGATCCCAAGTATCTGACCTGATCCGTGCACTTGACTTCCTCATCGCCTATGCGCACGGGTAGGGGATCTGCACTGTTGCAGGCCATGTACTCTGTCTTCGCCACATTTATCTTTAGACCGCCGTTCTCAAGTGTCTCCTTGCACTTTTTACACGTTGGATTAGTCGCCCCTTGTCATAGTCTGTCAGCGCGATATCGTCAGCATACATAAGCAGCCATGGAGGTACCTCATGATAATCTCGGATGCTGTCGGACAATACGTCTAATATGACGTTGAACAGAAGTGGGCTGAGCACAGAGCCCTGGTGTACCCCAACGGTAATCGGGAAAGGTTTTGTGTCACCAACGGCAGTCCTTACTATGGAATCGGAATCGTGGTACATGTCTCGGATAATGTTAATATAGGCCTCAGGTATGGACTTGGACTGCAACGCCCACCATATAATCTCCTGAGGGATACAGTCAAAAGCCTTCTGCATGTCCAGAAACAGGAAATGCAGGGGTGTGTTCTTTGATCTGTACCCCTCCATGAGGGTTCTCAGGGCAAATACGGGGTCCATGGTTCCGCAGCTTGGCCGAAACCCATACTGACACTCCGAGATTGTACACTCCCGTCGGATCCGAGAGTCCACTCGAAGAGCTTCATGGTGTGAGACATCACCTTTATACCGCGGTAGTTGGTGCACTCCCGCACCGAGCCCTTGCCCTTATAGACTGGAGTAATAATACTCAGCCTCCATTGGTCGGGTATCTTCCCGGTGAGGAGAATGCGGTTATAAAGGTCGCCAAGGATACTCACACCACGAGAGCCCATCGATTTCCACGCCTCATCAGGTCCGACGGCTTTCCGATTCTTCATGTGGCGAAGAGCCGCCTCGACTTCCTCAGGCGTTATCGGTGGCATGAGTCCTTGGTTCCGAGGGAGGTCCGCAAGCGTGCCAAAGTGTTTTAACATGGTAGCACTATAATTATAATATGTATGTAGGTATGCACTTTGTACCATGGGCAGTCAGACTTCTTCCTCCTTTGTCGTGAGGTTGCGTTTGCCGGCAGATTGGCTTGCCCGTCGCCAGGACAGAGCGCAGCGCCGACCGGCGCGCTTGGGGGAGCTAATCCGAATGACTAGCTTGGCTAGACTAGCTGGGAGCGAGTCGGGTGCCTGCGCCCGCCTCGCCCCGCCCCCCCTCTGGCGCCCGCGACGCGTTTAATGGTTAAGAGTTGTCATTTATGTTTTTTATATAGGTATATATTTTTTATTTTTATTACACACATATTTATAATTAAAATTATTTTAGTATAAGTAGGTATATTATAGGTATATATTTTAGTTTGAGCTAAGGGCACAATGATCCGGACCTCACTCCGCGGGACTCGCGGAAGACCAGCGCCGCGGCTCAGGCCGTGGCATACGCTGAGCGAAGTCCTATTGTCGTCAGGGGTACCACTACAGCAGTTCCGATGCTATGTGTATTGTGTATTGTTTACTGTCTGTAATTATATGTGTATTGTGAACTTGTGATGTGGTGTCCTGAGACAATAAATGTATTTCATTTCATTTCATTTAGGTCCGGGGGCTGCACCTCTTTGTGCTGCTTGGTGAGCAGCTCGTGGAAGTACGAGCGCCATCTCTCCTTCACCGCGCGGTTATCGCATAACAGGTTACCGCTAGGGTCATTAACACAGCGGCACGTGGAAATGTCCTGTGCCGCTTTAACCTTCGATCGTGCCAACTTGTATATGAGTTTCTGCCCCTCAGACGATTCCAACTTATTGTACAAAGGACGTAAGTGGTCTCGTCTGGCTCTGGCTACGTTTGCTGGCACGTTTGGCATCCCTGTACGCAGCGTGGTCTTCAGAAGATCTGGACGCTTGCCACTTTTTAAAGAGGGCTTTCTTCGGCATGGTCTCCCTCTGGACTGCATCGTTCTACCACCAGGTCTCCTTGTCAAGCCTGCGACCACCCCTAGACACACCCAGCACCGTCCGCGCTGCCCGTGTGATAGCTGCCTGAGTTCTGTCCCAGAGTTGTTGGACGGGTTCACCGTCTGTCGCAACACTAAAGTCGCTGACAGCAGCGGCGAACTCGTGGGACTTGGTTCCTTCAAGCATCCACCACCGGGTTTGGCGTCGGCACTGCTCCCGGTATTTGCCTCGGGGCTTAACGCGCAGGTCCATCACAAGGACCCGGTGCTGGGCAATGAGACTCTCTCCGTGTATAGCTTTGCAGGTGGCTACTTTGCAAATATTGTCTCTCCGATCTTGGTGGCGCTCCTCCCACTTTTGTAGGTGATCAGATGTTCAGATTTCTTTTGAAGAAACGTGTTTACAATGGCCAAATCGGCAGCCGCACACGTCCGAAGGATTTTTTCCCCTTCAGCGTTACGGCTCCCAAAACTAAAACCGCCATGAACACGGCCAAACTCCTCACACTTCTCACCCACACGGCCATTCAGATCGCCACCCACAACAATACCCTGTGACAACGGAATGTTACGCAGTACTTCCCTGAATTGCTCCCAGAACAGCGCCTTATCCGCATCGCTGCAACTGACCTGTGGAGCGTAGGCACTTATCATGTTGGTCACGATCCCTTCGACAAGCACTCCTACAACCATAAGGCGGTCGCTTATACGCTTCACATCCATGACGCTGTCCCGAAACTCCTCAGAGAGCACTACCCCCACACCGTTGTCCTCACTCGGAGAGCCCGTGTATATCAGCTTGTAGCCGTTCCCGCTGTTGCGGGACCTGTTGCCTCTTCAACGAGTCTCCTGCAAGAACGCTACTGCCACCCTCCGCCTGGCGAGCACATCGGCCAGCTCACGTGCTCCGGTCAGCGTGCCAAGGTTCCACGACGCGAAGCGGACCTTTCTGTGGGCTAGCATCTTTAACCGGGCCCGCACTGGACCAAGTTCTCAAGTTTAGCTACATGGACGTAGTGTATGGTCCGTGTATTTTGAAGCATACACAGAAAAAAATACAGAGAGTGCAAAATGCTTGTGCCAGATTCTGCTTTGACATACCACCGCGAACGCATGTAACTCCGTATTTGAACGCAGCAAAGGTTTTGAAAATGAATGCTAGGCAGTATATACACTTTGCGACTATGTTGTTTGGAGTTATTAGATATAAATTTCCATCTTACCTGGCTTCCAAGTTGTGTTGGTCGCGAGACAACAACCGGTACGGAACTCGGGCTAGTAGTTATTTATTGATAGTACCGAAACATCGGACCGCTGCCTTTACAGATTCATTTAAATACGCTTCAGCCAAAATTTGGAATCATCTTCCACCTCCAATTAGGTGCCTAGAGAAATTACACGGTTTCAAAAACAAGTTGAAAGTACATGTCCTGAGTGCACAACTAAATTCTTAACCAGCTTAAACATTTACCTACTACTTAACTACGGAAGGGTGTTACACTAATATCCTTATAAATAAAACTTTGCTCAATGTGGTACCCACAGGTAGAATTAATTATGTACATAACTAGGTTGGACATGACATTGCATTATTTTTAAATATTTTGACATACCCACAAATATATTATCTTAAGTATATTTTATTTTTTCTTAATTTGTAATATTTATTAATCATTTAATTATTGAAATTATGACATTCCCGCATAATTTATTACCATCAGACCTATAATTCAATTAGTTATGATTATTTATGTAGTTTTGACATACCTTCGTGGTGCGATTCTGTAACTCTCGGTGGTTCACAATAACGGGTGAATAACGCGGTGGATGAACATTAAATGACGGGCAAACGACACGTTGGAGGGAGATGGAGTATATCCAGCTTTGTTTGTGTCTCTTAGCGGAAAGGCATTTCACCTGACACGTACACATATTATATACATTTATTTAAGTATATATTATAATTTATTAATACATTATTTTTCTTATTATATTAGTTTATTGTATTCAGATTTTATTTATTGACTGTAGGCAATGATAGACGCACGTACCAGGGGGTAGCAGTCCGGACCTCACTCCGCGGGACCCGCGGAGGACCAGCGCCGCGGCTTTGGCCGCGGCTCATGCTGAGCGAGGTCCCTTTATCAATTGTAATTTTATGTGTTGATGTATATGTCTTTTTCTTTTTTTGTTTATGTTGTGTTGTGACGTTTCTAGTTATAATAAATGAGTTATTATTATTATTATAAGCAACTGCTTTGAAGTGAAGTATCGCCTGACCTTCGAGAGGATACCAAGTTTCTTGGCTGCAGTCTTGGCTTTGGTTTCGATGTACTGTCCAAAGATAAGATTAAATTGCTATTGAAAACTGTAAATTGTCGGTAATTTCCACAG
This sequence comes from Blastobasis lacticolella, assembly GCA_905147135.1. Lineage (NCBI taxonomy): Eukaryota > Metazoa > Arthropoda > Insecta > Lepidoptera > Blastobasidae > Blastobasis > Blastobasis lacticolella. Next base: position 1,907,846 of record LR990062.1, read on the forward strand.
CTACATCCCGGAAAGCCGGAGTTAGATGGAATGGACTCCGTTTGGCGGAAAACAAACACGCATGTGTTTTGGTAGCGTTGAACGCCACTAGATTGGCTTCGCCCCAGTCGGAAACTGCCTTGAGAGCTTCGTTCAAACGCCTAACCATGGCCTCTCGACAAGACTGAATGTCGTTCCTGTTAGCTTTTGCCTCTGACAGATATCTATCCGTTACTGTGCTGTCGTCAGCGCACCCAAGGGGTACTAGAAGATCGTTGATATGCAGCAAGAAAAGAGTCGCGGACAGAACCGACCCCTGAGGAACTCCCGCGTCGATAGCCTGAGGATCAGACGAGTAACCATCGAGAACTACCCGAAAGTCCGAAATCCAGGTGCAAAATCCAACAGGAATGCCAAATGAGGGAAGCTTGCTTAGTAGGGCTGCGTGCCAAACCCTATCAAAGGCCTTGGAGATATCGAGCGACACAGCAAGGGCCTCGCCATGCTTCTCAATGGCCTCACTCCATATATGAGTGGCATACACCAGAAGGTCCCCAGTAGACCGATCACGTCGGAATCCGTACTGGTAATCGCTGAGGAGATCGTTACCTTCGAGATGCGCAAGAAGTTTGTCTCAAGAACTAATGGAGCGAAGATTGCCTTAGCATATCAAAATGTTAGGGGCCTCAATACTAAGCTGGGATTTTTCAAGCAGAAGTTGTTGGCTTCCAGTTATGACATAGTGGCTGTTACCGAATCATTTTTAAATGAATCAGTTGAAAACTCGGAGATAGCGAGCGACGGATGGAGTATATTGCGTCGTGATCGTTCTACCGGTGGTGGCGGCGGAGTGCTGTTGGCCGCTCGCCCTGGCATCGGACTTACCCGCCGCACTGATTTGGAGACAACTGACGGTGAAGACCTTTGGGCTTTATGCACTATTGATAATCAATGGTGCTATATCTGTGTAGTGTACATAAATCCACGTGCTTCTATGGAGGAGTATATGAATTGGTTCACGAAAGTTAAGTTAATAATAGGTAGTTTAAAGTGTAATATTGTTATAATGGGTGACCTCAATTTGAACCCAAGATATAGATCTAGTGATATTATGAGCTATTATTGTTATTTTCTCTCGGTTTGTGGTTTGATTGAGAAGAATGATGTGTTAAATATGTATGGAGGAAAGTTAGATGTGGTGCTGGTGTCTGAGCGCGCTCGTCATGGCAAAGTATCTGAGATCGAAGGTGATGGTTTGGTACCGCATCGAGATGCTTACCACCCTCCTCTGGATATTGCCGTTACTCTCGATTCAGTAACTGGTCGGGGGGGTTCCGTCACCATTGAGCCAAGTAACATTGACTCTTGTGATGACTGGAACTTTGCGAGGGGTGATTATGCGCTTTTGTATCGGCTTTTCTCTTATGTCTCCTGGGATGAGGTTTATCTTGCTGGAGATGTAGACGAGTCTGTGACGGCTTTTTATAGTATATTATACAATCTTTTCGATCAATGTATACCTAAAAAGAATAGATCTCGTAAAACTAGTAGAACATATCCTGTCTGGTTCTCTGCTGACTTGATTCGCGATATTAGATGTCATCCAAATGGAAGGCAAGTGGAGATCCAGAATACTATACGCAATTTTCGTGCCTCAGATCTGATATTAAGAAGCGAACCTCTCTTTCTTATACATATTACATTCGCAGTGTACAATCGAAAATTAAAAGTGACCCACGTGCTTTTTGGCAACATATAAACAGCCCCAGATCCAAAGCTAGATTTGAGACTAAGGTTTCTTACGCGGGGGAAGATCATACTGGCAGTAGGGCTGCCCAGGCGTTTTCGTCATTTTTCTCAAGTGTATTTTTGCCTGACTCTCCAACTCTTGATATTGATTCGGTAAACTCGAACACTAATACGTCAGCTGGTCATGTCAGTATAGGAGAAATTACAGTGGCAGATATTGAGGTCAGCATCAGTGGGCTGAAATCCAAAAGTGTTGGGCCTGATAAAGTGCCGGCATTTATGTTAAAGGGATGTAAAGATTTTCTAAAGAACCCCTTATGTTTTATTCTAAACCTGTCACTCGCAACCGGTGTGTACCCAACTTGTTGGAAGACTACGTGTGTCATTCCTATCCTTAAGTCTGGTAATCCCGCTAGTGTCGAGAATTATCGGCCTATAGCTAGTTCTTCGGCTCCTGCTAAAATGTATGAATCCATCCTACACAAGGAAATTTCATGGCAGATCAAACCGTACTTATCCGATTGTCAGCACGGGTTTCGTTCAAAACGCTTGGTCAACACCAATCTTCTTACTTTGGTAGATATTATATCGGATCACCTTGACCGCGGTACCCAGGTTGACGTTGTATATTTTGATTTTAAAAAGGCTTTCGATCGGGTCGATAACGACATCCTGTTGAGTAAGCTTTGTGCAATGGGTTTTTCTCCAAATCTCCTAAAACTATTCGCAAGTTATATTTATTTATTTATTATTTATTTATTTATTTAAAACAACTTTACAGTATAACAGTATTCACCAATTCACTGAAAGCTAAAGATATATCAGTATTTATTACAAAACAATATCATTCATTAATCCTCTCGCAGTACTTCAAGCATTCCTTGCACACATCCATCCATCGCCAGTTAAATAAGTCACACTCGGGTGCCGATGCCAGGAGCGCGTTGAGCATACCCAAGGCTCGAATAATGGGTGAATTAGCGTGCGAAACGGTTCGGACCGCGGGAGTAGCGAGTAAACTGGGCTGGCGTGGTCTGAGTTGAATCCTGGGAACTGGAGGTACAAATAGTCGTACCGCTCTAGACACCAGGTCAAGACAGTCTGACTGACCACCCAAAATACGACGAACCATTACCAAAAGGTAGTAATTACGCCTTACCTCTAAAGAATTAAAGCCTAGGAACCCCTGTAGAAATTTAGTCGGGTACAAGAAAGGGTAATACCCATAAATTTTTTTGTAGAGAAAACGAAGGAATGCCTTTTGAATCTTCTCCAGAAGCAAGGCGTAAGTATATTGGTAAGGGTTCCACACTATCGATGACGATTCCAGCTTTGATCTAACCAAGGCAGTATAAACAAGCTTGATTGATGCGGGATCGTGAAATTCTCTGGCGTTCCTGATTATAAAACCTAACCTTTTATAACACCCCACTGCAAGGTCCCTAATGTGTCCGTGGAAGTTTAACGCTGAGTCGAATGTGACGCCCAAATCCTTGACCGTTGTGACGCGCCTAAGTATTTCATGGCCAAGCTTGTACTGAGTTATGATTGGATTTTTAGATCTGCTGAATGAAATCACACAGCACTTATCAGGATTGAAGAGAAGCTTGTTTTCAAGGCTCCATTCCAGTACCGCGTCGATATCATTCTGCAAGGAATTACAATCTGACGCTGTATCCACGACATGAACGAGTTTGAGGTCATCCGCATAGAGCAGACCTTCAGCGGAGCTAAGAACAGATGTCAGGTCATTGATCATGATGTTAAATAAAAGCGGACCCAGTACAGAGCCCTGGCTTACCCCTGAACGTGTGTGATAGAGATCCGACAGGAAACAACCATGGCGTACATACTGCTGCCTATCAGACATGTAGCTGGCAAAGAGCTGCAGCAACTGTGGTGATAAACCAATTGCACAGAGCCTACCCAGCAACACATCATTATCCACCCGGTCAAACGCCTTTTTGAAGTCGAAGTAAAGGACATCAACTTGAGCCCCTCGATCCAGATTTTCGGATATCATGCTGACCAATGTCACTAAATTGGTATTAACCGATCTATTTGACCTAAACCCATGCTGAGCCTCGCACAAATAAGGTTTTATCTGCGAAGAAATACGACTATGGAGAATGCACTCGTATAGCTTGGCCGAAGACGATTGAATCGCTATGGGTCTGCAATTCGTAACATCGGAAGAGTCACCAGACTTAGGAATCGGCGTGACACGGGTAGTTTTCCAGCGTTGTGGGTAAACACTTGTGGACAACGACAAATTAAGAACATGGCAAATAGGACCCACGAGCACATCTTTGCAGCCTTTTATAATAAACGCAGGTACATGATCAGGACCAACCGAAAGTTTGAGCTTATTTATGCCCCTTTCAACTTCCCTGGCAGTAATTTCCGTGACACTTATATAATTAGCAGATGTAGTTTTATCATTTGAGCAGATCTTTTCGCAATCAAGAAGTGGAACATCGGGTAGAAACACGCTAGCAAAGAATGAAGCAAACGCCTGCGCTGCCCCACTGCCAGTAAAGCATTTGCCTTCATAGGTGACTTTAGTTTCAAAGCCAGCCTTGGATTTGAGACTGCTTATGTGTTGCCAGAATGCACGGGGGTTGTCCTTAATCCTATTTTCAATGTGCCGAATGTAAGTGTCATACGCTAGTAGGGAACGTTTTTTTATATCTGTTCAAAGATAAGCAAACTGAGCACAAGACTCTTTACAGCCATGAGCCTTCCATTGGCGATGAAAGACTGCTTTGCGTTTGATGTCCCTAATTAGGTCAGATGTAAACCAAACCGGATACGTCCTATTTGCAGAAGTAGATCTAGTCTTTTTAGGTACACATTTGTCAAATATATCGTAGAGAATGCAATAGAATGAGTCAAAAGCGTCATCAACATTAGGAGCCGTATATACCTCATCCCAAGAAACAACGGATATAAGACTATATAGGAGACTATAATCCCCTTTGGAAAAGTTCCAGTCTTCGCATCGATTTATGTTGCTCGGCTCAATCTTTTCAGAGCGGGTCCGGTACCCGATTTCAAATGTGATGCTAATGTCTAGTGGTGGATGGTATGCGTCACGGCGCGGGACAAGTCCTCCTCCATCTATTTCGGTAACTACCGCACGACGGGCGCGCTCCGACACCAGCACCACATCTATTTACCTCCATGCGAATTCACCACGTTATTCTTCTCTGTCAAACCGCACACAGTCAATAAATAATTATAATAACACAAAACATCATTATTTGTGTGGTTAGGGTTAAGATTTAAGTCACCCATGATAATGACAATTCCCTTTAAAGTCTCTACAACTGACTCAACCTTTAAAAACCAGTTCATGTATTCCTCAACGGAAGCACGAGGATTAATGTACACAACGCACAGGTAGCAACTGACACTCGCAATGGTGCACGAAGCCCAAAGGTCTTCACCAGTGTCGGTCTCCAGTTCCCGCCGACGCTGTAGCGACACGCCGGGACGAGCCGACAGCAGCACCCCGCCTCCACCGCGTCCGTCGCGGCGCAGCAGGCTCCAACCTCCGCAAACTAGCTCGGTGTCGTCGACTGATCCCGTTAGAAATGTTTCAGTAACAGCGACGATGTCATAGCTTGTTGTTAGTAAGCTGTTTCTGAAATGCACCAGTTTAGTATTAAGACCTCTCACGTTTTGGTACGCAATATTAATACATCCAACTGCGTTATTTTGTTTCTGTGGCCTTAATGGATTCAGAGCTGCGTCTTCGTCTCCGAAATAACCAAGCTTTTACCCTTGCGTTATTAGGCCACACGTCAGCTGACAAACACCGCTCGAAATACTGCACCGGTACGGAGATTTTATACGATTTGTAGTCGCCTTTAGGTCGCAGCTCCTCTACGGTGCAATGTGCATCCGGAAATAATTGACGCAGATAATTGCGCACTTCATCCGCTTCCGAAATCATGTTCCACAAATGGATCTGCTTTCGCAGCTCAACGGCTTTTAGTGTGGTGATGGTAGGTCCAGCAGTACCGCGAATATATTCGTTACGCCTAGATTTCCGGTGGCGCACCTCTTTCCATTCATCCCTGGAATCAGTCGGAGAATCCAGAGGGCTCTCAGGAGGATGTTCGACTAGTGTTCGTTGAGTGTGCGTATCTTCAGGCGCGACAGTGGACTCATCAAGCATCACCGATATTGTCGCATCATTCACTTTGTTAACTTCGGAGCTCTTTATCGCTGGAATAGCAGAAACTGTAGTGGTACCAGGTTTCTCGCTCTTCCGTTTCCGCACCCGCTTCGGTTTGGCCTTGTCTGAGCTATTCTCCACATCGTCCACATTCGAAACAGGGGCGCATTGGCACAAACATTGTCTACTAAGTGCCCTCTCGAGACGATCCTCGGTTGTTTTTAATCTATCGGAACAGAGCGTGAGCGCCGTATGGCACTGGGCTATGGCGGATACTGCGTCCGATAATTGCTCCGTCAACATGGTCATTTGTTGACGGAGAACCTGAACCTCCAACGAGTTAATCAAGTGGGCATCGTCGCCACTGTTAATACCAACAGTTGCATTTAAATTGTCCTGACCGTCGAGAGTAATGTCATCAGGTTTCAACACAGTTGTTCCATCCAAAGACTGCAGTATAGACTCATCAACAGTCGCGGTGATCTCCTTGCCAGCGCCAGGTTTAGGTAAAGGTACGGTTTTTTTCCTAATTGTAATATTTTTTAAGGAGGTGGGTGTGCCAACAGTTATATTACAGTTTGGTCCGACTTTTTTTGCAGCTATGGAACATTCGGGGCATACCCAGTCTGCTTTTTCAGCCACAGTAGGAGCCCTAATACAGCAAAGAAAGTGGTATAATTTACCGCAAGACTCAACCATACATCGCAGACAGTCCTCATAGGGAAGCAACTCAAGCTGGCAGCCAGAACAAATCATTACGCCTAGTTATGTTAGTAGAAGCGCGCAAGCAAAGCACAACAATACAAAATAATTGTTATAAGCGTAGCGTAGGTAGCAGTAAGTCATACGGTGCGGCGGCGCGGGCGGTGCAATGCAACAGAGTGGCGGCGTAGTTGTGACGTAAGCCGCGCGCTCGAAGTGAAGGGCTTTTTCGCCGCGGCCGGCCGAGTGCGTGGTAGCGCGGTGGTGTATGAGGCGGCCGGCTGCGCTGTGGCACGGAGGTCCCCGGTTCCAATCCCACACGGGCCGATGTATTTTTTCCAATAATGTGCGTTGCACGGTCAACACAGTAGCTGTCTCACTCTAGGACCGTCCCAGAGGAGGTAACATCAGGTAAAAACACCACAAGAGGGATAAGGAATTGAATATTAGCAAATTCCACCAATCACAAAATAGTTCACAAATAAATTCACAAACTCACAGAGCAACAAATAACACGTCCACACTGGTTGAATAGCGGACGGTGACAGGCATATGTATATGTGTGACAGGCAGCAGTATGTTCGTCATGGATGCTTTATTTCGGACACTTATCACACTCGTTCCGGTATTAGTCAGGGGTCGATATTGGGACCATTACTTTTTGGAATTATGATAAACAACCAACAACGTTAATTTTCCTTCCTCTCCCACACATGGTGTCTCCTGTCTGCGCTAGGGTAGGGGTAGGGTAGTAGTTAGAGTAGGGGTAGGGTAATGTAGGGTTGGAGTAAGATAGAGGTAAGGTAGTATAGGGTTGGGTAGGGGTAAGATAGTGGTAGGGTCGGGGTAAGATAGTGGTAGGGTAGGGGTAAGGTAGTGGTAGGGTAGGGTTAAGGCAATGGTAGGATAGGGTAGGGGTAAGGTAGCGATAGGGAAGGGATAGGATAGAGTAGGGTGGTAGCGACTACCTACCACATACAGCATGTGTGATGCACGCTCACTTAAGTCTGTCTGGCGGTGGCGTGGGGGCCGGGTCGCTCTTTTCCCTCAAATATGGTTGAATTGGACGATGGCTGGGCCCTGCGTTATACTCGTGAACGGGTGCTGCCTTGGTGGACTGGCTTACTCTTGCTGTAGTTTTAGGTGGTTTTTTCTTAATTATACTAGACATACCTATATAATATAATATAGCGTCCCGGCTCTGCCTGGCATTGTCGAGCACGGTTCGGTTGGCGAGGGATACGTTTATCTACGGTCATAGGGCGGTCAGCGTGTCACTGTGTGTTTCCTTCCTACTTTCCTATCCCCCTCATTTTTGACGATTGTCCTAATCAATAAAGAAATTTTGATTTTGATTTTTGAGATGGAGTCCTTATTTCGTCCCAAAGTTTAATATACGCCGATGATCTAAAGGTCATCTGCCCTATTAATGATATGGGTGATTGTGCTGCGTTGCAGCGCGATATTGACTCCCTATTGCAATGGAGCATCGACAATAAGCTCAGCTTCAACCCAGCCAAATGCAGTATCATGTCTTATAGCAGAGCTAAAAATCCTGTGGTTGCCCAGTATGTGCTGAGTGGCATGCCTATCGAGCGGGTTACTACAGTAAGGGATTTAAGAGTGACTTTTGACACTAGATTAAATTTTCATGACCATATGACTTCTATGGCTACTAGCTGTTACAAAAGGTTAGGCTTTGTGATTAGGAATGCCCGAGATTTTGACGATCCTGGTGCATTGAAGCTTATTTATATGGCGTTAGTAAGAAGCAAACAAGAGTTTGCGTCTGTTGTGTGGAATCCTCATGAGAGTACTTACGCTTTACTTCTAGAGAAAATTCAAAAGGCGTTCCTGCGTTTTCTTTACAAGAAAATGTACGGGTATTACCCATTTTTGTACCCAACTAAGTTCCTGCTGGGGATACCACAATTTAATTCTCTAGAAGTAAGGCGTAATGCTGGCCTGCTTATTTTTGTGTGCCGTATTTTGCCGTAGTCTGGGGACTCAGACTTCATGGAGCTCGTTGCTCGGGTTGTGAGACTTTCCGTTCCGCATATCTCTAGGCTATTGCTGAGACCTTGCCAGCATAAAATCTTCGCGGCCCCTGCGGCTCGGACTGTGTCGCGCGCCAGCGCACCTCTCATTCGAGCGTTAACTTTGCCGAATTCGCTTCTGGCATCGGCGCCTGAATGTGATGTTTTTGCGAGTAGATGGGCGGATGTGTGTAAGGAGTGTTTGAGGTTCTGTGAGACGATGAATGGGGGAGTAATATGACATTATATTTTTTGTTATACTATATACTTGAACTATCTTAAGATGTATCTAATATTAAGTTTGCAGTGTAATTAGTAGAGATGAAACGGATAGTTGTTTGGCCGGATACCGGATACCGGATGTCCGGCCAGCCTCCTAGCCGGATAGCCGGATATCCGGCGGCCGGATATTCACAGGTCACATAGTCTCTGAACAAGTTTGTGCAAGCTGTAATCGCGGCGTTTATACGACTGCGTGTGTTTATGTAATTTTGAGTTTTCGTTTAATGTGAATAATTTGAACGTTTAACTGAATAATTCTTCCGCCCTCATACGGATTGATAGTTTCAAAATAGGAGCTTACACATTAGCTCACAGCATCGTAGAGGATAAACGACATCGTATACTATCTCTAAATATAAAGAAATTCATATTTTTAATCCAGGATAACATTTTTTCATATCTATAATAAATATATATATCTTGATTGACTTTAAATTAACACTAAGTACATTATAATACTAGACAGCACTTGTCAAAACTACACACGACAAAAATGCGTATTTATGCTGATCAGCGGGTGTCACCACCCTGTTGGGCAAAGTACGTAATGTCCACACTCGTAGAAGTTACAAAGTCACACCTATGCCCGAGAAAATTTAAGAACGCTCATTGCGATGGTGTGAGCATGTGCTCCGCCCCAAAGATCACCTCAGTGCAAGAAGCCCTAAATCTGGCGACGACTCGCTGACGCCGAAGACACCCACACGCCACCTGGCTGACGGCAGACCAACGGGAACTGAAGGACAATATTATTGACGCTGCTACTGCTCAAAATAAAAAGAAAAGGAGGAAGCAGATAAGGAGAGCTGACTCCAGCTAATGGAAAAGGCATAGTGCAAAAAGAAGAGACCAGAAAACTATTAAAAACTTTTGCTAACCTACCAAATGATGATACAAGTAGAATAGATTCCGATGCCGACGTAATCAATAGTTATTTGATTAATATTTATGGTTTTTAAACGTTTTGATACGACTTTTTACTCGACTGCTACAGAAGGGCATATATTTCCGATGAGCAAAATCACTGTTATGGGGCTTTTCATACATTTTTTACCATCCGGTATTCGGCCGGATATTAACGCATTATCCGGTATCCGGCCGGATAGTAAATTATAGCCGGATAGGCCGGATACCGGATAGTGGCCGGATATCCGTTACATCTCTAGTAATTAGTTCTTAAACTGTAAGACTGTAAAGTTTGTGGAATAAATAAATAAATAAATAAACTGTCCAGACCCGTCCTCCTAGATGGCTTATTCAGGCACTGCAACGAAACACGGCTGGGCTGCTTGACGACGCGTTCGCCTGGAGGGTGGTTACCAGCCACGGCCGAAACCTACCACCGGAGAGAGCTGTCCATTTTGCACTACCCAGGGACCACGTGTAGGGTATCTAGAGTCATGAAGCCCAAAGTGGGTTTCGCCGACGGACGCGGACAGCATCGGGCCCCAACAATAACATGTTACTACAACTGAGACGATTTCCGTACCAGAATCAAAGCCCAGCTAGCCTACAATACATAATTTTAGATAAGGCTACAAAAAGTTGTGCCATATGGTATTCGGCAGAGTAGAATAGCACCAACCCTTAACACTCGTAAGTGTTCTACACGACGATAAAGGTGGTAGGGTAGGCACGGGGTAAGGGGCAGAGTAGGGGCAGGGTAGAGGTAAGGTACCTAGGGGTACCTTACCTCTACTCTAGAGGTAGGGTAGGGGTAGGTTGAATTTATCGATTAGGAGCGTTAATGGTTGAACGATTGAGTATCCCATTTGTAAGCGATAGGTACCGGATTCAAATCCCACTGCGGCCATATACCGATGACTCTTGTCTGAGTTATGTACATTGGTTGAATTCTAGCCGACGCTCTTACGGTGAGAGAAATATCGAGATGAAACCTGGAAATTGTAACCATGCGCCAATCTGGTCAGGTTCCCTTGGTAGCAGGGTCACGGAGGTGAAAAGGTAGTCGCTTCACTGTAATTACCTGATTGCCAAATCCTGGATCATGGTCAAGGCCGACCCCGGACCTTCATGTGCGAAAACACAACCAGACATTATTTATTTTTCTTTTTATGGTTGAATTGGTCGATGGATGGACCCTGCGCTATACTCGTGACCAGGTGCTGCCTTAGTGGACTGGCTTTCTCTTGCTGTAGTTTTTGGTAATTTTCTTAAGTATCCTAGACATACCTATATAATATGTTGACTGAGCTTCTGAAAGCTGATGCCAGATCTGTGCATAAGACCCTTCAAGCGCTATTTAAGTACGTTATTTTCGGAGGAAAAACACTGGAAGCAGCGTGATATTGTTCTTCAAGAAAGTGATAAGACTCTCTTGAAGAACTTTAGACCACATACACCCCATCAAATGCAGCGTAAATGGAAACGAGGATAACAATGATCAATTAACAGACCTCCAGGCTGGGATAAGATCAAATATTACTGCTTAATCTAGTTTTAGAACAGAAAAATTCATAATACTGTGTGAGTGTGTGTGCGTGTGTTTGCATTATTTTCTTTACTAGTATAATCTTCTTTACACTGAGTAGTGTTACATATTCAGCTTGATAAATAATAGTAGTTTATGCAACTGTCATATAAAAGGGGGTATTAAAACATGAGTGGCTGTTTATCATACGAGGCGTAGCCGAGTATGATAATAGTTTGACACGAGTGTTTTAATACCTAATTATATGCAGTTGCATACACTACTTTATCTACATTCATATTTTTATGTTAAAATATCGTACCTATAATTTTTTCAACTTTGCTGGAAGTAAGCTGCGAGTCAGTTCTGTTGTATCTACACATCGAGGATATCAAGCGGCGGGAAATTCACTTAATTACTGTCACATTTATCTATTTATTTGCTTCAAACAAGAAAAAACATTTACAAACACAAATTACTACAAATAGAAAAAATATTCTGTTTAGCGGGAAAATAATTACACAGAATATAAACAGGAAAATTTGAATTTTGAATTTGAATTTGTCAAAGACATTTAGGTATTCAGCCTACATTTGACCGTGTCCGGGCGCCCGACAAGAATTTAAAAAATATAAGTGTTGCATAATGATTAAAAAGTTATTTTACGTTACAGCTGTCATGAAATTAGTATGGAAAATGCTGTATCGAAAAGTAATTTTTTAAAATTTTATGGACTGGCGTGAAAAAAGTGTCTCCTTAAACGACTGTTTTCGAATATGTAATTGGAACATTACGATACGAGTGAAGATAAAATTATTTATATTGTCGTATAAACATGATTCCACTTTATACGGTCTTGTCAGACAAAGATCTCAGGAAATAAAGTAAAACAGTCAGGCTTTCAAGTTCAAAGATTTTATCAACGTCGACGCTGATTTAATTAGCCAAACATAGTTAGTTCTCTGTTAGTCTTAGCTTGCTTCTTATAATTTTGATGTTAAAAATTTCTACCACTTTAAAAAATTATACTTGTATGTGATACTTACAAACTAAGGACAGCCAAAGGAATAAGTTATAAACATGCTATACTGATCGTGATATGATGCGTAACTGAAAACACATTTTTTGTCTTTAATATTGCTGATGTTGAAAAATATTAAAAGAACCGAAACATAATAGCTGAGCTTAGTGTAACGAAAAAAGCTACTCATCGAGATAGCTTTCTCTGGTTGGCTTACATCTATTCAGCAACGGGCGATTTTGTTCTAAGCAACATGTTGAATGCAACTATTTCTTATATGAAGAACTATTGTATTATAAAGCTGTTGGTCTTCCTAATAAATAAAATAATAATAACATTTGCCATTTATGTAATGAGTTTTGCAACACAGCGTTGACCGTTCTACAAAATAAGACTTGTTGAAACATGTTGCTTTTGCACCCAGAGCACATGCGTTTTTTAACAATATTGTTTCTACAAAATGTAAAATGGAGCTATTTAATCTATAGCAACAGACGTTGATCATTGTTGACCATACAACACTGTTGAAATCCCTTGCTTCAAATTGTTGAACTAGCGAAAATACTCCATAACGTCGCCATTCTTCAAACCAACACACCAACAGTCATATTGTTCATGAATCAAGGTACATGTCGATACATCCCCAGCAAGTTAGTTGCTAGTAGGCGAATTTTGCGCAATTATATAAGAGGGCTATGCATGAGCCCAAAAAGGTGCACGATCGCATTCAACGGTGCGTAGTAAAGTTTAGGTATTAATCAACCGGCCGCTCGCAATGAACAGTCCAGTTATGAGCAGCTTAGTGTTCGAAGCAACTAATATTGACTTCATTACATTATTTGACCATTCAGCGAGTGGCCGGCCGAACCAAGAAGGATCAGTGTATGGAAGATCCACACGAACCCACATAAGCGACAGGTCTCTGTCTTCAAAGCCGTGTAGACGGCGGCAACAGATATCCTCCCGAATGAACATACACTCCCCGGTACGACGCACAAAACTATGCTCGAGCTTGTACCCGGGGTATGTTAGGTATGATGTATCAGCCAGGCAGGATATCTGTGTCTCCGTCAGAAAAAGAAGGGCTGGCTGCGCAATCTCAAGGTGTTCATGGACTGCGCTGATGTTGCTGTGAAGACCCCTGATATTGCAAAAGTCCACCTTCAGAGTGGATGAGGTTGCCGCTATAAAAAAAAATTTCTTTTTTTTCTTGGCCATGTTTGGGGAAGTAATTAAAAGTTTGAAGGGGAAACGTTGCTCTGGCAGTAAATAGGCAAAGGGCCTATCATAACCACCACGGGGACTGGCGTAATGCTGGCGACTTCTAGGCTATTGCTGAGACCACGATAACATAATATCTTCACGGCGCCTGTAGCTCGAACTGTGTCTCGCGCCAACGCACCTCTTATTCGAGCGTTAACTTTGCTGAATTCGCTCCTGGCATCGGCGCCTGACTGTGATATTTTTGCGAGTCGTTGGATGGATGTGTGTAGGGAGTGTTTGAGGTTCTGTGAGACGATGAACGATTCAGTAATTTAAAATTATATTGTAACCCCGGGCCGCCGCCAACTCATCGAGCAGCGGTCACCCGTCCGGCAGGCGAGCGAGACGACGGGGACTGGACAGCACCCCGCGCCGTCACGCTGCACCGCCCCTCCCACACCCAGAGCAAGGCCACGTTACCGCGCGATCCTGCATCGCGCGATCCTGATCCACGCGCGACCAAACAACGGCACCCCACGGGGCGACCGACTCTGCATCACTCTAACGACCCGCGCACTCCGTCCACACAAGAAGCCCGCGACCAGGATGTGAAGTCAGTTCTAACTAGGGTTGCCAACCCTACTATATAATATGGTATCCTACTATATTAGGAGTCTACCTAAATATAAATAAAAATTAAAATATAGTAGGCGAAACTACTATATTTGATTAGCACAACATTACTACTTACCGCAGAACGGAACGTATCTATAAGATCCTCAAAAGAAAAAATTTCCTGATGCAAATCGAATATTTCAGAACGATCTTGAGCCTTGACATTTGTATGACGTGACGACAAACTCGAGTCAAATAAAACAAAACAGCTATATAGCTCAATGTAGTAGAAAATATACATTTAGGAAAAAATATAGGTACGAACATTTAATTTAAAGAAACCTACTATATATATATTTTGATTATTTCCCTACCTACTATATTTCAAGGCTTCTAATCCCGAAAATACTATGTTTGGTCTAAAAAAAGTTAGCAACCCTAGTTCTAACGGTACCGGCCTTAGGTTAGCAACCGGTTTTTTGAGTAAATAGTTTCCGTCGGCTTGGGGTTGCCAAGACGACGAGGTACTGGTGATCTAGGAGGAAGGGGTTCAACCAGGCATCTTAACTGTCAGCTTGGGGTCGCCGAGCAGACCGAGCAGAGGAGGGTAGTTGGAAATACCCGGGTTAAGACGTGAAAATGCATTACTCGTCAATTAATTTATTTTAAAAATAGTTATAACTGTTAATAAGTTTCAACAAGTAATTAGTGGTGGTTTATCATAAAAAAACTAGTGTTACGATTTCTATGGTGCGAGTGTTTGTGGCAAATAAGTTATTATAACGACACTAAAGTCGTAACGGTCGCCTTTGTTCGACCGAAATAAGAGGACTACGAAACAGGCAAGTATTATTTTGTTTTACTATTTTTATTAACCTTCCCGCACAGATTTAGTTAAGCCTATCGACTTACTGTAAAATATTTCGAATAAGTAATTTTTTTAAGGACTTGTATAATTATCGAAACAGATTGCATCTATCTTTTTACACCTACGTACCTGTTATACGTATTCATTCTTAATTTATCCCTTAATAATCGAGTGTTATTACTACCGATGAGTGAATACCTTCGCAATAGGTGTGGCACTCGTAGGTATCTTACAGATTGCTAAGCCGTGGTCGTTGACCCGGGCTGATAACAAAAAAGTGAACGCATCTTGTCAAAACATAGATCTTGTTCATAGTAAACTTTAGACAGTTAAATATAGCATTATAATAAATAAGTAAACAGGTTACTACTCCTGCTTTAATTTTTTTGTCAGATAGGTACCTAGCTACCTGACAAAATAAGTTGGTACAACTTGATCCCTATAATTATTGTCCAATTAATATTTTTGTGTAAAGTCCCGAAGCACATACCAATCGAAAGTTCCGAGTTTATAGATTCATAGCTACTCACCCCACGAATTTGACTGTGGACTTATTCGCCTGCGTATGGAGTGTTGTGTTTTTTTTGCCTACCTATAAACACTTATTGAACACAAAACACGCAATTATAAACTACACAGCGTTCACATTATCTAGTGAACAACGTTTACCCACACACAAGGTCCAGTTTACCGGCTCTCTTCGCTTGACAATTAGTGGAAGCGAAGTAGAAGACAAAAAACATTCACAGACTCTCAGACAGCACTAACACAGACTGCACAAAAATAATAATATCGCATCAATACGAGCACGGAGCAAGACACAAGGCACATTATTTCTCTGCGGTAGGTGCATGCGTCCGCCGTTTTGCAAATTTGCCTCTCTTTTCCCTCTGCATTCTAAGACCTCTCACCTTTAACTTTAATTTATTATATAACGCCTGCCTTTTCCCTGTTTATTTTGTCGGCTCTGTATTTTTCATACTTTACTATTTTCATTTACTTTCATTCCATTTACGTTGTAAAGTGGGTGGGTGGGTAGTTTGACATACCCAACTGACTAGCGTGGTAGAGCTCGTCTAGTCTAAGATGACGCGCCCCATTACTTAGTTAGTTCATTTCACTGTGTGAGTGCAAATATTGATAACGACACTTCATCTGTGTGGGAGCCAATGAACGACGCGTGCTCCTACGTTTGAATCTTACCGGCAACTGAATGACCAATTACAACGGCATTTGTATTTGTATTGCATCCATATTTTAAACTTGCTTGTGTGCGTTAATGCGATAGTGGGGCGCGTCATTTTAGATTAGACGAGCTCTACCTAGGTGTAGACCGATGAGTGATTTTCTGATTGCAGATACCTAATATTTGTAGGTATTACTAGTTGTTAGTAGAATATTTTGATAATAGTGTCTCTTAATATCAGTGAAATAATATAGAATATTTTGTTAAGTAAGTAGATAGTTAACAGGCTATATTACTGTTGGTTTGCCAGTTAGTTGTTAATAACTACTTGACTGGAGCCCTCTCCACAACATTGGAGGGCTTTGCCATAAATATATTGTATTTTGTAAAGTAGATAGCTAAATTAGCAGTCTATTGTTTGTTTGCCATTTGATAGGTATTAATTAACTTATTAACTTGAGCCTCCTTCAAACCAGTGGAGGTCTTTGCCATAATATATAATATTTTGTTAAGTGGAGCACTAAATTAGCAGTTTTATAGTAGGTATAAGAAAGTAATAATAGATATTAAAATATTTTTATGGGGTTGTTTGCCTATTGATAAGGTTAAATAATATAATATATAATTTATTAATGTCTCTCACAACATTAACACAACCTATAGATTAGTCCGTAATACCTAATATTCGTGTTGGAATTTAGGCTGTCCCGATTTGTTGTCAGTTTCAGGCCACCCAGTGCCGACGAATACTTTCAAATATGGTGAAGACACGACGCACTGCCTGCTAGGAGATCGAATGCAAGCTGCAACTGGCGCTGGACGAGCTGAAATGCTCCAAAACTCTCTGCGACCAGCTGTTGGAGGAACGCATAGACGCGGAACAGGAGATTCAAAGCGTCATTGGCACTAACACTCAGTTAAAGAGTGAGCTTGCTTCTATGCATTAGGAGTACTTGGAAGTAACCAGGGACAGAAACGAGATACGCAACGTACTCGCAGAGTAGCAGACCTGTCACAGTAATTACACAAGAGCCTTAAGCAGAATCTCAGAACAGGAACTAGCTCTGAGCGAGGCTCACAATATTATAACAAAATATGAGCAGCGACGGACTATCGACTCACACCAAAAATCCCAGTGTCTGTATGATGGACTGGTAGAACCAGAATATAATCACCAAGCAGTGTCTGAAAGCACTTCTGACCCATCTAATTCCTGGAATAAGACCACATCAATGTCACATTTATGACCTGAGTGGTTCAGTGGTCAACATACCGGTCTGCCATGCAAGAGGTCCCGGGTTCAATTCCCGGCCGGGCAGAAATTGAAATGATGAATTTTAATTTCTGCTACGGGTCTGGGTGTTCTATGTATAATAAGTATGTATTTAAAAGCATATAAGTAGTTTATCAGTTATCTAGCACCCATAACACAAGCTTTGCTTACTTTGGGGCTAGTAGGCGCTGTGTGAATTTGTCCACGATTATTTATTTATTTATTTACTTAATATAAATAGAAAGAAAATCAAAACGAGATCCTAAAATAAAAAAAAATGTGTTAAAATTACCTATCAGAAAGTAAAGTCATCAAAGCAAAACAAAATAATTCACCAGTTATCCCAGACAACGAATCAGTTACGAAATGATTTTGAAGAATTTAATTCTAAATTGGTACATGCGCAACAAACTCATACCACGGAGACACACGAGATGTATATAAAAATAAAAAAAATGCAAATAGACTTAAGATAGTAAATAGAAAACATAAAATTGCACAAAATGAAATAATTACTTGGAAAGAAGCTACCTCTGAAATTGTCAAATTGTCGAATGAAAACTCAGACACGATTGAACGACTGATGATTGCCAAAGAAAAGGAATGTGAGTGTGTCGCTTCGGAGCTTCAGCGCCCCACGCCCCAGCCGCAAAAATTGTCGTCGCCTCCGAGGCGCATGCTGCGAGCACCGCGGCCCCCGCGGTTAACGTCGAACCCACGGTCAACGAATGTAAGGTCTTAGCCGCCCCGGCCTTCGCGGCCACCTCTGCCACCGCGGCTCACATCGTACCTGCGGTCGTCGGGCCCCACAAAGCCTCAGCCGCCCCGGCCGTCGCGGCCACCTCTTATGCTGCCGCTGCGAAGAGAACGAGGCGCTCTACGGCCCACGCGGCTCACATCCAGCCCGCAGTCGACAAGCCATTTAAGGCCACAGCCGCACCGACCATTGCGGCCACCTCCTATGCCACCATAGCAAGGAGATCGAAGCGCTTGCTATATTTGTATTTTATATAAGTGAACAACAGGGGATCAGCTCACTTCGAGGGGATGGTAAGGTGCTGGCGATTGCTGCCAAATCACAAACAAGGAAAATGTTCCACCACTGTTTATTGCTCTCTATTTCTATTCCTCCCTTTTTTTATTTCTCACTTCAAAATCATTTTTTGCGCCCAACGCAAAGGAAATGGGCACCCTCCGGTATAGCGGTTGGGAGGGAGGAGGTGAACTCTCATGAGTATCCCAGCCGGCCGGCCGTACTAAACACCCCCTGGAAGCACCTGTAGCCATAAGGGCCTTTCAGGTTTCATCGGATGCTACACCCCGTAGGGACGGGGTGCGCTCAACGTCACTCCTTACGGAGCATACGCTGGAGAATTTATAGCGAGACCCCATATCAGACCCAGGGGGTCCCGCTGCTGTGGATTGGGATTGGGGGCCTACGGGGGCCGCTGAAACGGCAGGGAGGGGCTCTGTCGAGTCGTCCTGAGCCTCCAGGAGGAGGTTCAGGGCGCTCGACAGTTCGTCGGGGGGATCCGTGAGGACGTGTCTCGGTCTCCGTACCACGTGGCCGGAGACCGGGCGGGGAGCGTAGGCTGCTGCCTCTCGCACGAGCGGATTGGGATGCTCCTCCGCGGCCTTGAAAAAGGTCTCGGAGAGCGTTCTAAGAAACTGCTGCAGGGTAGGCAGGTCCATGTCATGGTGTAGGTCCGCATTGCGGACGTACCATGGAGCCGCCGTTGCCCTACGGCAGAAGATGTTCTGCACAATTTGCAGTTTCTTTATGACGTGGGAATAACCCGTTCTACCGTAGATGGCGCTGTACGGTAGAACGGGTTATTTCTGCATCGCGTGAGCGAAGACGGGTTCCAAATCGGAATCCTTTTTACCCTTATGTATTGAGCGCGCAAACTGGTCACCGCGATGCAGAAATAACCCGTTCTACCGTACAGCGCCATCTAGCGGCGACTGACCAATCTATATGACTCAAACAATAAGAAAGGTTTATGCAATATTTACTATACACAATATTATGCATTTACATAAATGTCATTTTTATCTTTATACTAGCGGCCCGCCCCGGGTTCGCACGGTTACCACTACGGGTACACGGGTTACACACGACCGCTGCGTAGGGAGACGACCGCGCGATTGAGCCGCGCGGCACTTTATTTCTTGACATTGACTCCCCTCCCGTATCCCGTGCTGCCTAGGTAGCCGAGCGGACTGAGCGGCGAACACGCGACTTTCTTCTTATATTCACATTTTTAAACTCGTGATATCTTTCGAATGGAATGTCTGAATTGAATAATTCAAAAAGTTAAATAAAGGTATTGAAGCAGTCGTGAATATGAAGTAATTGATTTTGATAAGGATATGACCAAGGTACAAATAAAGAGCGTTTTTAGCGGCGGCATATCAATTAAATTTTGAAAATAAAAGAATACCTATTGTGACATAACTAATAGGTTGGGGAAAAAGTTTCTTCGCATTTTATATGAAAATTCAAAACATTTTTTATTATAGTTTATTTACATTTAACTAAAGTATGTAGGTACCATTTTGTTCGATAACTTTTTGCCATCTTATTAGTAGGGACATGATCCTATTGCTATAGCAATTTTGGGGCTTCTGATCAAAAAACTGCGTCAAGTAGTTTTGGCAGTCCTCTCGTGATGTTAACCTGACACTGCCTAAAGAATTCTGAAGATACCGAAACAGGTGGAAATCTGAATGTGCAAGGTCAGGACTATACGGCGGATGCATTAACACCTTCCAGCCAAACTCTCTTAATTTTTGCTGAGTAGTTAAAGATGTGTGAGGTCTAGCGTTATCATGATAAAAAACCAGTCCCCTTCTGTTGATTAATTCTGGCCGCTTAATCTCAACTTCTTGCTTTAATCTTATCAGTTGTTCGCAGTTGAGTTCTGAATGGATAGTCCTGCCTGGTGGTAACAGCTCATAATGAATAATGCTATTCCAATCCCACCACACACACAGCATCACCTTGTTGCGAGTTAACCCGGGTTTCGCCACAGTCTGTGAAGCCTGACCGGAATTGGACCATGACCTTTTTCACACGTTCTTGTCGTACGTGATCCACTTTTCATCACCAGTTATCAATTTCTTAAAAAATTGTTCGGTTTCATTACGTCGTCATAAAGAATCACAAATGAGTACACGATTCATTAGGTTTCTTTCAGAGAGCTCGTGAGGTACCCAAATATCGAGCTTTTTTGTGTACCCATTTTTTTCTAATTGCGCTAAAACTGTTTTGTGTTCAATTCCCAGTTCTTCAGCTACGTCGTAACTACTAATATGCCAATCTTGCTTCACTTTTTCAAAAATAGCATCCATTGTATCCATAACAGGGCGACCAGAGCGACGTGCATCTTTGACATAAAATTTCCGGATTGATAACGACACTGCATTAGGTCCATAAACATCGCCAGTTTTTACCTTTTTTTGTAGTAAAATTTTAAAACGTATCTAATTTCTTTATTAGATTCACTCATCTTGACGGCAAGAAAAACAAATGAAAATCACGCATTTTCATAATTTGAATTTGAAATTATCTTCTTTAAAATTTAAACTTGTAAATGATACCAAAACCAGCCAGGTACATATAGTATAGCCAAAGAGGCCCAACGGTGAAAGAATGTTTGAAATCGGTCCAGTAGTTTAGAAGCCTATTCAATACAAACAAACAAACAAACAAAAAATCAAACATTTCCTCTTTATAATATTAGTATAGATATTTATTTACTATATCAACAAAGATTTACAACATAAGTAAATACGCTACACCACCCCTCTAGAGACCGTCACTACGGGAGATAATAGCCCGGGAACTTTACAGTGCGACCAGAGCGAGTTTTATGGACGTCAATATCAGGTGGCTCAGGTAAGATTAGTGGGTGTGTTGTCGTAAGTGGGTTTGTGTGTGTGGTGTGTGCACATGGGTCGTTCTACCGATACCGTGACTGGTTTGCCTCTCACCATGACTTTGATGATTTTGTCACGTCGCTGCAATACCTGGTGTGGACCTGTGAAAGCTGGTTTGAGAGAACCACACTTCGTATCGTCACGTATTAAGACGTGCGACGATGTGGATAGCCCCTTAAAAATAAATGTTGGACGCTTACCACCATGCCGTGAGGCTGGGGCTGGTTGCAATTTGATTGAAATCCAGCGCAGCCGCCCGACAAAGTCAACCATATCAATGGTGGTGACAGCCTGTAAGCCCAGCAGGTCACCGGGTAACCGCAACGACTCGCCATATACGAGTTCCGCTGCAGTAGCGTTGATGTCCTCTTTATGAGCACACCGAATGCCCCATAAAATCAGCAGTAATGAGTCTACCCAATTATCACTAGCGTGTCATACGATAGCCGGTTTTAATTGGCGGTGGAAACGCTCAACGAGTCCATTTCAAGCTGAATGATAAGCCGTTATGCGCCTATGCTAGAACCCTATTAATTTTGCAAGGTTATTAAACAATGAAGACTCGAATTGGCTACCTCGGTCTGCTACTATGTCAGTGGGACAGCAAAAACGGGATATCCATCCACTGACGAGGGCTCTGGCGACAGACTCTGCAGAAATATCCTGCAATAGAATCGCCTCCGGCCAGCGGGTAAAGCGGTCCACAGCGGTGAGACAATACCAAAAGCCTTGGCAGTATGGCATAGGTCCAATTAAATGGATATGAATAAATGTGAACCTTGCCTTTGTAAGTTTGAAGGTGCTCAGCGGTGCAGTCGTATGCCGGGTGACTTTGGAGCGTTGGCAAGCTAAGCAGCTACGCGTCCACTCCTTACAGTCTTTCCTTACTCCTGGCCAGACGTACTTTTCTGACACCAATTTAGCAGCGGCAGCTCCACCAGGATGACTGAGGCAGTGCAAGCTCTCAAAGGCCTGCCTTCGCATTTCCTTGGCTACATA
Source organism: Blastobasis lacticolella (assembly GCA_905147135.1). Classification (NCBI taxonomy): domain Eukaryota; kingdom Metazoa; phylum Arthropoda; class Insecta; order Lepidoptera; family Blastobasidae; genus Blastobasis; species Blastobasis lacticolella. The sequence goes on from LR990062.1 coordinate 1,930,315, forward strand.
CGGTTTCAGAATGTTGCCGCTCTCATCGCATTATAGTTCGACATTAATACCTGGTATATTTAACTTCTTTAGGTGAAGTGAACTATTTCCAGACATGAGCATCTGCAGTTCGCCATCGGCGTTCTGACAGCGTTCTTCAGCTACCTTTTTCAGGTCGACTGGCTGTGCCTTTATCCTTGAGAGGCTATCGGCAACCACGTTGTCCTTGCCCGCGATATGCCTAATGTCAGTTGCAAACTGCGATATGAAGTCCAGGTGGCGAAACTGCCTCGGTGAGCAATTAGCTTTCTGTTGCTGGAACGCGTAGGTAAGAGGTTTGTGGTCCGTAAAGGCCACGAATGATGTTGCCTCTATCATGTGCTGGATATATTTAATGGCCTCGTAACTTGCCAACAACTCGCGGTTGCATGGAGAGCACTTCCTTTGAGCTGTTGTCAATTTACGGGAGAAGAATGCTAGAGGTTGCCATGAGTCACATTTGCGCTGTTGCAGAACTTCTCAGTCTCAAAAACTCTTCTGGAACATCCGAGCCCGCCAGGTAACGTAGATGACGCAGGAACTGAGATGGTTTGCGGTCTCCAAGTTCTTCATGAGTAAGCAATTGTTTCACCTTTTTGTCCCGGGATGCTGATAGTCTCTTCACGAGCTCCGTTTTTAACAGCTGGTACTTGTGGGTAGTACTCGGGTCGTTAACTACGTCCTCTACTTTGGCCGCGTAAAAGGAGTCCAAATGTGCTATCGCGTAATAGAATTTGGTTGACTCCGATGTAATATTGGCCAGGACGAATTGGCTCTCCAGCTGGTTAAGCCGGAGTCCTGGTTTCTCCGGATTGCGGCATCTTGATCCCAACTCGGTTCACCTGCGCCTGTATACCCGCACAGTCGAAAAATCATCTTCGCCGTTGCCATCTTGCCGCGCTTTACTCATTTTGCGACGTGTTGCTTGTCGAAGGTCACCAGTTATGGGGATTGTGAGCAACGATGATAGAAATGAAGCACGGGTGATGGGTAAAATTAGCATATAATGATTGAAAGCAAGCAGAGTTACAATGGTACAAGCAATAACTATGAACTACGTAAGCGCGCGGTGCGAGACGGAAAGACGCAGCCTAGCGTTGGGAACATCGAATAAAGACTGTCGCATGTCTCCGGTATTCGGCGGGTCCGAGCGCGAGGGCCGCGCATCGGCCCGCGCGGCCGCCCGGCAAAACTGGTGTCCGTGTCACACCGCGCGAATTTATCTAATCAGAAAACGGAATACGTTTCTCCGTTAATATATCTTATACTACGATACAAAAGTAGTTTATATAAATATGTAAGTAAGTTTGTATTTTATATAAGATAGGGTTCTACAATATTTACTTCACACACACACACACACACATCGAGATGACACCGTTCAAATCGGACGTGTCTAGTAATTAATTATATTATTAATTATTTGCGGAGTCACGACCTAGTTTTTGGCAGTAAGCAATATCTGTGTCAACTGTGTCGATTTCTGTGTGAATCATATTAGTATAATAAATAAATAAATAATAAATATTAGTGGACAAATTCACACAGCGCTATCTAGCCCCACACTAAGCAAAGCTTGTACTATGGGTGCTAGATAACTGATATACTACTTAAATACTTTTTTTATATACATACTTATTATACATAGAACACCCACCCGTAACAGAAATTAAAATTCATCATTTCAATTTCTGAGCGGTCGGGAATCGAACCCGGGACCTCTTGCGTGGCAGACTGGCATGTTGACCATTAAACCACTCAGGTCGTCACTAATGATATAAAGACTAAGTGCTAGTTTTAAAGTAGAAAAATAGAAAATTTAATAAGGCGCAGCCCGCCGGCTACGTTTACGCAGGGTCAATAGGGTTTACGCTGGGTCAATATTACATAAACCGTTTTCAAGTTTATTTTTATTTAACTTGGCGAATGTTTTTGTTTGACATACTTTAGGTGTCTTAAGATTTAAGGTTAGTAGTACAGCATTATGATCGGTTATTGTGGAGTTAGTCGCTAGTAAAATTGATTGAAGATTCGATTTAAACATGATATGGTCCAAACAAGAGCCGCTCTGATGGGTAGGGAATGTGTGCGCTGAAAGTAAGCTATGAAAATAACACAGATTAAGATATTCGTGACCAGCTGCATCTGAACACTCTGGACGTATATTCAAGTTTATGTCTCCCACGAGAGCTATATTTTTAAAAGATGATAAGCTTTGTAGTGTCTCGTTTAATGACTCTATAAATATATCTGTTTGCCTAAAAGAAGGTGGCGTGTATAAGGCCAGTATAGCAACCTCCGTGCCAATTTTGATAAGAATTCGATTACAATCTCTCATATTGGGTTCTTCAACGGTCACACCCAAAGTATATTTAATGTAAACTACTACCCCGTCATTCTGATTGTAATTTATTTTACTATTGTACGGTTTCTAGCCTTCCATTATGGGCACATTGTATTGGTTATTTAGCCAGCATTCGGTTAAAACAATGATGTCACAGGCAATGTTTAGTCGCTGTTGGAATGCGGTAAAGTTATCAAAAATTTTAAAGACACTACGTATGTTTTGTGTTAGTATGGTTAATGGATTACCGTAAGCGGACAAGACCTTGACTCGGATACAGAGAAATTATCTAAAACCTTAAAGAGATAATCCGTCATTCACTCAAAGAATTTTCTAAAATAATAACTATATTTGGCGCTCTCAGGCGCCCTCATAATCTACAGTGTTTTTATACTTTTTTTCGGCCATTAGCTTGGCGGGACATTCAGGAGCACCTGTTTTATGGTTGCCCGGCTTTTTGAAGCCCGATCACGTCACGCATTTTGCTGGCTTGAGTCTTTTTTGTGTAGTCGTTTAGCGAGTGACCTAGATCGCCACAATGGCCGCACGTGATATCAGCCTGACGACAAGATTTTGCTGCATGTCCTATGCATGTGCATGTGCATGCTGTGTGTTTTGCTGCGTGCTGACACTGAAAGCAGCGAGTGACAAGAGTGAAGTCTCCGACAGGGCATGATGACCAGTTTACGAAGACTCTATCTTGCGTTATGAGTGCCTTACGCAGGTAAGTAGAGAGTAGGTACTTCTAAAATGTAATTACAGGTCTCGGCATCTTTCTTCCCCGACTTATGACTCAACTTTATGGACGTCAAAAAGATCTCAAGTGTTATCTTTTTTCTTAACCATATCGGCGAAGGAAAAGGTACCTGTCGTAGGTTTTGAGGACTTTTTAATGATTTGTTTTAGGTCTTGTAGCTGCTGTGATAAGTCGTGCTTGTCTTTTAGAGCTTGAAGCATATTATGAGTCTGAGGGCCATTTTTTTTAGGGCTTGGTACAGCACAGCCATCTGCGAGGTCCCACTACCAATTTTCCGGCATATGTTGTTAATTTTGAGCTACTGGTCTGAATTCAGCTTACTTTCGGCTGATATTGTACAAATCTCGTTGAGGCACTGTTTGATTGACGTCATCCAACGTTGAATTTCGGGCGTCGACACCATTTCATAATAATATGTAATATTGGCCCAGTTTACATTTCTGCTGACGACAATAGTAGTATGTCTTACTTAATAAAAACTGTACAGCAAGCTATTCAGAATAGTACAAGCTATGTAAAATCGAGCAACAAAAATTACAATAAAAACCTTAGATCACGCCAGGTCTAATCCGCTGTATGAAACACAGAGATAAATTGCATAGTAAGGCAAAATCAAATCCGCATCGGAATCGGAATTTTTGTAATGATATTTTGAAAAAAGTTAAAAATTGTTACGATAATAGTGAATTAGTCAAACCCGGAACAAATAGTAAAATGATTTGGAACATTAAAAAAGTTACATACACGCCAAAACAACATGAGTCGTCTTCAGGTATACTGCAGGCGCAGTCGTCCCACATGGCATCTACAAACACTGTTAATAGTTATTTTGTGAACGTAGGAAAATCCTTAGCAGAACAAATGCAGATTTCATACCAATTTCTTTATTGCCCGCTATTTCAAAAATATTAGAGAAAATAATAAATAGCAGGCTAGTGCAGTACCTAGGAAACAAATCAATCTTATCAAAAAGGCAATTTGGTTTCAGATCCAAATTGTCAACTGCCGATGCTGTGCACCATTTAGACTACTTAGCCTTTGAACTTGATAAAGGTCATCATCCTGTGGGAGTATTCCTGGACCTTGCCAAAGCATTTGACACAGTCTACGTAACTATTCTTTTGCATAAGCTTGAATCTTTGGGAATTAGAGGTACTCAGCTTAAACTTTTTGCTAGCTGCCTAGATGAGCGCACGCAATGTGTTAAAATAGACCATGTAGTCAGTGCTGATCAGAAAAACACTAATTACGGAGTTCCCCAAGAAAGTATCTTGGGTCCTACTCTATTTTTAATTTATATAAACGACCTCTGCAACCTTCATTTAGACAAGGGCACAATCATATCTTACGCCGATGATACCGCTCTCCTTTTCTCGGCAAGTTCGAAAGAGGAAGCCTACAAATATGCACAGATAGGTTTTAATGTTGTAAATAACTGGCTACAGCAACATCTACTAACATTAAATGTAGAAAAGACCAAATATATTAAGGTTTCCATGCGTAAATCCAGTCCTGATCAAACAATTCCGTAGCTGTATGCCCATTACTGTGACGTTATGACCAACGAGTGTAAATGTACTGAAATAGCAAGAACAATCAAAATTAAATATTTTGGTGTAATAAATTGATGAAAATTTGACATTTGTAGGGCATAGCGGGGTATCTCGTTCGAATTGGAGCCGCCCGACTGGGGAAGTACCTCCACCTTACAGAATATCGCAGCTAAATAATACTCTTTTAAATAGTATTGTGTTTCTGCCGGTGAGTAAGGTTTCCAGTGCTCCATGGGGTGGGGATTTGGGGAACCGTGGCTTTGGCAGTGGAGTGGCATTTGCTTTTTGCTGCCAGAGCAACGTGTTATAGAGGTGGGCAACGCATTAGCGATACTCTTGGTGTTGCTAATGTCTATAGGCAGTGGTGACCACTTTCCATCAGGTGGCCCGCTTGCCTGTTTGCCTACCGTATTTTTATGACAATTAAAAAAAAAAAAAAGAATCCGTAAATTAATATATGTTTTAAAAAAACTGCGATCTATTTCTAACTTTAAGCTAATAATACAGGTTTATTTCTCACTTTGCCAATCAATATTAACCTACTGCATTACGTCGTGGGGTGGGGTAGGTAAAACGTTATTAATAAATATTGAAAGAGCCCAGAGAGCCGTTCTTAAGGTTTCTACTTTTCGTCCCTTCCTCTATCGAACGGTGTTGCTGTATAAAGCTTGTAATGTATTAACTGTAAGACAATTGTTTACATTAAACACGGTACTAAGACAACACTTAGCCCTTCCATATAGCACGGAATTTATTAAAAGAAGACGGAATGATATTGTTTGCCCTCAAAATGCAACAAAACATGTTCTCATCAAGGTTTTACATGTTCCTTGGACCGCTTCTCTACAACAGATTAAATAGAAAATTACGTCTGTATTGTAACTGTTACAGTAGTTGTAAGAAACTTGTTCAAGAAGCTCTCCAAAAGGTGTCATATGAAGATACAGAGAAATTACTGTTAGTTAATATCGATTATATTATAATTATATACTTCTATTCTTTTTACTTATAATTACTTCTGTATAATTAGTAATAGTTGCATGTTAAATTTTCGCCTTTTGTACTTTTTCGACTTTTAATTTTTCGCCTGAAACACAGGGTATCCTAGTTCAGGCAATTTAGTTATTATTAATTACCTTTTAAATTGTAAATGTATCCCATAAGATTTAATGAATACATTTTTATTGATTTTCTGTATACATTTTTATCTGTATATTTACTACTATACTTTAATTTACTATGTCAACAAAGATTTACATCATAAGTAAATACGCCACAAGAGCCAGTTGACGAGACTGAAAACGGATGACTACAAAGTTGTTTCGACCAAGTCCGAGGTTTTGAGGAAAGTCAAGAGGTTCTATGGACAGTTATACACGACAACACGGGCACCTGTTACCAGTATAGCAAAAGACCCCAGAGCCAAGTTGACCCGACACTACACCGAAGATATCCCGGAAATCAGCCTGTACGAGATTAGTATGGCTCTCAAACAGCTTAAGAACAACAAGGCACCGGGTGATGATGGAATAACAGCTGAGCTTCTGAAAGGTGGTGGCAAACCTGTGCTTTAGACCCTTCAGAAACTGTTCAATTCCGTCATCGTCGAGGGAAAAACGCCGGAAGCATGGCTCAGAAGCATAGTGGACCTGGACCAGTGGGTGGAGTAGGACCACGCTAAGTCCAAATCACTTTTTTTTTAAAAAGAAAAAAAGTCTCTGTATGGCAACTAGTGCCATGTCTTTTATCCGTCATAGAACGTCATTCATAAAAGTCATAACATACAAATTGACTGACTTGAAAAATATTGTTGAGGCGATTGGCACATTGGAGCGCAGCACTCATTCTGGCGAAATTTGGAAATATGTGTAATTTTTATATTGCTTTGTATACAATAAAAAATTTAGGAATTCTCCAAATTGTTATAATCTTTTCATAAAATTATATTATTTAGGCGAAAAATAATTTGAGAACTGCGTAAAGAAATACCTATTTGACAATCCTGGAGACCTCACTTCACAGCAGCGGCCTATTTGACGCCTTTTTATGTAGAAAGTACAGCGCCAAAAACTTATCTGACCCGCAGCCCGTGTCAAATGTGTCAAAGAAAAAAGACGCACGAGCGCGCGTAGATGCGTTTTCAGTGTGTTCGACTATGAGTAATTTCCATAGAAACCGATGACAGCTCAAATAACTTCATTTCACGCACTAACGCAAGTCATGCACAACTGTACGGTGCTGCGTTCCAGTGTGCGGATTGCTTAAATAATAATGGACAATGACTGACAAGGACAGATTATCCAATGGATATTGCCATATCCACATTTTATATTTTCTACCACTGTCAGTTGATTCGGACTAAGCGTGGTCTTATTATAGTGTTCTTCAAGAAAGGTGATAAGGCTCTCTTGAAGAACTTCAGACCAATATCGCTGCTGACCCCTGTGTATAAGCTGTTTTCGAGAGTCATTACATATCGTCTCTCACGCAGGCTTGAACAAGCCGGATTCCGACAAGGTTTTGGTCTCATAGACCACACATACGCTGCGGCAGGATATACAGAAGACCAAAGAGTATAACTGGCCATTATGCTTGGCGTTTGTGGACTATGAGATAGCTTTCGATTCGATCGAAACTTTGGCGGTGCTCCAGTCTCTGCAGCGGTGCCAAATTGACTATCGATATATTGAAGCGCTGAAGTGTTTGTACGAAAATGCCACTATGTCAGTTCGTCTCAAGGACAAGACCACAGAGCCTATTCAGCTGCAGCGAGGTGTTAGACTAGGTGATGTCATATCACCGAAGTTGTTCACCGCTGCACTGGAGGTTATCGTTAGGCTTCTGGAGTGGGACGGACTTGGCATCAATATTAACGGCGAGTACCTCACTCACCTCAGATTTTCTGACGATATCGTAGTCATGGCTGAAACCCTGGAAGACTTAGGCAAAATTCTCGATGACCTCTGTGGTGCCTCTCAACAAGTAGGTCTTAAAATGAACATGGACAAGACGAAAATTATGTCGAATGTCCATGTTGTGCCTACTCCAGTGACAATTGGAGGCACTCCACTTGAAGTTGTTAATGACCTTACTTACCTAGGACAAATATGCCAGCTAGGTAGGCCCAATTTCGAGAAAGAGGTCAATCGACGAATCCAAGTCAGTTGGGCAGCGTTCGGGAAGCTACGCCCCATATTTTTGTCCCAATTACCACAGTGTCTCAAGACGAAGGTCTTTGAACAATGTGTGTTGCCAGTGATAATTTACGGAACTGATACGTGGCCACTCACTATGGGCGTTATAGAAAAGCTCACTATTACCCGAAGGGCAATGGAAAGAGCTATACTCGGAGTTTCTTTGCGCGATCGAATCAGAAATGAAGAGATCCGCAAGCGAATTAAAGTCACCGACATAGCTCTAAGGATTGCCAGACTGAAGTGACAGTGGGCAGGGCTATATAGCTCGAAGAACAGATGGCCGATGGGGCAGTAAAGTTCTCGAGTGGCGACCACGTACCGGAAGACGCAGCGTGGGTAGGCCTCATACAAGGTGGACCGACGACCTGGTAAGGATCGCAGGTACCAGCTGGATGCGGAAAGCACAGGACCTGCCTTAGTGGAGATCTCTGGGAGAGGCTCCCACTCTCCCTTAAGACTTTAATATAAAAAAAAATTAGACCTAGCTATAAAAAATGATTTTTTCCTATTGACTGAATAGGTAGGAAACGACCCCACCTACCCCCCATTTTCGTATGTTCAACGATCTGCCGATCACCTTGTATAATATAATCAAAATTAAACATATTTATTTGACGTCAAATTGTTGAAGTACTAACAATAATTTACAATTAATTGCAAACGTAGGACGTCATAAACGTAAATTTAATTTATGTATTAATATAATATAAATTAAATTTTTATTACATTAAATTAACTAATAAAAATGTTAGTCTGTTTAAAAAAGGATAATTACTCGCTGCTTAAATTTTAGATAAAATAAGAGCATGGACACTTTAACTACCGAAGTAATAATAATTTACAACTTTTATGTGTGCATTTTATTACTCAGCGTGCTGATTTTTCATTGATTTATTGCTTTAACAGTTATTGTGCACAGGAAATACATAATGAATAACAGGCAAAGTAATAAATGGCACAACAATTTATAGTTCTTTAAGGCATATCGATTTGACAATTTGGCCATGTGCTGCGTATGTCCCAGAGATACGTCGGAATAAGTGCCTTATCTTGTCGGAATCAGAGACACAAGAAGCGATGGATTACGGCTTACAACGTGAGGATACTGAAGACCATGCAAAGTAGAGAAGAAAGAGTAGTAAAGTGGTCCACAGTATCTGACTACGTCTCCTGATTAAAAAATGTCCTACATCTAGGCACAGTCATATTATTATTCTTATACAACGTTGTAGATAATAGTTACGAGCTATGAGATTTAGATTATGGAGCTATTAGAGTATGAAATGGAACTGCGGTCATTAATTTAAAAACTACATAATGGTAAGATCCACTTCAAACAACACACATTTGTTGATCGCAGTTAGACGAAAGGTCGCTTTATGGTACGCGTACATTTCGCAGCGCGAAATGCGTACTTAGCACATAAGTGACATGCCGGGTCACAGCATACGTCCGGCAGATTTTAAGTACAGTATACTACAGAATACCGGACATTACAACTGTAGGATAGGATAGAAGAACTTAACGCGGTTGCAATAAAAACGTGAATTGAAAAATAAAAACACGTGCGCGTATACACTCGGCTCCCCTTAGTATAGCACATTCTGACGGCGCGCAACGGGGCGAGGCGGGCCATATAGCAGACACAAAAATCCGCATCGCAATATCCGACACGCTACGTCCCGGGATAGTGTGCGATAGTACATTAAAATACATACAAGTAATTCGAGCGGATTTTTACGCTGCAGCCCGACACAGTATGCTCATACCTTCAATAAGCACTATGCTTTAACGGATATAAAAAAAAATCATATGACAACGTACCATCTACATTTAAAAAAGCAATCACATTTTAATAATACTACGACTTCCTTAGTAGGTACAACTCTGTTGTTATTTCATCTTCTGGATGTTGTGTGAATGCCATAGTTGATTTTTCTTGTTAATATTAACGTAACTATTGTCCATTACGAAGAGTGAGCTATTGATGATTATGATAGTTGTGTTGGCTATTAAGGTCCTGGTCTTTTGAAAAACATCCAATTGATTTAGATAGTACAGAAATACTTACCGTCATGGACCGCAGTGGAATCCTTAAATACCGGGGATAGTTAATGAGTTGATAATCCTCAACCCACCCGTCGACCTGCTGGATTATAATTGGTACTATTATTTGAAGTGCAAGAAGAGTATTACAGTGAGCGTCGGCGGCCTCAGGGTTAAGTGGTGTGACCCGTCGAAGGGGCCGTACCTCTAGGTATCTAATCGAACCTCAGTGCCGCCTTGTACCACTCTTTGTTGAGTTATGTATATTAGTTTAACACTATTCGATGCTCTTACCCACTAAATACCCACTCACCCCCCGAGGGGTCGACTGTAAACGATAGTGCTCTCGACTTTTTAAAATTAATTTTGTAGAAGATGTCTACCAAAGTGCTAGAAAATTTAGTTCGCGATCTATCGAAAACATCCCCAACCTAGTGACGCGAATTAGTGCTCTGGAATCGACAATTAGCAAACAATCTAGCCAAATCGCTACACTAATACTCAATCGGACAAAAGCAATATCTACCCCCGACGTTTCGAAAATCATAGCAACGGCATCTGTACCGGAAGCGCTACAGCGACCATACCGCCAAGCCCGCCTAAAGGCGATGGAAGCTATCGGACGCACTGCGACCGGCTGGACTAATGATTCGCCGGCAGCACCCGACCGATCGATATCAGTCGATGTTATTCGAGTGTCTGTTACTAACTCTGAGGCCACGAAACCGGCGGCAATACCGACAGCAATGGATGCAGACTCGGATTGGACCAAGGTTATAAACCGTAAAAGCAAGAAACGCCGCTTGCGTGTCACTGTAGGGTTTGGTAAACCGTTTGACAATCTTCAAACTGTAGAAAGACTTACATTCCTCTTTTATAATCGGGGTTCCGGAGAGTTTATTTGAACTAATATAATGGGCCCCAGTGGCCCTAACACAAGTGTGTCCGAGAGAATGCTCGCGCCGCGAGCGAGCGTTTGTCTCTTTCTCTCAATACTAAGACAAAAGAGATAGCAATACCTATGTCGCGCTTTTTCTCGCTTATCGCGCGTGTCAGCTTTAATATATGTCCTACTTATAACTACGGTATATTTTATTTGTAAAAACCTAAAAAATATAGAATTGTAAATTCTGAAATAAATGATTATTTATTTATTTATTATTATTTATTTAATATAAATGTCATGTAAAATACATTCTTGGAGGTAGTGCTATCTGTTAGTACATAGGTTATAAAGTATTTAAGAGAGATTGGGCGAAGTGGAGGAGTAATACTTGGTAACCAGACCCTTGCAGAAGCCGGGACTGGTCGTTCAAATGATGATGAAGTATCTTAAGACTGATATTTGTGTACGAGTTTATTAGAAAATATATTATTTAGAATAACGTATGATTCTAGTGGACATTAATTTATCAAACAAAAGCATGTTTTAAATATATTATGTATATTGTAATAAGCAATGTAATCCATTATAAAATAAGGTATTTATTTAAACAACATTGGCTGTATTAAACAAGATTTTATAAAACAAACAAAGTACCATAGGTAAGCCACATTTATACAAAATTCTCACCAAATATTATGACACAATTATCCATCACATAATTAAATATTTATCCTTTATAAATGGGACAGTGGTATTACGTACTATTCAATAAATAAACAATTCGTCGCAGTCGTAGAACAAAGACGGTTCTGGTTTTTCTCAATTTTAGTTTTTTTGCATAAGTTGATTCAAAATATCATCCTTAATCGATGTATAAAACTATTTTTCAGATTTTCTTAAAAATTACCGAGATACAGAGTTGGAATACAGACGGTTTTGATTTTTGCCCGCAGTACAAAGTCGGATGGAACGATCCGACGATGTACGTCGCCCATTTCTGTCTTTTGCGCCGCGTGGACGACTGACGGATAGTAACTACCGTCATTCTTCATCGGACTGTCACGGAAGCGATACTTAAACTTTACTTTCAATTGCTATTATTTAAATGGCATGCTAAAAGAAGTACGATATTGTTAATTAGTTAATTATTATGTCTCATAAATCAACACATACACTTTCGTTTTTTAATGGCAATAAAAATGATAACGATACAATTCGGACGACGTGTAAAATGTGTGAAATAAGGCTTCACTGACAATAAAATAAAATTAAACGCATTAATAGCAAACCAGATATGTATTCTTGAATTAAATATTATAACAATTGAAATTTTTTATTGAAGTTATTGTAAAATTTGTTTTTAATTATACTATCACTAAAAAACGACGATCTATTGAATCCGTCTTTGTTCTAGGGAGTTTAAAATGTGTTACGGTTCAGTGGCATTTTTTACATAAATTCTTTTAAGAGTTAACTACTGATGTGTAGAATATCTTGACAGGTCCCACAATTAATACATTGTTTTATGAGACGGTAAATAAAATACGACTTTGTTCTGTGTATTGGTCGCAGTCGTTTTATACAAACCATCTTTATTTTACGGACAGGTGAAAGTCGGTTGTATACAACCGCCGTTGTTTTTTGGAGAGACTTAGAAGAACGTCTTTTTTACATAGTGAAATCTTTCTTTTTCATACATTATAGTAACAATGTATTATTTAATCTTTGAATATAGACTCCCTTTATTGACAGTTAACTCGTTGGTGTGGATATATTTGTATTATTTATTTTGCGGCAGCTTCCACAGAAGCCCTTCTGCTTTGCACATTTCCGCATCACCAACTGACTAAGCGCTCATATTTTACTGCTCAATATGATGGTTGTCAATCAGATATAGTGACTCAGTCCTCTGATATAATTAGAGGATATTCTTATATGACTTCGGCGAAATTACACCACTTTCTGTAACAATAAATAACCCCCAATCTTTAAAGCTGCTTATGCAGTAACTCGCCTATGCCGTTAACTCTAATTTTCAATGATTTACTATCCATCAGTGATTTTTGTATTATTTACAAAACATGTCTAGATATTTTTTAGATTATAAGTAACAAAAATTATCTCTTATCATCATCATATCAGTCGGAAGACGCCCACTGCTGGGCTATGCTTCCCCCAAAGATATCCACAAAGGTCGGTCTTGGAATAACCTGCGTCATGAAAGAAGAGGCTTGTCAAATGGCAGTAGAGGGTTTTTGCGCAGGTAATCGTCTACTGCGCAAGTCGAACCACGTGACCCGCCATGTCTCTTCTTACATGACTAGTTATACCTGCAATCTTTACCAGACGTCAATGTACCTAGTGGGAGGCCTACCCACGCTGCGTCTTCTAGTACGTGGTCGCCACTCGAAAACTTTCCTGCCATCTGTTCTGCGAGCTATGTGCCCTGCCCGCTGTCACTTTAGCTTGGCTATCTTTCGGGCTATGTGTTACCTTAGTTCGCTTGTGGATTTCCTCATTCCTGATTAGATCGCGCAATGAGACTTTCCAACGCCCCTTGGGTGACAGTATATTTTTTTATAACGTCCACAAAGATCGGCCATGTCTCTGTTTCGTAGGTCATCACTGGCAATACACACTGGTCAAAGACCTTCGCCTTGAGGCATTGCTGTAATTTGCACGAAAATATATGGCGTTGCTTCCCAAACGCTGCCCAACCGAGTTGGATTCGTCCTTGTCCATTCGATTTATCTCTTTCATGAAATTAGAGGTCTGTCTGGTGGTGGCACAGGGGCCGGGTCGCCCTGTTCCCTCAAATATGGTTGAATTGGATGATGGCTGGACCCTGCGTTACTCTTACTGTAGTTTTAGGTGGTTTTATGAGTATAATATATCTATATAATATTATGTCGGGTGTAATCCGGCTCTGCTTGGCATTGTCGGGCACTGACCAGCTCTGTCTGGTATTGTCGGACACGGTCTGGCCGTTGTCGGCGTGGGGTGGGGGTGTACCGGTCATGGGGCGGCCAATAACTTACGAACCGTACCTACCTAACTAGACTGTTTGTCCTAGGTGTGTATAATAATAGTCATCAACAACTTCGAGTGGAGCTCCTCCAACTGTCACTGGAGTAGGAATAACATTAACATTGGATATTATCTTGTTCATGTTCATTGACCTACTTATTGCCAGGCACTACAGGATAGCCTACTTACTAGTGGCCGTCTGGTGTCAGCCAGAGTAGAACAGCATCAACCTTTACACTCGTGGATGTCGTAAAAGGCGACTAATGTTTTCGAGGCAAAAGTTCTGGAGTCTCCGTAGATTAAAAAATAGGCAGGAGGCATATTTACAACACTGCGATCGCCAACCTGCCTGTCGCGCGTGGCGATTATAGCATTCTTCCCACAGCATGACAGGTAGATACAGGCCACGGCCCCCGGTACCCGGCGGCCCTGCAATTCCTGACTATGGTAGCGGCGGGGCAGGGGGTGCGTATAATCTCTGGAAGAGAGCCTACCGTAATCGACGCTTACTTAGGGAATGAAAAAATAATAGATAGGTGATAGGGTAAGTGTGTGATAGGTACTTGCAGAGCCAATGTGGCGATGCTTAAACAATTAATAAACCCATAAAGTTGTGTTTACCATCTTCTATTGTAAACAGTAGTTTGTCATTTAATTAATAAATATCTCTTTATATTTTTTATGTATCCCAGTTTTTTGTCAGTTCAGACAAACCACAATTTTACATTCTGGTGAATATAATCTTATAAAATCTCAAATAACGTCAACGTGTATGTTAATTTGATTTTGAAAATCATCTCGAAATATAATTTGTTATGGACTGCCATAATTAATTATTCCTACAAACCGTTAATGTTTCTTGTTGGAGATCATTATAATTATTATATTGCTAAGACTTACTTATATAGTTTATGACTTTTGTTGTACCTGACCTTTGTAATTACCAAATATTTTTGATTACTTAATCAATTTAATTATGTTTCCTAGTTACAAATTTCAGTTATACATTCATTTATTCAAATCCGTCGGTTAAATTTGGCTGATATTTCCTAGAAAAACGACGGCAACGATGATACGTCTGTAATTCTGCAAACATAGTCCGAAGAACAAAGTCGGTACATAACATCCGTCACATTAATGTCCATAGAATAAAGACGCATCTGACTTTTTACAAAATCTATAATACTATCTATAATCTATAATACAATTATTTATTTTATGTCAAATAAAAAAAAGGACATACATAGAATATTACATATAAAAATTATTGCAATTGCTACAGCAGTTTCTAAAATATATCTTAAAACTTGGTTCCAAAACTTTAACGCGCTGTACGTAAAGTTACTGATTTGCAGATCCGTCTTTATTCTACGATTGCGACGAATTATATAAATAAATAAAACCAATACAAAATATAAAGCAACAATAATACAATGCAAGTTTGTACTTAACTCTGTGCCGGCTCTGAAGCATACTAGCTCATACTACCTTCTAGCCGGAAATGTCAATTCTATTCTCATTTCCGTTCTCCTAAATTTTCTGATAGATTGATTACATGTTAATTTAATGTATTACAATACTTTTAACATTATTATAAATGTATTACATGATTAATTAAGGATGTTTCTCATAAACAGTACTTAACTGATCAATGACAAACAATCGTTCATAAATTACCACACTTCGTTCTGAAGTTGGTAAAATGTTTACGAAAGTATTTTGAAATATTGATTATTATTAATCACGATATTTAATACCAATTAAAACATACTAAACTACCTAATATCTAACACGCGCGAGAGCAACTTGTGCTAGGCCTACAGCGCGTGCTTTATAGCAACTGGTTTCTCGCAGTCGCGCCAGTCGCCGCCGCCTCAGTCGCCAAATGCTAGCCGCGCGAACACTACGTGAAGTCGTTCTCTGCATGCCGTACTTCAGAACGTGCAGTGTTTAAGAAACAAAACTCATCGCATCGAATCTTTAACTCAAAGTGACTGTCGTTATGATCTCCTGTTGCTTACAGAGCAATGGATGACTGTGGATGAGCTTAATGTTTGCAGCATCATGAATTAAAATTTAGCGTCCCATTATTGTAGGCCGTCTATGCAACACGGGGTACCAGCATATTTGTGCCTAATGATGTGACTTATATAGATAGACGTGACCTTTGCGCTTTTTTATTGAAATGCACATAGAAATAGCCGCAATAGAAGTAATAGATTGAAACCTAATTGTATTTTGTGTGTATAGATCTAAGACGGAAGGTGATTTCGGCCATATATTAGGTACTTTTACTGAAATATTTAATAGCGTCTGTAGGCTTAAGAAGGTTCAATGTCGCACAACACAGCAGTTATGGTGCAATAATAAACGTTCGAGTTAGTTATTGCAGGTGATAGCGATGTAAGTACAACACTTCCCGTCGAGTTATGAATTAAAGCAATTTTACTTAAGCTGTAAAAGTAGGCATATGAGTTTACTCGCTCACACTAGAAAGAAATTCCTAAATCAATGTGTCTCTGTTAGTATTAATCCAGGGCGGGCTTTATGGAACATTATAAAATCTGAGACGAATAAAACTCCTCAGAATAACGGAATGGTTCCTTTGCAACACGCAGTAGGCGGTCCGGGCGAGACGGGGCGGCAGCGCTTAGCGAGCGCCCTAAATGCGCACTATGTATCCGTGTGCAAGACACGCCGTTGCGGCCCGACATCACTGTTGCTATGCAATTACTGCGTGACAATGTTCCACCAGTTCACCGATGCATGTTCATTAATCCATTCACAGTAGATGAACTAAAGAAAATAACTAGGAAAATGAAACCTAAGCGCACGAAGGATATTTACAAAATTCCTACGTACATTTTACATAAATTACCCCATGACTTTTTGATTACCCTGTGTGAACTATTTAATTAAGTTATCTGCCAGGGTAAATATCCTGATTATTTGAAAATTGTGAAGGTCATCCCTGTGTACAAAGGCAAGGGTAATAGGATAGATTTAAAGAGCTATCGACCAATATCGCTGGTGCTGGCCTTTTCAAAAATATTTGAAATTGGCATCTGCTCACGTCTTTCAGATTTACTCTCCAGCAATAACTCGATGTGTCCGCAGCAGCACGCCTACCAGGCGGGCCGTTACACGGCGGGCGCGGCGCGGCTGCTTCAGCGCACCGTGCTGCACAATCTCGAGGTCAGGAGATGCGTCGCGGCCGTATTTTTCGACATATCTCGTGCTTTTGATTTAGTAGACCATCAACTAATCATTGCTAAACTTGAGCATTACGGCGTTCGTGGTGTTCCGCTACAGCTCATAAAAACTTTTTTATCCCACCGTGCGCATGTGACAGAAGTGGGCAGTAGTAGATCTGAGTACGATCAAATCGGTGACAGATTAGTCCCGTAAGGCTCTTATGTCGGGAATAGCATATTTTTGCTAATGATGAACGATGTGCCTGCGATGAAGTGTTTCTTTCTCACTTTGTAGATTTCATAATGTACGCGGACGTCATTTGTGCAATAGTACACGCGACCGATGAGCAGGAGCTGGGTCTCAATGTTAAAACCGTAACGCATGTGATCGCGGAATGGTCACGAGCAAACGGTATGCAACTGAATATTGCCATTTACCTGCACCAACAGAATCGGTGTAGGTGAATAATATCCTCGTTCCTAGCGTTGACTGCGCTCGTTTTGTCGGATTTGAACTCGATCGATTTCTTCAGTGGCAAGTGACACATCGACAAACTATGTCTGAAATTAAATTCATAATAGTCTATTTCATAATAGTCAGATTGGTTTAACTAAAGGCCGATCAACAGTTGATGCAGGTGTCGAATTGATTAAACACATCTACAGTGCTTGGGAGAGATCACAAAATGCTATTGGGATTTTTTGTGATCTTTCCAAATCATTTATTATTTATTGATTTATTATTTAATAGTTTATTGCACACAAAAATGGTAACAAAGATATGGTAAATATATAAATGACACAAAAGGCACTACTTATTTCTAAAAAGAAATTTCTTCCAGCAGGCCTACAGCAAAGAGAACGTGATGACTGGAAGTAGTTTAAGACGTGCACAATACATAAATATTAAAAATAGACTACACTATCGATAAATTTCTACATATATACCATATACCTTACAAAATATATACATATATAGATTTATTTAAATATTTATTTATTTATTTCACAGTTTTACAGCATATAAATTATTATTCAAAAAGGTTACATTATTAAGTTGTAATGCCAATTACAAAACTGCAACTTATAATTTTGGTAATTAATATAGCCAGTACACAATTTAAAATACAAATAGAAAATGAAAACTAAAACTAAATATAAACTTCTCTCTAAAATATAATATAAGTTTCTCTCTCTGTATGGTTGTGTGTGTTTGTGTGTGTGTGTGTGTGCGTGTGTTTATGTGTGTGTTCGTGTGTTTTGTTTAATGTATGAGTGTGTTATCCTTCACGTGACTGGAGGTACTGTATAACCCTTTTTGTAGATTGTGCTCGGCTAAGATGGAAGACATCAGCACTGTCGGTGAGGCACTTCTCATACCCGTCTATAGCCCTATTGAGCGGGGAGCCCAGGGCATAGCCGCTGCGCGCGCGGCGGTGGTCAAGTAGCCGAGGCCAGCGGCCACCGCGGCGCGCGCGCGGGTCTCCCACGCACAGCAACACTCGGGATAACAGTTGCGGACAATCAACCCCGTAGTGTATAACGTCATGTAGGAGCCTCATGTCAGCCACAAAGCGTCTGTCCTCCAAAGACATGATCTTATGTCTGTTCAGATCGGCCGCATAGCCCGCCGGTACCGTGCCAGAGAAATAATTAAGCCTGTTGATGAACGATTTTTGTACCGACTCCAGCCTTGTGCGATGGATAGCGTAGACCGGTGACCAAACAGGTGACGCATACTCTAAAACACTCCTGACATAGGCGTAATATAGACCTTTGAAAGCCGCAGTAGACTTCAGGGGCTTAATAGATCTAAAAATAAAACCTAGCATCCTAATCGCTTTCGCAACAATAGCCTCATAGTGAGCACAGAAGGTCAGTTTGGAATCTAGAATGACTCCCAGATCCCTCACTTGATCACCGCGTTCAATTGCTGCGTTGTTAAGCCTATACGTTGTGCGAATTGGATTTCTCTTCCTGGTGAAAGTGACAGTCATGCACTTTTTCACGTTGAGATCCAGGCTGTTCTGTGCACAGTATTTCGATACTCTGTCAAGATCTTCCTGTAGTTTTACGCAATCGGTTGAGCATTTAATGGGCATGAAAATCTTAGTATCGTCGGCATACATTAGGAATAACGCATTACGAAAACAGGACGCATAATCATAAAGGCAGATGTTAAAAAGAAGCGGTCCCAAATGGGAACCCTGAGGAACTCCTGAGGGAATGGGCGCAAAACGAGAATGATAACACCCGACCCTGACAGCCTGACTCCTATTTCGGAGATAAGATTCGAACCATCGAAGGAGGTCGCCGTGCACACCAACTTCCTCTAGTTAGCGTAAAATCGTACTATGGTTCAATCTATCAAAGCACTTAGAGTAGTCGGTGTACATGACATCCACCTGATAGCCCTTATCCATGTAACTGGCGACGGAATCTACGAACCCAGCCAAGTTTGTCATGGTGGAGCGCTTGCGCATGAATCCGTGCTGGGTCGGCGGGACGCTACGGGCAAGCAAAGGGTAAACCTGATCGTAAACAATCTCTTCAAAAACCTTGCTGAAAGTGGTCAGAATCGAAACTGGGCGATATTGTTCAGCAAGGACCTTTGAACCACTCTTATGAATTGGCACAATGAAGGCCTGTTTCCAAACTGTTGGAAAGACGCCCTCCGCAATCGATCTTCTGTATAATATACTTAGTGGTAAAGCTAAATAGCGAGCGCAGTAACGAATGAAGATCGGGGGAATGGCATCACAACCCACGCCTTTGTTTATATTTAATTTTAAAAGGTATTTCTGTACTATGTCGCAAGTAATCTCCAAAGTGCCTATATAACATAAATAATTAACGCGTGAATCTACCGAGAGACATGAAGTGGGTGTATTCGTTGTATAAACGGATTGAAAGTAATCCAGAAAAATATCACATATTTCTAGTCCGTTGGTGCCAGTGCGAGTACCATAATTTATCTGTGCGGGCAAGCCATGATCGCGTCTCAGACTCTTTGCGTAACTCCAAAACTTTTTCGGATCTCGAGTGATTGATTGAGTGCACTGCTGTTTATACCTACTCCAGCATTGTCGCTGTAGTTTCTTGTGCCTAGATCGTAGCAGGGAGAATGTTTCACGATCACAACTATTGCCCGTTCGTTTCCAGAGTGAGTGATATTTGTGTTTTTCTTTAATTATTTTCACTAACGCCCTGGAGTACCAAACTGGATAGCCATCTGGAGTGCTATAGAAAAACGGAACATGTTTGTCTATAACAGAGTTTATAGTAGTATTTAAAAAAAGCACAGCCTCATCCAGCGGTACATTGTTCAGAACAAGATTCCAATCAATTGTACACAAATCATGGAAAATATTTTCGTAATGGGCCTTTTTAAATTTATAAATTTTCTTACAGGGTATTTTCAAAGGTTTGTGATTGATATTAACTAGATCTAATTCAAGCGCCGGGTGATGAGGCCAATCCTCGCGAGTGATTGGATCAACTACGCGTCAAACCTCCACCTCAGTATTAGAAAATGCAATATCTAAAAACCGGCCATTGCCATTGGGGACCCCGCTCGATAAAACCCTCTTGACAGTCGCCCGACATCCCACTAGGGTAAAAATATCCTCCTGATCGTGAAACCCAATTAATATTTGGTAAATTAAAATCGCCTAATAGCAAATAATGAGCTTTCGCTGTGCACTGCTCCCGCAAATAAACAGTTAGTCTGCGCAATTGATCGTCATGACTGGACCCCGAACCCGGTAAGTAAACGCAAATAATGTGCAAATCCAACTCAGAATGAATCGTGCGCGCCCCTATAATAATGTGCACTAACTCGAGGCTCATCGTGTCGGACAACGGCGGCACAAGCGGCGGCGGCGGGGCGCGGCGCGCGGCGAGCGAGCGGCGGCTGTGTTCATGAGTCGGACATTCATAGTCTATGGTTAAGACGGCTCATGGAGGTGTCCTTGTCTATGATCCAAGAT
Organism: Blastobasis lacticolella; assembly: GCA_905147135.1. NCBI lineage: Eukaryota > Metazoa > Arthropoda > Insecta > Lepidoptera > Blastobasidae > Blastobasis > Blastobasis lacticolella. The sequence goes on from LR990062.1 coordinate 1,951,326, forward strand.
AGTGGTCTTGTTCTGGCAAATGCTAAATGTGCAACACGTGTTTTTACAAATATAAAACTTCCCTTCATAAATTACGGCATTTTCATTCAAGATCACAAACATGGTGTCAGGTGCCCCGCTCCGCGGGATGGACTTCGCCAACAATAACTTGTCAGATGCATTTAAGTCGTTCGAACAACGCTTGCAAATTTTTCTCTCGGCTAACGGGTTGGACGAAGCAAAGGATAAAAGAAAGGTAAATATCCTACTCAATTCCATAGGAGAACAAGGAATACAAATTTACAACTCGTTTACGTGCAAAGGGGACGAAACCTTACATGAAATAGTAAGCAAGTTTGAAAAGTATTTTTCTCCGAGAAAAAATGTACAATTGCAACGAAACGAATTTTTCCATGCATGCCAGGAGGAAAACATGAGGCTGGAGGAATATTTTCAGAAAATTATAAATTTGGCAAAGACATGTGAATTTGCTGACCAACAGGACAGCTTGACGGCATCGAAAATAATTTCAGGATTGCACAAAAAATACAAGGATGAGAAAACAAAATTAATGACTGAAGAAGATAAAAAATTAACCGTGGAATATGTAATGAAATTTTTAATTACAGCTGATGCCTCCTCAAAATATTTTAAAGATTGTGAAGACTCCACTTCAGCAGAAGTGTGTTTTTTCAAAGGAAAAAAGCAAATAAGAAATTGTCGTAATTGCGGCACTTCACATGACATAAACAAGTGCCCCGCTTTTGGTAAAATGTGCTACAAATGTGATAAACGGAATCATTTCAGTAAATTATGCCGCAGTAATCATCGTATGGCCTCAAGAAAGCAAATAAACGTGGTGGAGAATGGGAACAGTGAGGAGGAGAAAGAAGAAAGTGATTTCTTTATCGGCTATGTAGGCAACGAGATACTACAAGAATTTACAGTTAATGATGTCAAAGTACAGATGAAGATGGATACAGGGGCAGCATGCAATGTTATAGGAATGGAGGTATGTAAGAAATTAAATTTAGAAAAGTTAAAAATTTTACCCTGTGACAAAAAAGTTATACAATTAGATGGAAAATGTGTGCCTGTTAGAGGGACTTGTTGGCTGGAAATTATACATCCTAGCAAAAGGAAGTATAATGTGAAATTTATCATAATTGAAGGGGCTATCCCTACTTTACTAGGCTGCAGGACCTGTTTAACCTATAATTTTGTCTCAGCAAATACAAATCTTGTAAATGTAAATAATATTACATGTGCAAATGAGAAGTCATTCAGTAAAATTCAATTGCTTAAATCTCATTACAGTGAGCTGTTTGACGGGGGTCTCGGGTGTGTTCCAGGATCTGTAAATATTTGTTTGAGTAATGATGCAATCCCATCGGTACAAGCATCTAGAAGAGTTCCATTTTCATTACTGCCTGAGCTACAGAAGGAATTACACAGAATGGAAAATTTAGGTGTGATAGAAAAGGTAAATAAACCCACTAAGTGGGTAAATAATTTAGTATTTGTACGAAAACCAAATGGTAAATTGCGAATTTGTATCGACCCGAGATCATTAAATAAATATATAATACAACCTAAGTATCAATTACCTACTATAGATGAAATCAAAAGCAAAATGCAAAATTCCAAAATCTTTGCATTATTAGATGCCTCAAATGGATTTTGGATGCTGAACTTAGATGAGCCCAGTTCGGAGTTGTGCACATTTATAACACCATTTGGCAGATATAAATTCAAACGATTACCATTTGGAATTAGCTCAGCTCCAGAGGAATTTAGTAGAATCATTAGTCAAATGTTTGAAAATGTTGAAGGAGTAATTCCGTACCTTGATGACTTATGTATTTATGCTCAGACTGTAGAGGAGTTAAATGAAAAATTAGTGAAAGTAATGGATATTGCATTAAAAAATGGCATTAAATTTAATGAATCTAAATGTAAATTCTTTGTATCAGAACTTCTATTTGTGGGTCACAAGTTCACATCAAATGGTGTTTTTCCAGATCCAGAAAAAGTAAAGGCAGTGATGAATATGGAGCAGCCTAAATGCAAGAAAGATCTTGAAAGATTTTTAGGCATGTGTAATTACCTTTCTCGTTATATTCCTAATTACTCAAAAATAATAGAACCATTGCGCATATTAATGAAAAAAGATGTTGTTTTCACCTGGGATAGCAATCAGGAACAAGCAGTAAATGTTTTAAAACAAATATTATGCAGCAGTCCATGCCTAGCCTATTTTAACACTAACCAGGGTGTAATCTTGTCAGTGGATAGCTCATCAACTGCCATGGGTGTAGTGCTCTTACAAAATGGGCAACCAATAGCATTTGGTTCAAGATCTCTGAATACTACAGAACAAAATTACTGCCAATTGGAAAAAGAGATGTTAGCTATAGTTTTTGGGTGTTATAAAATGCATCAATATGTGTATGGCCGCAAAGTTCTTGTAGAAACAGATCATAAACCTTTAGAAACATTGTTTAAAAAACCTTTATATAAAGTCCCAGCGCGATTGCAAAGGATGATGCTGGCAGTACAAGGGTATAATTTAGATGTTAAATATAAACCAGGTAGGCTACTATTTATAGCAGATACACTGTCACGCAGCTGCACTGAGAAAATTGATCAAAAAATTAAATTACTGAATGACAATATTGTTTGTCATGTAAAGCTGCACAGAGATTGTTTACCAGTATCAAATATTAAGTTAAAAAGTATTCAGAAGGCTACTGAATTAGACCAGCTCTTAAATAAAGTAATATTGTACATTAAAAATGGATGGCCAAAGGATATTGTTCATTTGGATAAAGACATTAGAAATTATTGGACATTCAGAGAGGACTTAAGTTTATTGGATGGCATTGTATTTAAAGGAAATTTAATTGTTATACCTGAATCATTAAAAATCGAAATGCTACGACTTATTCATCAAGGTCACGTAGCTTTAAACACATGTAAAATCAGAGCCCGAACGTGTATATTTTGGCCGGATTTAAATAAGGATCTGGAAATATTTGTTAAGCAGTGCGAACCTTGTGCCAAGTACAGACCAAATTTGCAAAAAGAACCATTAATTAATCATCATATAGAAAAAATTCCCTGGCACAAGATTGGCATTGATCTCTGTTCATTTAAAAACAAAGACTATATTGTATTCATGGATTATTATTCTAAGTACATAGAAGTATGTAAACTTGAGAACTTGACAAGCGAGTGTGCAGTTTTACATTGTAAATCAATTTTTGCAAGACATGGCATCCCTGCAGTGGTGGTAACTGATTGTGGAACACAGTTCACATCGGATACATTTGGAGAATTTGCTAAATCTTACCAATTTGAGCATGTTAAGTCCAGTCCGAAACATTCACAGTCAAATGGACAAAGTGAAAGTCGTGTTAAAATTTTTAAAAACATTTTGAAGTAATGTACAGAGGACAGATCAGATCCTTACCTAGGCTTATTAAATTATAGGAACACACCTAAAACTTACATGCCATCTCCTGCACAATTGTTATTTTCAAGAAATCTTAACTCATTGCTACCAGTTCAGAAATCTAAGTTGAAACCTAAAGTTTTAGGTTATGATAAAAGGTATTTTAATCACTTAAATTCTACTAAGAAATGTTATGATAAAATGTCAAGCCTTCTCTCCAATTTATCTGTAGATCAAGAGGTTTATTTTAAAAAATCATTAGATTCCAATTGGATAAAAGGAACAATTGTTAGAAAATGTAAGGAGCCACGTTCTTATTTGGTGCGGGATGAGTCTGGAAGAGATTTTAGGAGAAACAGAAAATATATTGTAATGAAAGATATAGGTACTTCTAAGTATAATCATGTATCTGATTGCGTGCAGAATGACAAATTTTGTGAAAGCCATATAGAATCTGAGACAGTGCCTCTTATAAAGGATGAACTTATTGTTGATACGCCTGTAACAGGAATTAGAGTTAGACACGGTGCCTACGACAAGTGGTTTGCCTGCCGCATTGCCTGTGCCAGGTACTGGCCCCGTCTCTCCTGTTGTTGTTGAACCTAGATCAAATGATGGTATGGTTACACGTAGTGGTCGGGTAGTTAAGAAACCCATTAGGTTCCAAGACTACATCGAGTTTGATTAATAAGGATGTAATATTTTGTAAGTTACTTTAAGATTACATTTACTGTCTTGTAAAACGGGGGGATGTTCATGAGTCGGACATTCATAGTCTATGGTTAAGACGGCTCATGGAGGTGTCCTTGTCTATGATCCAAGATGGTGGTCTTGTTCTGGCAAATGCTAAATGTGCAACACGTGTTTTTACAAATATAAAACTTCCCTTCATAAATTACGGCATTTTCATTCAAGATCACAAACAGCTGAGTAGGAGCACTCCGCCGCCGACCGGCCGCGCCGCACCCCGCACGCCGACGCCGCGCGCAACGCACGCCCGGTCCCGGCGATGCACGTCGTATCGCGAGTCACTCACCTCGGAATCATATACCCCGTCCACCAGCCAAGTTTCACACACGGCCACGATATCATAGTTGTTGTTTAGTAATCCCTGCCTAAATTGAACAGTCTTACCCCTTATACTACGTGCATTCTGTAAATAAACAGTTAATTGTGCCATTTGTAAAAGTTATAAATAATTAGGTTAGAAATCGGTTCAAAGGGAACATGAGCACAGTTAAAAACCAAAACAGTCGAAATTACCGAGTCAGGAAGAAGGTATCGTAGGTGTGTATTTATGAAGTGTTGAGGGGTTGTACAAGTGATGTTGTATGGTGTGTAGTGTACAGAGAAACAATAAAATAACGAACAAAACAAATAGAAACCGGAGACATGTACGGTTAAAATAACAATAGCCATTTGACATAAACCGAACCGAAACAGCAGTAAGCAAGCAAACGTATGTTCAATAACTCTTAGGCGGCTTTCTTTAAACACAACAGCTGTGATTTTTTGCCTATGCGTAATGGAGCGAGGTTGTCCGCTTGTCGAACGAAAATCTTGCCGTTGCGTGTCCAGCAATACCGAAACCCCAGCTCCTTGCATCTCAGCTTAGTGTCCCTCAGTAATGCCTTGTTTGCGGGTGTTAAATGTTCATTTACATGTATTTGGCGGGGGTCTCCAGGCAAACCTATGTCCTCAGTATTTACACCCCTCTGCTTTCGAACTGCCGCAAGTAATTCGTCGCGCTTATTTAGACAAATGAACTTGGCAATAATAGGCTTGGGCAGGCCGTCAGTGTTTCGGGTTGGTATCCTAATCGCCGACGTGATATCTGCGCTTGTAATGGAGACACCAACCTTTTCCGCGATGGACACCACTACATTGGTGACTTGCTCAGACTTTCGCTCGGGAACGCCAAATATCTCCAAGTTGAGCAGCCTATTCCGCTGCTCAAAGCTGTTCAAAGTCTGCTGTAAGCCATCTACGGTTGCCCTCAACTCTGTTACCTCGTCCCTAGTCTTACGAACCTCTTTTAATTCCGCCTTGATAGAATTGATGTCCTGTACCGTCTCATCGAACAGTAGGCTATATTTATTTAGCGATTCCAACATGCTTTTGTACTGCTGGCTTATAGCTTCCTGTCTGTCCAGTAGTGCCCTATTATTTTCAGACAGTTTATCGTCAATAACCGATGTAAGCGTTGCTATCAACCTATCATTATTATCAGATATTGCCTTCAGCAGCGCGGCATTCACGGGCGGTACCAACGTCGTTTCCGTGCTAACCATCACAGGTTCGGGTGCGGTGACGACCGGTAAGGGAGCAGGGTCGGCTTCGTTATTAACCCCTTCGGATGATCCAGCTCCCGCATTACGCAATTCAGGTCCCAGCTGGGAGGACGAAGCGTCTCGTACAGGAGTGTTGTCCCCCTTCCGTTCTTTCGGTTGCGAGCACGGCTTGCACTTCCACGAGGTCTTTTGCTTAGGTGTGAGCTTGATAAACGCCGATCTAGGAACCCCAAGGCACTCGTAATGGTACTGGTTAGTACATTTATCCTGAGAGCACCTTAGTACCATCTCCACGGCGCTGATAGGCTGTTTGCACGCGGTGCATTTCATGGTGCACGATGGTAATATGTATGGACGCGTTAGAGTTGTTAGAAGATGTCTCCCAGAGACAAGCGATGAAAAGCCACCGAATTTGTCCGGTCTGCGCTATCTACTTGCCTGTCAACAGCTGCGGCACGTCAGCGAAACGAAGCGTCAAGCGATCGTCACGTTTGTGCGCTTCACATACAGCACACTTTGCGTTGCGCGCACGGGCGATCACAGTTTGCTTTTTATATTGACGGTATGTCAACACAGGCACACACTAGCACTTAGATGCACTACGCTTCAAGACACGCCGGCAACGGTAGATGTCTGTTACCACAAAACAACCACTGGAGGAAACGGAACAGATTTTCAACGTTTAACTTATTGAAAAGATGGAAAAATACAGTTTCTTTTAATATTATACGGAGCGTTCACCAACACAGTGTATGTAGCTAAACAATTCGTCAAAGAGTGATGCATATATACAATACATACATATATACACAATATTAGACAGATAGAGAGAGATAATGCTCCTTAACGCGCTTCTTAAACATCGTGATAGAGGAACTATCACGTACTTCATGAGGCAGAGAATTCCACAATCTTGCAGCATGTACAGCGAAAGAGTAGGAGAAAAAGTCGGATTGGTGGGGAGGAATAGCCAGCAGCGACTTAATGCTGGAACGGCTGGGCTTGTCTTGCGACCGGCAAAAAAGGATCACGGAGGTAGCAGGGAGCGGAGGGGTTGTGAAGGACATTGTAAAGGGTGGAGAGAATGTGGAGATTCCTACGCATACGTATTGGGAGCCACTTAAGCTGCGACCGAAATTTAGAAATATGGTCATACTTTCGTAGCCCAAAAACGAAACGTATGCACAGGTTTTGAAGACGTTCCAGCTTGTCAGGCAACTCTTCGGTGGCATCTAAATAACAAGAGTCGGCATAGTCGAGGATGGGGAGAAGACTAGGGTTTGGACTAGGGAAATTTTGGTATTCAGGGGTAAGAAGCGTTGGAGATATTTGATTGAAGGAAAAATGGATTTTCTTGCTGACCTCATTGACGTGCTGAGTCCAAGACAGGTTGGTGTCAAATATTACGCCCAAGTTTTTCGCCGATTTGCTGAGCGGTATAGGGATACCATCATATACGATGTCAGAGATATTAGTTAAGGTACAAAATCTTCTGTACATATATGGGCTGCCGATAACTATTGCCTGAGACTTTTTAGGGTTCACGTGTAAACCGAAAGATTTGGCGCAAACACAGATACGTTGCAAATCCGCATTAATGTCTGTAGCCTTGAAATGGCGATAAATTTGCAAGTCGTCTGCGTCATTTGATTGTGTTCATCACGACACCCTGCTAAAGAAGTTGATGCACTATGGCATAAATGGCAATGCTCTTTTCCTTCTAAAATCATATTTAAATGACAGAGTACAAAAGGTAAAAGTTAATGATTCAATATCTAATGGATGTCCTGTTGATATGGGAGTGGTTCCAACCACAAGTTTCTATTTTGGGGCCTTTCCTGTTTTTAAGGTACATCAATGACTTGCCTTTCTTTTTACATAAGCTCTGTGAGATAGTCCTATTTGCTGATGACACTTCTTTAGTATTTAAGGTTGACAGAAATAAAAACAATTATGACGACGTAAATGGGACCCTTTCGCAGTTGCATGAATGGTTTGAAATCAATAATTTATATCTGAACCCAAGAAAGACAAAGTGTGTCCTTTTTCAGATGCCGAATGTGAAAGTGGATAAGTTTGATCTTGTTTTAGACAATAATATTTTAACATTCTGATTCCACTGTTTTCCTCGGTTTTACTTTAGATCAGAAACTACATTGGAAACATCAGCTTGCTACACTGAGATTATAGATTAAGTTCTGCAATTTATGCAATGAAAAGAATTAAAAGTCTCACTGATATTGAAACAGCGAGAACTGTATACTTCAGCTATTTTCATAGCATAATGGCCTATGGATTAATGCTATGGGCTTCGGCAGCTGATATCGCAGATATCTTTATCTTGCAAAAACGGGCAATCAGATCCATATACAGTTTGGGTTTTCGGGTCTCATTGAGAGATATTTTTAAAGAAATTAATAATTTTACTGTAAGATGTCAGTACATATATTTCAACCTTATTTACATATATAAAAATAACTTTTAAAAATTTTGATACTCATTATTACAATACCAGACACAGTAACAGGTTGGTCACTGAACGCTTCAGATTGACAAAAGTGAAGTCTTCATTTGTTGGCCACTGTGTTCTTTTTTATAACTAATTACCGCAGGACATCCAGGAATTGCCTCTTCATAAGTACAAATCTTGGCTTAAAAGCAAACTACTTAAGAAATCATACTATAAAATTGCCGACTTCATCGAGGACAAAAATCCCTGGACAATCATGTCCAGGGATTTATCATGTAATGCATTAGGCATGGATTAAGCATGTAATTATCATTTCAGCTCACGCAAGGATCACCTTGCGTGAGCTGAAATGATAATTAGGAATTTAATAACAGTATGTATATACTGTTATTAAATTAGGGACTATATTCAATGATATTTACATAATAATATCAATACATGCAGTAGGTGCATTGTATACATTTCTTTGCATTGTACTTATCGTAAAGAAGTATGTACTTACCATAGGTTACGTTATTGTTTGTTTTTAACTCACTAAATTCAGTATCTATTTACATATTTAGTAAATAGTGAGATTTTCAGAGAAATTGTATTGGTTAATCACATAACAGGCGAACGGCATCATCAATGCGCTCGGTGGCAGGGTGACATATCAAATGACATTACGTGTCTGTCAATGTCACAGTGTCGCGGACAAAGAATTAAATCTTTGGCCGCGGAGTCTATTTTTTGTTTTCTTTTTTATATGGCCCTACATACTAGCCCAGAAACCGTTGCCGTGATGCCTAGCATTAATTTTATATTATAATTATGACGTTCATAAGTGTTTGTGAAAACCTAAACTGAATAAACGTATTAGAGTTTGAGTTTGAAAAATTGTTTATTTACTGAAACATACTAACACTGCCTTCTCTGTACATTTATCAAGTGACTAAATATGTAAGGCAGAACATGAAGGAGTTCCAAACCATCGGACTACGAAGTTCCTCTAGAAGGCCACATGATCTTCCCATACCTATTCACCGCTTAGAGAAAACTACTCCATCGTTGGCCATAATGGGTCCACGAGTCTATAATAGGCTACCAATAGATTTCCGTGAATGCAAAACCGGGTTTGACTTTTTAAAATAAGTGAAAGCAATGCTAACAAAAAGGCATACTATACTGTGAACGAAATCTTGATGAGTGATGCCCTTCTATCCCCTCTGTTGTTAGTAGGTATTAGATGATTTGTTTAAATTTTTGTGACTTCTGCTGACATTCAATAAATTACAAATTCCTGACGTTCAAAGTATGGCATAGGTACTTTAATTAGTTTGACATTTATAATAATTTTATTATTTATGTTTATTGACGCAAATTAATGAATTTTAATTATGACATTTTTATTGTTATTAATATTAATATTAATATTGTTAACATGATGCATTGTATTATTTTAATTATTTACTAGATTGTTTGATTTTGTTATTTGAAATTTAACTTTTGTTAATTTTTATTTATATTCTCCATTCAAAACAAAAATTCAAAATTTATTTATTGATTAGGACATTAAATGTCTCTTTCAATCGTCATAAAGGAGGGGGGTAGGAAAGTAAGAAGGAAGCACACAGTGACACGCTGGCCGCCCCATGGTCGCAGCAAACCCACCCCATGCCAATCACGACCGGACAGTGCCCGGCAATGCCAGTCAGAGCCGGACTGCGCTCAATATATGATTTAAGTATGTCTAGTAAAATTAAGAAAAGCCACCTAAAACTACAGCAAGAGTAAGCCAGTCCACCAGGGGAGCACCCGTTCACGAGTATAACGCAGGGCCCAGCCGTCGTCCAATTCAACCATATTTTAGGGAAAATAGCGACCCGGCCCCCACGCCACCGCCAGACAGACTTTTAAGTGAGCGTGCATTACACATGCTGCATGTGATAGGTAGCTGCTCCCACCCTACTCTATCCTATCCCTACCCTACCCCTACCGTATTCTCCCACTGCCTTAACCCTACCCTACCACTACCTTACCCCTACCCTACCACTATTTTACCCCTGCCCTACCACTATCTTACCGCTACCCTACCCCTACTATAACTACTACCCTACCCCTACCCAACCACAGACAAGGTGGTTCTGCGTGGGGGAAAGAAACGGCAGGAAACCCACAGAGCCTACGTTAATTCTTTTTTTTTTACATGTCTTAAATGCTAATACATTATTTGTCCTAGATACTATCTTAAAAGTAAATACCTGTATAGAACAGCAGTTCAGTCCTATGGACTTCTGTCATTTTCATATTCAGATATACTGTAATAACTTTTTTGACATAATTTGATTTTTATAGTGACTTTAAATTTATTCAATGATAAATTCTGTATATCTGTTGGAACCTTATTATAAAAGCGTACACCACAAAGACCACAAATCATTTATGGGTCAATGGACCCATAAATGAGTTGTGGTCTTTGGCCAGACGACAAAAACTAGTAACAAGTTTATCTTTATTTCTAGTATTCCTACTATGAACATCACTGATCTTCATAAACAAGTGTATATGTTTATGAATATAGATCAAGTTCTCATATATGTATTGTGATGGCATTGTCATGTCAATATTTTTGAATTTATCTCTAAGTGAAGTTCTAGGTCCCAATTGGTGAATTGCGCAAATAGCCCTTTTCTGCAGTACAAATACATTATGCCAGTCGGCAGCGTGTCCCCACAGCAGTATGCCATAAGTCATAATACTGTGGAAATAACTAAAGTAAACTAATCTTGCTGTAGCCTCATCAGAATAACCTCGTATCTTTTTTACAGCATATGCTGCAGAACTTAGCCTTTCCGCCAATTTATCAATGTTATCTACTATCTAGAGTTAAGCCTAAAAATACTGTGGAATCAACAAGATACAAATTTTCGCCTCTTACTTGTATATTAGTGGGTACTGATCTAACATTTGGCAAGGAGAATTTTAATCATTTTGTCTTTTTGCTATTCAGTAATAAATTATTAACCGTAAACCAGTTTACCACTTCTGGAACTTCTACACGTCGCACACACGGCAAAGTCACTTCTTTAGGAGGCCAAAAATTATTTTTATGAAAAAATGTTTTCGTTTGTACTTTGTAGGGTTCCTGACCAATACGTTATCAATAATAATCATAAATAAGAATGAATGGGCACTCGGTTAGCCTGTACCTATTACCCACAGCACTTTTATTATGTTGTTTGTGCCCGTTGTTCGGTGTGGCGTATTATTTATTTATATATGAACTACTACGCTTTTTTTTAATTGTGTTACAACTTAGTACTAAGTATCTAAGTACCTACACAAACCTACCTACCTAAACAGGGAAAGTGATAGGAGTAAAAAACTAAATAGAAATAAAAAAAATGAATTTAGGAAAGGGATAAAAGTAAGTATATTTCACTAGGCATATTAATAATTATCTAAAATTAAGAATCAGGATGCCTAATCATCATCTTCGTCTCCGTCATCATTATTTCTATTAAAGGATTTTCCAGCATTTCTAAAACCTCCTTAGCAAATGGTTTCCTGCTTTTATTGTGACTCCTCCTCTTCGACACAATTATAGGATCGGAAGGTATAAGCATCCAGTGCGCTATGTCGGTATTGGTGTGGATCCTGGAGGCCTTTCTGGCATGGAAAAGCCGTACGCTTTTAAATTCCTTTTGGTTGGTCTCCAGCGCATCTTCTGAGGATAAACCCACAGGTAGTGGCAGCTCCTTAATAATATCTGCTCCGTGTATAAGGAGTTTGTGGACAGACGCACTCATTTTGTACCAGCCATACATATGAATGCACATTTTTGCAGTTTCAATACTGTAATTTTTTAAACTTTCGTGATTTACATTGAATCCGCATGATAATACGCTCAGGATGTTGGCGAATCTTTTGATGATTTCCGTATCTATATCTATACCTGCAACACCAAGTCGTTTTTTAACCATGCTGAATTGTACTTGGTGAATCTCTCAATCTTCCAATTCGAGTTCTTCCACTTTTTCAACAGTTCGAAACAAACACTTTGAGAACACATTTTATTTGTAAAGCACTGTCTTTCAATTGTTTATAGACACTATGCTTGTCCAATAGATAACTAGTTAATCATTCCACACACTTGGACGATGATAATTATTAAAAAATTTCATTTTGTAGCAATAAAATCTAAAAATATAATTTCGAGTGACTTGGATCACTCCGACTACCTGTAAAAAAAAAAAGGGGATAGTGTCACAATAAGTGGGTTTGAGTTCTCAAAATTCACAATAATAACGGCCAACTAACGATACAATGCAAATATTAAAGACAGAAAGCGGTAACTAGCGGAACTTTTTTTGTTAGTCCAAGTAAACATCAATTTTAAAGATAAATTTATCTAGAACCGCAATACAATATTTTAACACATACGATTACATTATTTCTGATTTTACTGTATTAATTAAATGTACATACCTGTAGATTCCATATTCTTGACCACTGTTTATAGTTAGACACGAGACGAACGAAAGAATGCGTGATGTTACTTGATGGTTTAGAATGCAACTAACCGTACAATCACTTCGCTTACCTGCCGGACCCTCGCACTCCTTTGTTGTGAACATAACATAGGCGACTTATGTGCTTTGTGATGGAACGACTATCTGACTCGAAAAATACAACCAAATTTACACTCTATCTTTATGTTGATAAATAGTATTTTGGCCTCTTAAAGAAGTGACTTTGCCGTGTGTGCGTCGTCATATGTTAATTGTTGTCTTTTAATTTTAAACACTAAAGATCATCAGCGAACAAAACAATTTCAAAAAATCTTTTACAAAGTACAATGAATTATCTTATGATGACGATGTATGTACATTACTATAATAAAAATGAATATGAATATATGGTTAGAGAAAACACCGTGATGAAACCTGTACATTAGTGTACATTCAGGCGACTGAATGTGTAACCATGATCCAATCTGGTCAGGTTCTCCTGTTTACAGGGTTACGGAGGGCAGATGGCTGTCGTCCCACCGTAATTACCTGATGTGCCAAATCCTGGATCATGGTCAAGGTGGAACTTGAGCCCTTGCACGCGAGAGCACAATAGAGTTTTAGTGTCTGTTATTGTATTGCTTTTCATACAGTCACAGTAACGAAACAGACTTGAATTCACCGGGCACATCAACCTACCCAAAACCAGTGTAAGATGAGGCCTTTAACCACCTTTGGGGCCTCTACTTTTGACGTGGAGGACGGCTGCTTTCGATTGTTCATTATCAGCCTTTGCCTCGCTGGACATACACCTTCACCCAAATGAGAGCACCACTGTTCCCTGTCTTCGGTTTACCGCTTACAGAATCCTGTCGTAGAATTTCGCAAACTGCCACTCCTTCTAGCCGAAGGTAAATTAGCAACCGCATCACTCTTTGCAAGTGAACCTAATGCAATTTAGCACTGGGAATTATTATACATAAACGCCTTTCTGCTTACCGACTCGACGACCGGGAAATTCATCACCAACAAAATCAGAAGAGAAGAAAATATGATAAAATTCATTTTTTATAAGATGTATTTAGCACCCGGCTAGTAACAAAATGTATACGGTTAGATTGTTTCGGCTTAGTATTCACAAAATTAATTAGTTAAACATTAGTGTCGGTAAGATTTGAGTTGTTATCATTATAGCGGTACATTACTTTATTAAGGTCATGCTTTAAGAAAAATTAAAGGTTTAGGTGTATAACTTGTTAAGGTTACCAGTGCGAAGCCGGAGCGGATCGCTAGTTACTGATATGAGATTTCAGTTTTGCACAATTATTATTAGCGAAATATATCACGGAGCCATGACCATCACTACGAAAAGTCCACAGAAAGTCTGGATAGTTGTGGTCGCTGTGGGCAACCGATTTTTCTACAGCTCACCACTCCCGTACCGTGTGCCTGGCTTCGGAGGGCAGCGGGATCTGAAGCACGGCGCCGCCGCTGGCCGAACGTAGAATGTTGGGGGCCCAAGTAGCTTGTTAGCCACCAGTGAAAGGCTGTCCCGCTATTTTACGAAAAATCACAGATTGCTCAACCTTGCTGGTTAGCGACCAGATAGAAGGGCCAGGAGGCCAAACTGGGGGGTTCGGGCATCCACGTGGTCTCCGCTTCAGGCACCTTCCTAGGTAGCTGGTTAACGGAGCGCCACCTCGTCCGACTTCCGTCCTGCTTCAACAAAACATTAATCAAAAAAAGACCTGCACATTAATCTCAATGCAGTCCACCACCACCTCGACTCTGAAAAGCTGCAGCTGCTGTTCCTCACTGAGACGCAGATTAGAAGCCTTTCAGAAAGGGAGGGGTTAATTTTCGGTAGGGCCTCCTTGGCCTGTCTGCATTCCTCTAGTGATGACCAGAGTTGGTTATCTTTTATCATGATTCCATCCACTAGCTGTTTACGGGTCCATGCGAATGGAATAGGTAGGATTGGTTCAGGGCCTATGGGCTTCGTACTAGAACCTCTTCTGGCCAACTCGTCAGATGCATCGTTACCCCTCTATCCGCTGTGTCCTTTACAAGGTTCCATTGCAAGGTTATAATTAGTTTTTATAATTAGTTTTACATACTTCATTTATGCATTTGCAATAGTCGAGTAGAAGCCCCGAGGTGATGTTGTTGTTTTCTAGGGCCAAGAGTACTGCCCTGCTGTCTGAAAATATCCTAATGGGCTATTGTTCTACCTTCTTGTCTCCGCGTGTATGGCTAGGATGATTCCCATGCACTCCGCTTGAAAGAGCGTGTTGTACTTACCCAGTGGGGTAGCTATTTTGATGTTTAGGTTTTCAGAGCAACCTGTACCCGAGTCTGTTTTGGACTTGTCTGTAAATATCCTTACTACCCGTATGTTTTGACCCTCTCGTGGGTCCTCGTACAGTTGGATCTTGTATTTCTTGACCGTTTCCACCTGCTTTGATATTCAGTCACTAATGGCCTCCATCATTGGCTCCTTTTTTGTTTCATCATAGTAGAGCTGCGTATGCGGGAACGGCACTTTGTCCAGTAGATAAGAGTATTTAAACGTACCATAGCTTTTGCTGCATCCTGTTGTACGTGTAGGTGGAGTGGTGTTAGGTTGAGCATAGCTTCCAGGGCTGCAGTTGGGGTTGTACTCATGCAGCCGCTTACTTTTTTTATATTTAGACAAGACAAGCATTTGATCGCCATCTCACATTTGTAGTTTTTGTAAGTTTGCTATAATAATGGATTGCTTGGTTTTAGTCCACCATACTACCGCTCCGTAGCATCATCATCATTGTTATGTATAGCCACATTATGATTTTGGGGGATAGTCTTCCCTACCATCCTCTTGCATTGCCAGAAAGATATTGTAGCTTTGTTGTACCTCGATTCAATGTGGCTGTTCCAGTTTAATTTCCACTCTCTCTCAGTAACGGTGTCCGCGTTGTTTCTAGTAAGTAAATGGCCTGATGGATGAATTTGTCCACGATTATTTATTATTATTATTTAATGCATTTTTAATATTCGTGAAGTTTGTTTTATCAAAAGTCCCCTCTATATCTATAAGAGTACCTAGATTACTTTATTTTGAATTGCATTTTCGATTTTTACAACCACTACGTTTAGTGCTGATTCTGTAGATTTACCCTTTACGTATGCATGTTGGTTTTTGTGCACGGGATGTTTTATGAGTGCCTTATCTCTAATCTTCTTGTCGCAGAGCCGTTCAAGAGTCTTAAGGAGGTAAGAAAAATAGCTCGTAACGATTTGATATCGGTGTAATCACTTTTTCTGGTTTTGGTTTAAAGATGACTCTCACCTTCCGCCATTTCGGCGGTATATATCTATGAGCTAAACATGCTGTTAATATATCCGTCAGCAGGTATGCCATGCTTTCGCCCGCCCATTGTAGAAGTCCAGGGAAGATTTCGTCTGGCCCCGTTGCTTTAAATGTTTGAAAACTGTTAGTTGCCCAGTTTACCGACTCACTGGTAACTGCTTCACCTGCGATCTTCTAGACCTCTGCGGTGGGTGTATATGCCTCCTCGTTGATGTCTGAGTTGTTTATTTGGTGTATTTTACAACCGGGTAAGTGTGTTTGCAGCAGGGTTTCCTCCGACTCCTCAGCAGTGCTTGTCATTGTACTATCTGGTTTGCCCAGGGCACCTTTTTGTGTTTCCATAGGTTTGAATAGGACTTTCCTTACCAGCTTTGCCTGTTCGTTGGAATCGATGATTGTACAGTACCTTTTCCACGTTGTGTACTTCATGTACCTGATTTCTTTTTTGTACTTTGCTTTTTCATCTTTGTATAAATCCCAGTCTTCCTCAGATCTAGTGTTCATTGCTCTGTTGAAACGTTGTCTCACCATTTTCCTATTTTTTTCTAATTTGGGACCCACCGTGGTTTGTGTCTGGCGGTGGGGTCGGAGACTCCTAGTTTGGGACAGCTGTTATGATAGCAGTTAATCATTATCTTTGTTAGTTGTTTTACCTGTTTTTGTAGTTGTTGCGTGTCGGTTAATTCTAATGGCTCACTCATGCGTTTAGCCTCTTCCTCAACCAGAGCTTTGTATTTATTAATATTTGTCTTTCGTGAGTTTCTACGTAGCACCGTGTTAATATTAGCTATGTTCAGATCATACAGAACCCACCTATGGTCTAAACAGGATGCCTCAGAAGAGACTCTCCAGTTCGATATTAGTTTGGGCGCGGTTTCTGTCGCTAGTGTTAGGTCAATTATCGTTTGACTTCTTTTATTTAAAAAGGTCGGTTCTTTACCGTTGTTAATTATTAGCAGGTAAGTTGTGAACAGGTATTCAACTAACAGTTTACCTCTGTTGTTTTCGTTCTTTATCCCCCAGAGTGGATGGTGTGTATTTGCGTCCATCCCAAACAATGAGCTCCAGCTTCGACTCTTCACAACATTTCACCAGCTGGATTAGCTCATTAGATGGTGGGCTGTCCTGTTCTGGCATGTAGACTGACGCATCGACCATATCCTGCTGTTTGGGATCAAGTTTGTTGGTTATCCTTACCGCTGTTAGATTTCAGGAACTGTAATTTAGGAGTTGTTGTGCATGTATATTGTTACTAGTATATATGCATGTTCTGGGTGATTCAGTCGAATTGTATATCTTACCTCCTGTATGTAGGACATCGTACATGCGGTCCGCCCTAACCCAGGGCTTTTGGATTAGGGCGATGGTGGTGTCGTGATCCTCCAGCCATTTGCGTAGTTGAGCCGTGGCGGTCTGTCTGTGTGAAGTGTTGTGGGGCCTGGTATAGCCGTATCCGCCACTGCGATTGTGCTAGATTTCTCCAGTGGGGTGTCCTGCCTCTCCTCCTCTTCGGCTCTTCCAGCCGGGCGCTCCGAAAACTTCCCCCCCACGACCTGGAACTTCACGTAGACTGACCCTAGACAGAAGCACAGTCTACGTTCTCTCTCCAGCAGTGTTGGGACGATAGCTTCCGGGACGCTGACCATGACGAAGGTATTCCCTGTCTGCACGTCGACCTTGTGTACTCGCCATGTGTCCATCTGAGCCCAATCGATCTGGTTGCGCAGCGTTTTGCCTATCAATGGCATCGGGCCATTTGCCGGGTACCAAAATGCCGCAGCAAACGCGTCGTTGGAGCTCGTGTTCTTCCTTTACGCAGATGATAAATATATGATCTATGCGGTCTAAAACCGCAGTGGAAAAAGTTAAGAATGGGATAAGCAATATTTATATTCACAATGAGCCGATGGAACAAGTCAGTGAAGCTAGGAATCTAGGTCTACTTTTCGATGAGGAACTGAAGTTTCAGAAACATAATATTAATACTGTTAGCAGTTGCTTTTACAGGCTGAAGGTTCTTTACCAGGTTCGCCCCTATTTAACCACAAACGCGAGAGTTAAGCTTTGTGATTCACTAATTTTATTCAAGTTTAACTACATGGACGTAGTATACGGTCCTTGTATTTTGAAGCAAACACATAATAAGATACAGAGAGTCTAAAACGGTTGTGCTAGATTCTGCTTCTACATACCATCCCGCTCGCACGTGACTCCATATTTAAACGAGGCTAAAATTTAAAAAATGAGTGCAAGGCAGTATGTGCACTTTGCGACGATGTTGTTTGGAGTGGTTAGATAACAGTATCCTTCTTACCTAGCTTCCAAGTTATGTTGGTCGCGAGACAATAACCAGTACGGAACTCGGGCTGGCAGATATTTGATGACCGTACCGAAACATCGTACCTGTGCATTTCAGCGTAGTTTCAAGTATGCTTCGGCCAAGATATGGAATAATTTTTCACCTCCTATTTGGTCCCTAAACACATTGTACGGGTTCAGAAATAATGTGAGAGAAAGAGAGAGGGGTGAGAGAATGCTGCGTAGACCCCATATCCTGGAACTTGGCTCCCTGTAGATGTGGAGATTTATCCACATTTTAAATTACGTATATTAATTATAATTTTACTAGGCTGGACATTACATGAAACTAGTTTTTAATTATTATCACATACCCACAATTATATTAATATGTAACTTTTAATTTATTTTTATTATTAATTAGTAATCTATTGGACATAATATGATTTATATTATTATGACATACTAGGATCGCACCAGACATATAAATTACTTGGACATTATACCTTCATTGTTAATTTTATTTTTAGCGACAGTCGACTAGACTTCTTTATGTTGGCGGGCGAAACTCAAACTGAATGGCTACAGACTGGCTAATCACTCCACTTTACACCTACACCTTATATTATATATGTATAAATATTCAATTAGCATTATAAATACTATTTTATCTATTAAAATTTTCTGTTTATCGAACACGGCAATGCCAAATTGGTTAATTGTAATAATTACATAATTTAGCTAGATTTTATCTTCTTTTTTGTTTGATTTTATTTTGTATAATTGTGTGTGTTGTAAGCTATTGCGATGGCGGATTAACTTCAAAACCATTTCTTAATAAAATAAATAATCACCTTGGCGTTAATGCCCCAAGTGTGCTCTCGCACGCAACTGCCTTGACCATGATCCAGAGTATTGGCAGATCAGGCAATTACAGTTGAGCTACAGCCGTCTGATCTCCGTGACCCTGTTATCAGCGGAACCTGACCAGTTTGAAACATGGCTACACATTCAGTTGCCTGAATGTGCGGCTTTCATCACGATGTTTTCCCTTACCGTAAGAGCATCGCTTAGCATTCAACTAATGTACATAACTCAGAAAAGAGTCTGAGTAAAGAGTGAGAGAATTGGTATAATATGGATGCAGTGGGATTCGAACCCTGTACCTCTCCCTTACGAGTCAAATACCTTAACCTGGCCACCGACGCTCCAATCTTAGGCAATTCTGTATAACCACTCAAGCGTCCGGCGCGCAAGCGTACCTAGTCTCACACGTCCGCGCGCTAATTAGTAACGCCACCCGGCCGCGCATTTTCCAGAAAAACGAATATTACCATAGATGAAATTTTTTTTACAGACCCATATAGTTATCTCAGTACTATCGTGGATTAATAATTTAATACAGAACCATCTATTGACATTTTTTAAAACAAATGACAGTTGTCAAACTGTCCACAGGTAACAAACTGACGTTGGGACTGTAGTTCCCTCGGACGGTTAAGAATTTTTTTTCAGGTAATACGCTAACCGTGGACGTGTAAGTGGATAACATATTATATTAATATATAAGTATCTGTTCATAAATTTGATTTTTTAGTTATTGTGACCTATACTACTTACCGATTCGGTGCCTGGGATTTGCATCACTGTCGCCAAAGCAATTAAAAGGCAAAACAATATTTTGCAATTCATATTTACTTAAAAGAGAATGATAATTCAACACAAAAGACGAATCAAATTGGCTCCTACTAGTCTCCGTTTCAAAATTTATATTTTTATTATGGGCAAAAATAATTAATGAAACATTATTAAATCGGCACGGTATAGAAAGGAACGGGAGGTCTTATACAAATTGACGTAATGTTTGTTCTGTATATGGAATTTGTTGGATGCAACAGGTGTATAAAGTGCAAACGTTAATTTAATTTAAATTTGAAAGTAGGCGGGATCCCATTTTTATATAAAAAGGTAGAGACGGGACCTATTATATAAATGTAATAAAATGTGTCCACACATGACATAGTTTGTCGACGTAACATTTTTATTTGTCAATAAATGGCGGCTGGTAGTCGCCATATTGAATCTTGATCAATATTATGTCATCAGTGGCACTCGCAGGATTAGGAGAAATCGATAGACGTGAGAACCATTACAATCGGCCCACGCATTGGTCTTTAAAGTGCTACAAAGGAACAAACATACATACATACATAGGTTGATCACTTTATTTTTTGAAATTTTATTTTTAATAAACTTTGTAACGAATTTAATACCTTATTAAAATCTAATAAAGCTAATGGATCAACTTTTATTTTTATTACATTACCCTCCTTTGCGTCGCGCAGTCCGATAAATAACAGTTTAGTGGCCAATAATAATGAAAAAACCTACTAGAACAGTCCTAAAATTTAAAGATTTTAAATGCCATACACCCTACTAGGTATTATAAATACAATAGAACGCTACTGTATACCACAACAAAACATAATTAAGTTATGTGACCTTGGTTATTATAAAGATTAAATTATTGAGAAAATGTAGGTATTTATTAAAAAATTTGTCTCTAGAAAATCGATTTAGACACTACCGTGTCTAAGATTTTTATTAGGTACATACTTAGTAACAATTGCAATATAAATACGACGACGACCTGATTAGTTCAGTTGGTTAACATAACGTTTTGTGTATTTCGCAAAGGACCCGGATTCGATTCCCGGCCGAGCAGAAAGGGAAATGATGAATTTTAATTTGCGTTATGTGTCGGGGTGTTATTTAAGTAGGTATAAACGTTCAAATAATATCGTTGATTTCGGTAACTTCCAAGAATAACACATCGTCTTTAATTAATTCCAAAATTCATAGTTCCCACGGGAAAATCTAGTCGATAATGTTCACGCACGTTATCGTTATCGGGCAGAACGAACTAGAAAAGACAAGCATTAGAAGACGAGCGGTCGTGTGGATGTAAGGGAGCAAAAATAGGGCCCTAAGGGCTCTCTTTTTCACACGCTCGCCTTGATTCGAACAGGTTCCAACTTTCATTTTCGAAATTAAAGCTTTAATATTTTTTTAAATACACTAGCAATAAGTACCAAAAGAGTACGTTTCCAGAATATGTAAAATCAGCATCGTGGATCAAAATATCGAATGTTTCACGCCGAAAAGCGAAATTGAAAACCGTTTTAATCAAGGCGTGCGGTTCAAAAATAGGCCTCAGAATGTAGTAAGAAAGCATTGGCAATGCAATTTTAATTACTTTATCTACTGCAGTATTACAGGTTTAATCAATTCGAAACGTTTAAGATTGAAAATTACTATCGGAATGTTAATAATTACTATTGTGTTTAATTATCTGGTTTTATGTTTGCAAAGTTAATCATTTTTGTTTTCAGAATGCACAAAAATTGATTTTTCCGCCATCGCAGCGCCGTGTTTTTGAACTGTTCGAATTCCATTCTTTCTTCTTACTTTGTGGTAAGTAGCGACCACTATGTATGAAATAAGTAAGTATTCCGCATGAATATCGATCGATTAATATAACTGATAACATCGGTCTACCACGCACACCCGGATTTAATTCCTGGCCAGGCCGAAAAAAATAAATGACAAATTTTAATTTTTGTTTTAGGTTCTGTTTAATTTTAAGGTCTGGGTTTAGGATATATTAAAAAAAGTATATGAGTGGTTTATACGTTATCTAACATCCATACGTTTCGACGGAGAATAAGAATTTGTTACGATTACGAGACCTTTACGTAAAAAATTACGAACAATCATGCTTTGAATGTGTCGGCGTCAGGGCTTCGATTCTGGTACGGAAATCGTCTCAGTTGCAGTAACATTACAATTGCATCGCATGTCAAACGTGTGATTGTTATTCAAATGACAGATGTTGAGTTGCAATTGTTTGACATGATGCTTACAGCTACGTTCTGTCATCGCACTGCTCGCCACCGACAGGGAGTTCATTCATATATATATATAGTCGCGTGAAGTTCAAAAGTTCAAAAAGTTCAAAATTCTTTATTCAACGTGGGTATAATACATATACACTTATTGACGTCATACATAGTCATACAGATAAATGTATATCTAATAAAATATATATAATTATGTCCAATAATAAATCATACATGATATTGAGGACAATTTAATATTGGTCCACCCGTCATCTATACTTTATACCTTCTTACAAGGATATAATCTTATTGCTAATAATAATACTTAATGTTATATTAAATCTATCATAATATTTTATAGACAATCATATATTTAATTGTGACCATACATAAATTACAAATTCAGAAATTTTTTATAATACCTACTTATTAGGTAGTTATTTTACGCGTCATATTAACGAAGTTAAAAATAATTATAAATTAACATATCAACGTATATTCTTCATATACGAAGGTATTACTTAAAAAAAAATTCAGTACTTATATTTTTGAATTTTTGACATCTGGAAGAATATAATAATTATTGTCCTTTCGTTCCATATAAATATTAATTCAATTATGTCTTACGTAAACATTGATGCAGTCTTTAGATGTCAAATTTATTTGTATAATAAAGACAGTTATTTCACAAAGTACTACCTATATAGAATTTATGATGTCAACAGATTTATATTATGATGTCAGTCGGATTAAAAATATTAAATGCTAATAATTTCCCAATCATTTTTCTTTCTCTATTATTCAAATAGATATGATGTTTACTATAATAAACAAATTGTCGAAGAAATTTATTTATGTCGAAAAAGGAAATATTGTCGCTATAACAAGTCAAGGAGTACAATAAATTATTAAAATTATATATATTATTATTTTGGACTGTGCTGAAACTGTCAGAGTAAGGAAATGCACACAATATGATTTTTCCAATACTCTTGAGATTGGTCAATACTTCATAAAAACGACATAAATCTGGCTTAGTATAATGAAGTGAATCACAAAGTGTTATTATTAATGTATCATTTCTGTCAAATTTCAATTCCAATATTTTTAATGTCAAACTTCTTAGTGAAATACCAGGGTAACAATAATTAATTACGTTATTACAAGCGTAGGTTGACAGAACACGTCCTAAGTCTCGGCCAAACACATCCGATAATACTATAGTTTTACTCTGAGCATAAGCCGTATTGATGCCAACCAGAGGATGATGCACTCTCGGCGCCACCGTCGCAGCGACCGGGCTGAGCACCGAGCGTCGGGTCACTTGTTCTATTTCCTCGGATGTGGCCGAGCCATCGGTTCGGGAGTACCCACAGCTGCATGTGTGACTTGCCATCAAAGAATTAAATTTACTCTCATTATACTTCAAATCCACTAATAGCTGACTCATAGACTCAGAATACTCGGCTATCAATTTTTGGGAATTTTCGTACTGGCAAGGCATAGGCATAGGCGTAGGTGAAGGCAAGGGGTGTATGTAGGAAAGGATCATTGTCATCAGGGTGGTGGATATCAGTAATAGATCGTATTCGTCCAGATCAATTAAAGAAAAGTTTCACATTTACTACACTGAATTTATTTCAATTCATTTTTGCACATCATTTATAATTTTACTTGAAAACAGAGCGGTATTACAACGTCGGCATTTGAGGTAATTTTAATTCTTATTTCGAAGGTGATTTTAAAATTACTTTATTTCAAACGTAAATAACACTTTCTATTAACGAAATGTGGATGAGAAAAAGGTGGCCGCGCGCGGCCGCCCGGCAAAACCGGTTTCCGTGCCACACCGCGCGTATTTATCTACTTAATCATAATCGGAATATGTTTGTCCGTTATTATACATTACAAAAGTGGTTAATATTATGTATTTGCTTTAATGACATATTTGTCTATATATATTTATTTACTATACCAACAAAGCTTTACAAAATTAGGTTACTTATAAAGAATTAGATACGCCACAGTCACCCGTCAGCGACATCCTGATTTTTTAAAATAATGAGTAATGTTTATTTATTTATTTATTTATTTAATACTTTATGCACAAAATAGTACAAAGGTGGACTTAAAGCTTTGTAGCTTTATCTACCAGTCTACCCCGAAAACTGGTAATAAAAATTGCAGGCGGTGCATAAAAATTTACAACAACATTACACTTAAACTACTAATTAAAAATACGATTCTACCCACCAGTATTCACATACCGAAACTCAAAAATTTAGTGAAATGCTTAAACCAATAACAACAAGATAGCAGAACGTACTTGACTACCAATTTCAATCAGACCCACCAAGCTCACTCGCAAAAGTAACCGGTGAAAAAAGAAATAAGTTAAAGTCGGTTTTACAAAGAATTTAGAAAATGCTCTCGAACAGCTTTTTTGAAGGAAGGTTTGTTGGGGCTTCGTCTTATATCGATCGGAAGATCATTCCACAATCTTGCTGCCATTAACGAGAAAGAGTTGGCGAGAAAACCAGTGCGGTGAAGTGGAAGATTTAAACAGAGAGTATCAGAAGAGCGAAGATTGCGCTTATGAGTATCGCAGAGGAATTGAAATTTACATTTCAAATACTCCGGTACAACTGGATCCTTCAGTATGGAAAAAAGAAGAGAAAGAACGCGCAAGTTACGGCGGTGCCGTATAGGAAGCCACTTCAGCTTTGCACGAAATGATGAAATGTGGTCGTATTTGCGCAAACCATATATAAAACGGATACAGTTGTTGAGTAGGCGTTCCAATTTATTCAGTTGATCCTGATTGACGTCAGAGCAGCACACATCAGCGTAGTCAATACTTGGTAATATAATCGATTGTACGAGCAAAAGTTTGGTGGAAGAGGGAAGAAAAAATTTAAGTCGATAAAGGCACCGTAATGTCCCCGTTACCTTTCTGCTCACCTCTGTCAGCTGATCCGACCAGCTCAAAGTACTATCGATAACAAGACCAAGATCTTTTACAGAAGAAGTAAACGGAACAGGAACATTATTGAAATACACTGGTGGAACATTTGCCAAATCAAGGCGACCAACCAGTCGAGAGCTGCCCACGACCATGGCTTGGCATTTCGACGGATTTACAGAAATGCCAAACTTACGAGACCAGTCATAGATATGGTTCAAGTCGCCATTTAGGGCATCAACAGCCTCGGCAATGTTCGCAGCATACGCACTGGCATACAGCTGCAAGTCATCCGCATAAAGATGGTGAGAGCACTTAAGTTTGTGAGTAACATAATTGATAAATAGAGAAAATAGCAGAGGGGATAAAATGCCGCCTTGCGGAACACCAGCGACAAGATCACACCAATTGTTACCAGACAGAAGAATTAATAAACAGGTAAACCACTATACAGGCGAACTACCACACTGACGGATGCCATACAGGCGGGCAGCTACGCAACCGGGCCGCCACGCAACCGGGCCGCCACGTAACCGGGCCGCCACGCAACTGGACCTGCACACAAGCAAAATACCATACAGACTAGGTGCCACACAGGCCGGTGTGACTCTGGTCAGTGCCACTTTAATCGTCATATTATGAGGCGAAATGCCACACAGGTGGAATTCCTCACAGGTGAAATGCCACACAGGCTAAATGCCACACAGGCTAAATACCACACAGGCTAAATGTCACACAGACTTTATGCCACATAGGCTTAATGTCACACATAGCTTTTTCATACAAAAAATGCGTGCAAGGTCAGAGACAAAAAATAATTAAATCTCCTTGAGTTTTTGTCATAATCAAATAAAAAGGGATGTTCACTCTGTCGATATATTCTTTCGATATGTTATATTAAGCAATCTTATCGATATCGATATACTTAACAAAAATATTCCTAAGACATAAAATGTTTTAACATTAGGTAGGTCATTTCCTTTTTTATGTATTTCATGTCATTTCATTAATGCTCTCGGGAGCCAGGTTCACCCATACGCTTGATACGCGTATTTGCCGATTTTTAAAAACTTCAGCAATCAACAGCAACTTCTAAAATAATTAAAAATAAGTGAACTTACGAATTTTAAAGCTCAAGTATTCATATTAGCCTACATCATATCGTACTCGTACACGAGCGATTGTTTTGCGCAGACCGGTCACTCATATCGAGTGTACAACATATTTCTTTGAGAGACAAAAGTTGTAATGTACAACATATTTCTTTGAGAGACAAAAGTTGTTATTTTATACATAATCATGAAATGCGCAATGTGTGATGCAGAATTCAGTGTAGTGTGCGGCATGTAAGAAATACCTAGATTATCGATGTGCTGGTATATCTGAAGCTGGGTACCGCAAGTTGGAGGCTGATCGTAGGGCTGCATGGAAATGTGGGCAATGTAAGCTTAGCTCACCGGCACCACCAATAGGTACGCCTGAAGTACCTAACGCACCTGTGGCCCCTAGGAGTGTGGATTTGACTGTACTCGATACTATCTTGGCGGAAATACGGGGACTCAAGACTCAACTTTCTAGCTTGCCCTCGCTTGTCGCTGAAATAAAAAATATTAAGACAGATTTGGTCGATTTTAAGGAAGCATGCAGGTTTAATAGCGAGTCACTGGACGAATTTAAGGTCAGAGTAGATAGCATAGAGCGCGAGGTACGGGAAGTTTCAACTCTTCGTACAAGTACTATCGCCGCTGAAAATGAGATACTGGCACTTCGTGGTGAGCTGATGGTTAAGGACCAGTGGGCCAGACTAAATAATGTCGAGATTAAGGGAATACCGATTAAAAAAGACGAAAATATGTTTGCTATTACCGAAAACATCTGCAGGGTTGTGGGCTACACTTTTCCTAAAACGCAAGTAAATTATATCGCCAGAGTCCCAATTTTTAATTCCAAGGAGAAATCGGTAATTATAAGCTTTATTAACCGTTACATAAAAGAAGAATTTGTGGCCGCTGCGCGTGAGCAGAAATCCCTTTCTGCAGAGGACATCGGCTTTACGGATAATAAGCAAAAGATATTTGTCAATTACCATTTAACCCCTTACTACAAGAAGCTCTTAACAAAGGCGAAGGCCATAGCAAAAGCCATGTGACGGTCCCACCTAAGCTCAAATATTAAATGGGTACGATAATCAGATTTAGGTATTATTCCTTTCGCAAGTGAATAGGTGAACACTTAGGTTATCTAACTAAATACCTAAGTAGTAACAACCTAGATAAGTACCTAGCTAAGACAGACATCACCTAAAACAATTCCCTTCCTAGAATATACCTAAAACAGTTACCTACCAACTGTGGAGAGGTCAGCATCAATACTTACTTATAGTAAAATAGATGGGGACATTTTAATAATAATGTATCCATATAAAAAAATTAAAGGAAATGACTATACTCCACAATTTGATAACTACTTGAATACAGATACCTGAGTACAAGCTATTTACGCCCTTAATGCCTACTTGTAAGGCCTATTTTCCGCTGGAGGCAAGAGTCGAGTTGGGTCGGTGTTCGGAAGGCAAAACAAATATCAACCTTATTGAGTTATTATTGGAGCGTAGGTTCCATCGGCATCGAGAGATTGTGCCGTGGGAATCGCATGAGTTTTTTTGACGACCTGAGTGGTTCAAAGGTAAGCATGCCGGTCTGCTGCGCGGGAGGCTTCGATTCTCTTGTTCTCTTGTTGGTCTGAGTTTTAGTTTCTGTTGCGGGTTTGGGTGTTCTGTGTATAATGGGTATGTTTAAAAGTGTATGGGTGGTTTTTCAGTTATCTAGCACCCTTAGCGCAGGCTTTGCTTGCTTTGAGGCTGAATGGCGTTGTATTGTGTGAGTTTGTCCACGGTTGTTTATATGTTTATTATTCATTATTCTTATGAAACACAGGACCTTTAGTGTAATATCGACTTAATCACGTTATAAATAGAGCGTACTTTCAATCGTCGTGTGGAGTTAAATGAAAGCTTGTTCCGCGCGAAACATACCTACTGTGATCCTGTGAAATGATTCACGTAAAGGATATCTCTTGCAATTGTGGGAAATTGTGCGTGTTTCATGAGAACAGTTGGTTCACATGAATAGTTTTATGAGAATCAAGAATGATATATAGAAGGGGCTGGAGAGGCATGAAGAAAAGTTGATTTCTGAATGAGGAGAGACTACGTGCTGGGATTATACGTGAAGTTCAAGATGTTTACGTTACCGTAGAGCATTTGTAAGGTTCATTGTTCATACCGGGCTCCTGTAGTGCCCCAGTTGCGTGTTTGTTAGACTTAGGCGATCATTCATGGTTTATATCGTTTCTCCGTACTCATCGAATTCTGCTATGTTTATATAAAAGCAATAACACTATCCTAATGTAAGACTCATTGTTGCATAAAGGGCCCTTGTAGTGGCCCAGCTACGTAAGGGAATTTGTTAACAGTGGCGACCATTCATGGCGTCTATCTTTTCTCCGAATTCGGCTTTGTTTATAAAAAAGCAATAACATCGTCCGACCGCAGTGCTTTGTTCTGTAGTCGGTTTAATATTATGTGAACACCAGAGCAGGGACAGTTGATTTTAACTAGTGGTCCAAAACGCACGTGTTTTCACAAGTCATTGTATAGAGATTTTTAATGCTAATAAACAGTTTGAGAACGATCAGTTGATTCTAAATTGTGTTTGGACTCAGTTTGATTACTTAAATCTACTTCTACTGAGATTAAGATTTAAATCCTTTACACTGTAAAAGATCTTATCTAGATAACGAATTAGAATCAGTGCTACCATAAATAACATACAGGTACGTTAGTGTAACTGGAACAGTGATAAGATTCTAATTAGTTTGTTTGTTTTAGGTGGAGTTGTTGATGCTTTTTCCTTAGGTTCCTGGCGCCGCCTTTGTTTTAAGGGCGGATCTGAATGGGTTTCAGACAACCATTCGGGCAAGTGACTCCTACGGACCCATCATTTGTTTTAAAATATTCGCTATCTACGATGGGACTAGCGGTTGCTTGTACCTAAAGTCTGGCATGGGTCTAAGGTTTCGGGTAAGAGCTGGCCATGGAATCATGGTACGCCGCTTAGGCGGGTCTGACCGCTGCTCGCTAAACAGTGCCCTGCCCGAATACTGATAACTCATTATCTTGTACACTTCTTCCGAGGATCCTCCCTAGGCAGAGTGGACCCTTGGACTTGCCAGGTTCACATTCCATCAGCACGCTCCGGAGGAGTTCTGTTGGAAGGTTAGGCAAACACTTTTTGGACTATGGAATCTCACTATGCCTTGATGTGACCACTGGTGCTTTTCCACTCCAAACTGGTTAGGGAATCTAGGGTAGTATAGGTTTTAGACACGTGCTTAGGGGAGAGAAGACAACAGAAATTCGGTATTTTCTCTGTCACATAGGCAGGAACACACACACACTCACATAAATTAATACTATAAATTTTATTTTGATTACCATTGCAATTACAAGGAATAGAATCAATCTTAATACTTGGGGACAAGCTAGATAGACTAGGTATGTTAGGATCATCCTTAGGAATTAAAATGAATAAACAGTAAAGCTTATAACATAAAATAATAATAACAAAGAAAAGGAAGGAAAATAAAGAAGTGCAAAACACAGTATAACACCTTTAATATTCAGTAACATTAATAATAGTCCAATAAAGTATAATGACTTTTAATTCTCAAATATTATTAAGTTTCCAAATTGGTTGAACCCATGCAGAGACAGTATTTATCAGAGAGAGTCTTAGAATTGAAACGGTGAGGGGCGAGTCTATAGCAATACAATTGTGGGTTAACATTAGGTGTATGGTTCATCTTAGTATTCAATCAGTAAACTCATAACATCTTAAATTTTTGTACCTTGTTTTTTTTTTGTACCTTATTGTCGTGTCGTGGTGTCTATGTGTAATAAATGTCTTCTTTCTTTCTTTCTTAAATTGGAAAGTAAATTTTCTGATACTAAAAGGGATTACAGATGTCCACTCCACTAAATATTTGGTTATACTACGTATTACTTACTAAACGTAAAGCTTTCATAAGTAGAATATTAGTATCATATTATAGTTGGCTTAACCCGCCAGCACTCGCGCCTCAAGAAATTACATCAGCACTCGCGTGTAGAGCATTTTGCTCACGTTTATGAATGTAAATAAATGCAAGTTTAACCAAAAAATATTATTAAAACAATATTTTATTAAATAAAATACACATTATTTATTCTACAAAATATATATTTAAAAAGTTAACAAGATTATAGTTCCATTTTGTACACCCATCTTTGTCTACGTAACATAGCTGACTGCCCGGTGAAATTGAAGAAACCTCACCTTCTACTTTCGATGACGACTGTTCGGTGTTAGTGGAATGATGACTGTGTTTATTGCCTCGATCGCTTTCAGTATCATAGGTTTTAAAAGACTGGTCCTCTATATCTTCCAAATCCTCCTCCATCAACCATGCCAAAACGCGTTCATCCCTTCGATCACAATCCATCTATAATAGAAATACATAATAGATTAATATTTCAGTAATGTGAAATCATAATATTGCATAAAAGTAGCAGTAAAACTGTCGCTAAGATGAAAAAAACTAAAGTCATGAGTAAAAAAAGTACTTGGGTACGTCAATATCCGCGCGATGAGCAAAACGCCGCCTGATGGTACACGGCGCAACAAACCACCTCGTACGAGTGACTGGCGCACACTGGCGAGAAGTGAACTACATACAGGGGTTGGGGACGGAACAAAACTCAGCTACCAAATGAACGATGTACCTACGAATAATTTTGACAAAAGTTTTAAATTTACTGTAAGCAAAATGCTCATAGCGCGAGTGCTCGCGGGCTAAGTAGATCATACATCAGCTATGATGACACCATCAATGGGAATCCAGCAGTCCATTACACTCCTAGCTCGTAACAATCTGAAAGACAATAAGATTTGTTAGAATTTAAATCATGTTGCCAAGCAATATTACTGAATGGAAGGATCAGCTGGTAATATCTAATGCTATTAAACTAGGATAGAGCATAAACTAGACTATCTAGAGTTCTGCTTAGGGTAGAAATGTGAAGGGGCGACATAACAATTTATGTACAATTAGAGTGAGACTATGTAGCATAAAGTCAAACAACTCAATTACCTACCTTTGAATGTCCATTCGCAAGGATCCAATCTAGTATCATAATCAATATCGAGTCACAAGATGTCACAATATAGAGTTCCACGCTAGGTCAAAACTAGTTACTACCACAGACCGACAGATTTCATAACAACTACCTAAAAATATACAAGTTTACAGTTAATAAAACAATACATCATACCCATAATTGCCCTAGATCTAGGATTAGTCCTAGTATTAGGTTAGAATCATGGTAGTGCTCCAATATTGCATTAAACAGAAATACAACAGACTTTTATTTACTGGACGATTATTCATATTAGATATTATCAAATAAAGAATACAACTTGCAAATCTTCAGTTGAGTCCAACAACCGTGCCCTGGTTTTGGCCCATTTTAAACACTGTAGACTCTTACGCATTATTACCAAAATAGGTGCTAAGTTTTACTTACCCTGGGAGACTAGGTTATAGCCATAAATAACATCATTATACTATTAGTTGATAATATTCTGTTGCACCATATTGTATTCTCCAATGGGAATTTGTCCGCTTATCTCACAATTACGATGGATCTTTTACAATATTTCCGTCATGCGAAAATCAGCGATCGATTTGTCGTCGACTTAGTCATAACCTGAAAATGCAGAAGTAGTCAATTAGTAAATATGCCACGTAATCTGAACATAATGTGTACGCATAATTAAATCGTGAGATTGTACGTACTAAAATAAATACGGTGACGCAGATCTCATTTTGTAGCGTTGTGTTTGTTAGTTTTCATGGCCGGCCGAGCCGAAGGTATACATGAAGTTCACATTAAGCGAGAGTTGTGCGCTATTAGGTACTTGACCTTACAATGACATTTAGGGATGGGAGTTAACCACGGCAACAACGAAATCGTTTCCCTTTTTAGAATGTACTGACTGAAAGCAATTGAATCAGTTGATATATAAAACCACATCAAGAGTAAGATTCGTCTCAAAATCACATGATAATTGGTTAGGTCCAACTGGAATTAACCCTTTCGCATGCAAGTACCAAATATTGAACGGGAGGCGAATAATGACCGTTTTGGATTTGGACGGGAAAATGTAATAATATGTATATAAATGTAATGTATGACTGTATGAAAGGAGGAGTGAATGTTTGCGTGGACTGGATTATATTGTGAAATTGTCTCTAGAGATTTTATTAGGTTGGTTTCGGTACCTAGATCTAAACAAATACTAGCTTGGAATGATTTTACGAACTATCTACATAAAATACAATACACATAGGCTACAGGTATTTGGAATGAGCTATCAAAGAAGTAAAAATTATCATTACGGGTGCAGCATTTGTTTGAATTGTTAGGATTGGGTCCATGATTTGAATTCCAGATGTATCTTGGGTTTTATTCCTCTATTTACGATTTGTTTATTAAATTACTGATTAAAGAATGAGCTTAGGTTCCTACTACGGAATTAAAATATAGGATTGTATTTGGATAGCAAAGATAGACCGGATAAATAATATTATGATATTGTTGTTGGAAAATATTATACTCTTGAGATTTGATTATATTACTTTATTTTGTGTTGTTTGACTCTTCATATATGTATGGTTTGTGAGTATGTAAAACTGTACCAAGACCGGAATTACATCTCGAGAAGATTGTTCGTTTGACGCCGTCCGCATCTGTGGCAATTCACTGAGTGTTAGTGGTGTTTGGAGGTAATCAAAAGGTGGAATAGAGCTGCATCTGGGACTTTCTGGTTGATCGATGTCGAAGATCCTAGAAGGGAGAGCGCAGCTGATAGCTATTCAGACGAGTTGTTGTTTCGTGGTGTTGGAAGGCTTCGGCCTTATACAACAGGAAGCTGCAAGACTGTCTGAATCACGTAACTCATGCGAAACCGTTTTAATATCACTAGAATGAGGGCCCTCGGGGAGCCGTTGGTGTAGCAATTGTACCTGGCTTAACCCACAAATCGCTTCTTTTACTTCGTGAATGTCCACCTATATGCGAAAGAGCTGACACCGGCATTTTGGTCTGTGCATTGGATGTAATCGCTAATTGTATATATACTCATGGAGATTCAATCAGTTTTAACTTATCATAAATCACTGGTCGGAGCCTTCTGTCCTGGACTTCAATATTACTTACTTCATAACTGCTATTTTTGGTTTCACAACCACCAAGGAATTTCTACATGAATAATCTACCAATGATGGCTAAGCCATTAATGCTACGAGTGCAACATGGTTGCTACCTATCTCTGCGATCCGGATTTCAATAAATTAAAACAGGGTTGATATTATCCCCAATATTTTCATATCATGGCAAGGCCATTGGAATTGGAGCAACACCATTGATCTGTGGAACATATCCAAATTTTACTAACTGAAGACATCACTGCCAGTATTTGGCTATGCATATTTTGCATGTGTTTGGAGCACTCTCTCCAGGGACTACCTGCTGATACTACTACCTTCTGATACAACTACCTTCTGATACCTATATCTGTGCCACAGAATTTGGGCCCGTCACTGTAGACACGAGGAAACACAGCCCAAGTATTCGCCTTTATTGTATGGGATGCCACATCTACATCGACGAGTCTATACATATACCTGCACCCTACATTGCGTTTAAGTAAGCTGTTTTCCGAGTGAGATTTATTATGCCCAGGATTACATTTTGCACATGATCTACCTACTAACAACGACACAAAGTAGAGAGTTAATGGAGAGAGAGCTACAAGTTTTATGGATCTACTTTATACATTTATCACCTGGATATGCTTTGGAGACACTGGATTGTTCATATCGTCCTCTCAAGTCACTTCATAACTCGAAACAAACTGACTGACGATTGTGACTTATCTCTTTGTGCCCTCTCATTCAATATATAAAAAACATTGCTGGGCGTTAAATCCTGGTTGCGCTCCAGCGCATCACGCGGTCCGGGGTCCGCCTTCCTGCTTTTCTTAGTCCACTTTGCTCGGTCTTCGTCATTAGTCGTTGGCACTATCGTCCCACGTTTTACCGCATGTTTTAAATAAGCCAATATGAAGTATAAGTCCAATTAGAAAAATGAGAAGCAACTAAGTACGGCACCTTATAAGCTAATAAGAGGAACAAGTCCAATTAGACAAGTGAGGTTTGTGATTCACCAACTACGGCATCTTTTAACAAGCTAATGAGAGTAACAAGTGGCAGGGCTAGACATCGAGGGACAACTAAGACGAATAGGTGCAAGTTACGAGTACGCCGCGTGCATCAGATGATCGAGGGAAGATTAATACTAGGTTTCGGTCTGATTTGGCTGCTTACGACTGCCCATTGAGGTTTAATATAAGAAGTATAGCTGAAGGTTGCGGGTATGCTAGTTACGGCATGATATTGAAGAACAACTATGAAAAATAGCTGAAGATTACGAGTAAACTGCTTACAACAGGCATCGAGGAACAACATCTGAAGAATAGCTAAAGGTTACAGATATGCTGTTTACGACAGGACAGCGATAAACAACTGAGGAAAAATAGCTAAAGGTTGCGGGTGTGCTGCTTAAGACAGAATATCGAGGATAGCTATGAATATATCTCCAAAGCTAACAGGTAAGTACGAGTAGGCTATGATAGGATATCGGGGAAAAACTATTAAGAATAGCTGAAACTTAGGAGTGCGCTGCTTTCAAAAGAACATCGTGGGACAAAATAAGATGAAAATTACTAGGAAAGTTACGGCTATGCTGCTGCTACAAGACATCGAAGGACAACTTAAAAAGTAAGTTACGACTACGCTGTTGCTGCGACAAGATATCGAGAGACAACATACGAAGAAAGTTGCATCGAAGGATAACACAAGAAGGACAGCTGGATGTTACGGGTACGCTGCTTACGTCGCATCACGTCCGACATCGAAGAAATATTAAGAAGAATAGCTATAAGACAAGAGAAGAAGAGTAAAGGTACGACTAGGCTGGTTGCGACAGGACATAGATGGGCAACATAGGAAGAACAGCTGAAACCTGCGGGTAAGCTGCTTACAACAGACACCGAAAGCAACATCAGAAGAATAGTTGAAGGCTGCACATATACTACTTATGACAGGATATAGAAAAATAACCAAGTTAAATAGCTGAAGGATACTGGTATACTGCTTACGACAAGACATTGAAGGAAAAGTGAGAAGAATAGCAGAAAGACAAGAGTTGAAGAATAACTGATAATGTAGACGGGTTGCGACAGAACTTCGATGAATAATATAAGAAGAATAATAAGAACATTACGGGTACGCTGCTTGCGACAGGACGTCAGTAGAAAGTATAAGAAGAATAGCTGAAGGTTACGACTACGCAGATTACGGCGGGACATCAAAATACAGCAAATCACGACGATCAAACTAGCAGAGCTCTCCGAGGGATCAATTACAGCAGTCAATATCCTTTCTTTATATATTACACACTAAGTATATTATCTATCCTCCCTCACACTGACTCGATGCTAGTATTCTTGTCGGCTCCAAATCCTTTCGCTCCCATCCTGACTTCGACAGCCCTACACTCCCCATCGCATCTACGTACGCACTGGTATCTCGGGCTGGAGGTAGCGCAAATCAGTAAAAGACGAGGTGTAGTGTCGCTTAAAATCAACAACTCCCACGTCTGATACGGTATCCGGAGCAAACCAGCTCTTTGGGTGAGACCCGTGACAACCACTGGGCTTGGTTGCTCAAAATACAAGTACAGACGACGGAGCCACCGATGAGGGCGACGCCATACTTAGTTCTTGCTAATATGACCTACATACACCCTTGCAGAAGCATTTCTGGCTGATGTTATACCTGAACGGAATGGAACGGAACGGATTACATCTTTGATATTTCCTATTATGGCCTCATAAGGAATCCGCGTAGGTGTTCACATATGAGATAGAGCAGGAAAGGACCCTGGCATTTCTGGATGTGAAAGTGATGGTTTGGAAGGACCTTACTCTTAGCCACACGGTTTACCGAAAACCAACTCACACTGATCGATACTTGCACGCGTCATCACATCACCACCCGCGACAATTGCACTCCGTGATGACATCTTTGACCAGAAAAGCGAATGATCTTTGTGACAAGGATAATTTGAAACAAGAACTTTCATATGTAGAAAGTTCTTGTATCAAATGTGTTCTACGAAATAATGGATACAACTTCAACCGCAACATAACCAAGACCAAGAGGAAGCGACCACCGACGGTAGAACGACAACCAGCTTACCTGCCGTATCTCGAGGGAGTGACGGATAGAATTGGTCGACTGTTGAGTAAATACTCAATTAAGACAATATTCACTCCTTTCAAGAAAATTTTGCAGAGTATGAGGTCACCTAAAGATACCTTCCCTTTGGAACATCCAGGTGTGTACAAGATTGATTGTAGTTGCGGGAAGTCTTATATCGGCCAAACCAAACGATCCATCTCGAGTCGGGTAAAAGAGCATATAAAAGCCATAAAAAAAAATCAGAGCTATAAGTCTGCCATTGCCCAACACCTCTTAGAATCTGGAACTAACCACTGGATGGAGTTACATAACCCACGGGTGTTATCTACTGAACGACACTACACTCCACGTTTAGTTATGGAAGCCATCGAAATCACGAAATATCCAAATTTCAATCGTGAGGACGGATTTAGGTTATCGAATACTTGGTCACCAGTGATTCAGTTTCTAAAACCAGAACTAGGTCTAAATAAGACTAAAAAAGTGAGTGATACGGTCAGTGTAGTGTGCCGTAACTTAAAAGTGAATTAGAGTGCCAGTAGTAGCAAAAAACTTGTGCGAAAGAGGGTAGATCAACATCGGCCGCTTTATCGCTAACTAACATCGTCCGGCGCTCGCAGCTTTCCAGTCGTCCCGTGACCATGATGCATGCAAGTGTGTCAAAATATCGGGCTACTCGTCAACAAAGGTACGCGGTAGGAAACTCGGAACATACCCTTAAAATGTGTATAATAGTGTTGTCTGATATAAATTGTTTACCGTTGCCATGATTTGCATGCATGACCTTTATCATAACCTTTTATATCTAATTTATTTATTCGTTTCGCCTCCTACTACTTTACTGTATTTAAAATTCAGCTTGTCAAGCTTGCTGATGCAGGGCTTTTGCTTGCTTTTTGTGCACTGTTCTGTATTTGCTTGTTAAACTCGCTTGCCCGCTTATTTGCTTTCGTACCGTACATCATTCGTTACTATATCGTATCTCATTCAACAATTTCAACGTTTGTGCTTGGTTGCCGCTAAGTTAATAAACATATGTTGCAAAGTCTGTAATTGTTCGCGTCTCAAATTAAGGTCCTTAATATATTCAAAGAGTCATTCAATTATCAGTGAATGTAACCGACATGCTTGTTGATAGCTTCAATAGTCTTAAGATTTACTATCAAACCTTAAATTTCCACCGTGGCACGTGTAGTTGTGACTATGATGTAATAGTGCTTACCGAAACATGGCTTATAGAGGGAATTTCTGATGACGAGATTTTTAGTAATCACTACGTGGTCTGGCATCTTGATCGCGACTATGACCTTACTAATCAGTCTAGGGGTGGAGGTGTGCTTATTGCTGTGCGAAGGGACATCTAGGCAGTTTTGCAGCCCAGTTTTTAATCATCTGCAGACATTTGGATTACCATTTCCATTAAACAGACCAAATGCAATTCATCTGTTAGATAACATCTCGGAGTGCTGTACTTATGTACACAAAACCAGGGGTTTTCCTTCGCAGATCAGTTGGAGTATTTCTTTGAAAATCTGGAAAGGTCTATAACTCAGTTCCCGAATGATAAGTATTAGATTGTAGGGGATTTCAACATGAGCAATATTGTATGGACTCAGGGCACTAGTGATAGTTCGCTAGTTCCATCTAACTACACATCTCTCAGTGAAATCACACTTATAGGTGAGATGAATGCATTAAACTTAAAGCAGTTTTATGGAGTACGTAATTGCTTTGACAAAACCCTTAATCTAGTATTATGTAATGATGTTGTGAACGTAAGTGAATGCCCAGAATCACTTGTCCCTGTCGATCCTCACCATGGGTCTCTTCATCTGTATGTCAACTTTATTAACTACGACCCTTTAATGAGTGCACCCTATAAAAAATTTCTATTTGATAAGGGCGACTACCAAATAATTAATAAAGAAATTTCTCGTGTCGTTTGGAAAGGAGATTTGTCAGCTGGAACAGTTAAAGATGCGACTGAACTATTTTTTAAATTTATTAAATCTGTAATATATACTTATATACCGTGTGTAAGTATTTATAAAAGCCGGTACCCAAAATGGTATACATCTGCCCTAAACAAAGTATTAAAAGAAAAGCACAAATTCTTTGAAAAATTTAAAGTGTATGGTAATAGATCAGATGGCGAGTCCTTTAAATTGCTTCGTGATAGAGCTACTGTCTTAGAAAAGGAATGCTATAATAATTATATTGCATCGGTCGAGAACTCTATTAGCTGAAACCCGAAGTATTTTTGGTCATACGTAAAATCTAAAACAAAATCCAACTTATTGCCTGGTTCTCTGAAATATGGTGGTTCGGTGGTTACAGGTGGTGAACAGATCTGTGATGCATTTTTCGCATATTTTGAGTCTAACTTTTCGGATTTTCCCCCCCACCAATCTTCGTCTTGCCATGGCCAATTGATCTCTGATTGTCCTTCAGATTCTGGATTGTCTGCTGTGATTGTCGAGGAGGATGAGGTATGTAAATTGTTAATAAAATTGGACCCATCTAAATCTGCTGGGCCCGATGAGTTACCTGCTCGATTCCTCATTAATTGTGCAGAATCTTTGAGGGCTCCGGTGGCTATATTGTTCAGGCGATCCCTGAAAGAAGGTGTCGTCCCTAGGGTCTGGAAACGTGCTTTCATTACTCCTGTACATAAGAAAGGTACTAAAAGTGATATAACTAAGTACAGGCCAATATCTTAACTCTGTATTTTATCTAAAGTTCTAGAGAACCTTGTATATAATCAGGTCTATCCATCAATAAGACAGTACCTTAGCCCATCTCAGCATGGTTTTCTGAAGGGACGCTCAACGGTTTCGAACCTGGTTCTTTTCAACGATTTCCTTAAAGCGGTCATGGAAGGGGGGAAGCAGGTCGATGTCGTTTACACTGATTATATAGCTGATCGTATAGAAAGCAAGGCTTTCGATAAAATTAATCACCACATGCTTTTAACAAAGCTTTTTGCGATTGGAATATGTGGCGACTTGCACCGTTGGTCCTCATCCTATATTGAGGAACGATCCCAAGCGGTGGCCTTGCATAATTACACATCTAGATGGATTGACATCCCCAGTGGCGTGCCGCAAGGCTTTTTGCTGGGTCCTCTACTGTTTATTGTATTTGTGAACGACATCGACCAGTGCCTACCCACCTTCTGTGTATAGCCGACGACATGAAATATTATACCACAATTGCATCGCTCGCTGACGCTGAAGCCCTCCAAATAGACTTGAAGCATCTTGAACAATATTGTAGCGAAAATTTCTTAGATTTAAATGTTTCTAAATGTTCAATCGTAACGTATAGCCGTAAACACAACCTAATTGAATACAAGTACACGCTTAAGGGTTATGCGTTGCAAAGAGAGTCATTGGTGCGTGACTTAGGTGTCTTTCATGACTCTAAATTACTTTTCGATATCCATATCGATAAAATTATATCAAAGGCTTCCAAAGCTTTAGGGTTTGTACTGCGGTGCTCTAGGGATTTTCATAGAGTTAAAACATTGAAGATCCTTTATTGCACATTTGTGTAAAGTAACCTTGAGTATGCATCACAGATCTGGAATCCTAGATATATGTCATATATTACCAGGTTGGAACGCATCCAAAACCGTTTTATAAAGCATTTATGTTTCCGCACTAAGGATACGTATTCTTCCGACGATTATCTTGACCTATGTAGAAAGCATCTGATTCCCCTTGAGCAGCGGAGAGAGACAGCTGATTTGATATTGCTGTTGAAAATAGCGCAAGGAATGCTTGATTGTCCTGATCTGCTCTCGCTTTTATCCCTATCTGTTCCGCGCAGGGTGTTAAGATTTAACGTACCCATCAGTCTGGAGAGTGCATCCACCAATTACAGACTTAATTCCTACATTTGTCGTGCAAGCCATGTTTTCAATAGGGCAAGTATGGAACTCGGTTTTGATTTGTTCAACACTAGCACTATGTCAGCAAGTCGTTTGTTGAGTAACAAAACTAATTCATCTTCGAGACGCTAATTTGTAGACATTTAAGCGTGGCTAAAATTCACCATAACTAGGAAATTTATAAAACACTTGGGGTTTGAATTGCATAAAAATTTACTTGCCAAAAATCTAGTCCCAAATTTTCCTTCCGCGGAAGTATGTGTGACATCACACTGAGTCCCTAAATGAGTATCCAAATACGTACGATCGGTCAAGGACAATCTAATCGCTAGTTGTTAGACCAGTGAGTTTTGATACATAGAAACATTAAATGCTTTAACGATAACCTTTAGCACAACTCATTACGTGTTATTGTGAACTCTACAACAATTTGTTATCATTTTTATTTAAATAGAACATTGTGGTTAGCAATGAGTCACTAACAAACTGTTCCTAGTATAATGTACGTAGTTAGTTTTGAACTTATTTGGTTACAGTTTTATAAACTTATAACTAAGGAATTTTCTGTACAATTTATATGTGTTTTAATTAATATGGCGTTGATGATGCAATGATTGAATTAATGACGCATTTGACGGAAGTCACCTTGAGAAACGATGTAATAAAGACCAGTCAAGTTAAGGTGAAATTTTTTTTGTATGAGTTCAACGCTCTGCAGCATGTTTGTTATTGCATTTAAATGTTTGTTTGGATAAATGTCTGAGCACTCGGTTCATTATAATTTGGATTTCCAATAAGACAAGACGTTAATACGTCACAAACAACTAATACCAATTTTTTTGTAATCAAATTCGTAAGCTTATCTAAAATGTTTGATAAATTCTCCTATCGGTGTATCCATAGATCATGGATCGTGTTGTATGATGGCAGAAATGTGTTCGTTGCTTATCCTCTGCAAAATGTAGTTTCACTTCGCAC
Organism: Blastobasis lacticolella; assembly: GCA_905147135.1. Lineage (NCBI taxonomy): Eukaryota > Metazoa > Arthropoda > Insecta > Lepidoptera > Blastobasidae > Blastobasis > Blastobasis lacticolella. The sequence goes on from LR990062.1 coordinate 1,992,812, forward strand.
TCACTGTATGAACATCTCAGAAGTCTACTCAGCGACGGTGGAATTCGAAACAGGTTAGTCCGTTTTTTTTGAACTCTTAATGAATTTTTCTGACACCGAAATTTCTCGGTTGGATCAATTCCAGATGATTTTGACGATGGGATAAAGATTGGGTGAACACTTGCAAAAATAATTACCCGATAAGTGCAAGGGAGTGACATCGGCGTTGCACTAAATTTTACAAACACTATCGCTTAAGTAGCTTCAAATTTCATTTTTTGGCCACAGCAATCCACCTGTTTTGTATTCATATATTTAGAATTGAAATTACAATGGGATATGTGAATGACATCGGAAATTTCACTTATGCATACAGTTTCTCCCTCTAAAATCTAGAAAAGACTTGCCCTCTTTGTCTAGCATCGTTTCCTGTTACTACCTTATTAGGAAAACTAAATATAAATGCCTGCGGTCAAGTTTACTAAGTTCTTAGCAGATCTTAGCATATCTTGTAGCAAAAACTTTAAATTACTATATTATTTTTTAAGAATATCTATAATCAAACAATGCGCGGTATATTAACTTCAGCTCAGCACTAGTAAGCCCTGAGTAAACCTGAACGCAGCCAATTTATCTTTGTCTTAAATCTTGAGGTTCACTAGTGACCGTGTTAATATTAGATTCAAAATTTGGTGTCTTTACCCTAAATTGTTTGTCGGGAATTTTACTTATGCATGCAGTTGTTCCCTCGGAAACATATAAAAGTTTGTCGTTATCTTTGCCTAGCATCATTACCTGTTCCTAGCTCAAGAGCACACGTTTTTTAGTGAAATTTAAGTAAAGGTGAAATTGTGTTCACGAATACGGTAATTTTTTTTCGAATTTGTGTAAGTTCAGTACACGTATACTCTGTTAAAAATGAAGTGTTTGGGCTTTTCAGAGCTATTCTACGATGTCAGTGAAGAAATATTTGGTAATCAAATTCATAGGGAGCCTCAGTAATCAGGCGGGCTTGAAATGTGTTCCAAGTCAGTGGCTGAAGTCTTTTTTAGGAAAGAATGTCTTTATCCGCTACCTACCTCCAAATGAAGAGCAAAGATCTACACAATTAATTATTGACAACTTTTCGGCATATACTCACTGGAAAACATTTTTGGCAAGACTCTATTACCAAACAGGTAAGTCGATAGCTCATTAGCGAGTAATATTACTTAGGATAGGCCATTAATTTTCAATGTTGTTTTTCTTGTGCAGATGATTTTGACGATGCGATGTTTTACGCATCACATTACATATCTCGGAAAAAAGAAATCTAATCTGCAGACATCTCATCGTCTATCAGCATCGAAAATACTGTTGTCAACGAGTCCTTTTTTTGCACGCTGGAAGCTACTAGGAGGCTTACATTGATGGAATAATTCAACATAATTTATCCCTTAGTTAATAGTATTCTCTATTCCATTCACCTAATCGATAACAATGACAACCTATCTCAAGCTTTCGAGGGAAATGAACACTATGAAGATCTGCAGGCGCAGGCAGTGACTTATGCCAAATTTTTGGAGGCCAAAATGCAGCGTTTAACAACTACTAAATTAATGAGTGAAGAAATAAAAAAAGCGGTGGAACAATTACTGTTGATAATAATTGGCGGGTCAGAATAAAAGTATATTAATTTGAAATGTTAATATTGTTTTTGATAAACGCACAATTTCAACTAATTTTGATTTAATATTTTCCGCTAATTATGTAAATAAAATGACTGATAAGAAATTGATTCTGCTAAACGAGCGGGTCACGGGTTATAAAAATTTTGTACCTACCATAAGTAAAACTGAGTTTTGTAGTCAGGTTTTAAATTCGCACAAAATGTACAATAGTATGTGCATATTTTGATAAATTATTCAAGACAAGTAACGCCTGTACAAGTAGACTGCAAAGCAAGTTGACAATAGGTTGCACAGAGGGACAAAAAGTTATATATAGCCATGAGTCATGCCAAATTTTCTGGGTGCGCGGTGGAGATTTGAATAAATATTGTTTTTTTGTATCGTCCTTATACCAACCAAAGCAGCTTTTGTTATTCGAAAGAGCAAACCGGTTGCCTAAAACGAGATTAGGCTAAAGGTGACTTATCATATGCAGGCCAATATTCGCTTATTTCAAGGTCTTACTGCTATCAGGCAGACGTCTGCGAATTTACATCTGATTATTTCAAATTGGCCAGACTAGTGATATAACAAGTTTATTATTGCCGTATTAAAGATAAGTGTTCTAATAGAAATAGTTTGTTGAGCAAGGTCTGATAAAATATTCTTATCATTGTTTACGTAACGTTCAATCGTCATTGGAGTTCGATAACCGTTTTATGAACTTTAGTTTTTGATATAAGACCTTTATGATTCATTTCAGGTGAACACCATGTCGACGAACCCGTACTATATAATTAGATTCTTGGGGAAGCAAGACAAAGAATTAAGTCCAGTGTACACTGTCCCAGCATCTTGGATCCGATGGCAGAAAGAAAGGGTTGAGACCGTTGTGATTGCTTACCCCGAAGAACCATGGAGAGTTACTATGGAACGAGTCAAACGTTACGAGGATCCCCAACAAAACTGGAACTCGTTCTTGGCGCGAATTGAAGGCTGCTCTAGTAAGTTTTAGGTTTTATATTTAATAAACAAAGAGAAGCTTCCCAAGAAACATTGTAAACTTATCAGTGTGCGATAGTTTAAAAAAAATGATTTTGTTTTGTTACAGATAACTACAGTTCAATGATTCGCAGCATCAACGAACGGGAGTGTGTTGGATGTTCATCACCTGAACTAGTGACACCACAACCTGGACCTTCACATTTTTCAGCGCCACCAAATAGTGAGTTACCAAATGACATCACTTTGATGGAGTTTAGAAAATGGGTTACTGGTCTTCCATCTTCTTTCAATCATAATCCATTCCAAATCAGGACTATGAAAGATTTTTTAATTCTTAAAGATCTGGTAACTAATGCAAGAAATAAAGATTGAAAGGAACAGAGCTGATGAAACTTCAGAGACATCACCTAGAAACTCTGCCCAAAGCTTCATCGAGCTCGTACCCAATAGCGGAGTAGACATTGAAATATCTGAGCTTGAAATCTGCGTAATGTCTTCAAGAAACTGTCTTCAATTGGCACGGGTACTGATAAAGCACTTTTTTCAACAACTGCTTTGAGAAAAGATCGTGATTTAGAAGAACGCGCTATCTCTGCTATCATGGATTTCGTTTTACCGCTGGGACGCATGAAAAATTGGCGACAGTTCAGCAAAAAATCTATTGAAGGTGCCTTAAGGGTTCAGTTGCATTGGCTGAAAATAAATAATAAGTAATTATCAATTAAGTAAATAAATAAGCAACTTTGTCTTCTTTGTCATAAACATTAAACTATTCTTCTTAATAAACGTTAATAAGTTTCAAAGATTCTTTATTTGTTGTTTATCCCACACAGGATTACTCATATCATATCAGATCTTGGAACATAGATCGTGGTTTCAGCTAATTGGTCAGAGTTCATTTAATATAAATGATTCACAGAAGACTAATGTACCTATTTATTCTGAATACAATAACAATGCTTACACATATAAATTGAACAAACTAAAATAAGCTCATTGTATTTCGCGCTGGCTTCCAATCGCGACGTACTGCATAGTAACAACGTATTTAATTTAATTCATTTGTAAATGTATGGAATATTATTACGACCGCAAAGCTGATGAAGAATATTGTTGCAAACAAAACAGTGTGTACAAAACAACTAAGTGCCGTTTTGTATGGACGTAGTATATAGTTCCACAAAATCTCACTAGATGGCTCTGCAGGTAAAATAGAACGCGCTATTGAAATGTTCTTGCCGTTACATATAAGCCTGTTCAATGTTTCGATTAAATGAGAATTAAAGTGAGAGATACGAGAGTTTCGTGAAGTACATTGTATGGTGTTTTAATTATTGCCGCGACATTTTGGTGCCGAAACCCGGGAGTTTTTTAAATAAAGAGTTAGTGTGCGCGTGAGTAGAAAATAATTCTAAGTGTGTGGAATGCGGGACTTGGACTGCGGTGCGGTGAGTTACAGTGAAATCTACTAAGTGTATGGAATGCGGAACATAGACTGTGAGTAAAGTGAATTTAAAGATAGGTTCTGACGCGAAACGAAAACACTTATAATAATTTCATCGAAGTGATTTTGAGACTTAGAATAATTTCAAGTGGTTTTGAACATAGTCTCTGGCGCGTTTTGTGGACTTATAAAATTTACTCTTGTAAACACTTAGAAATAATTCGAAGCAATATTAACATAGACTGTGGAGTATTTTGGACTTAGAAAATACCAAAACGTTTTGGCCATTAAACTTTGGTTTAGAACATTTGTGCAAGTTTGCAATCAGTTTCCTGCAAGTGATTTGAATAAACAAACTTCATCATGGCATTGGAACTTATACAAAAACAAGAGGATATTTTAGAGCGCATAAATATATCCTATCGAAACTATAAAAAGTCACCGCATGATAGATTATCACCTTCGTATATTGAAGCACGAAAGGAGAACTTAGAGAGATTGTGGAATGCATTTATGGAGAATCATTATAAACTTGCTGGTTTAATTAAGAAGGATGAAAAGGTTAAGTTATCGTATTTTTGCGAAGATGTGTTTTCTACTGTAGAAGATACCTACTTACAATATAAAACAAGGTTGAAAGACGATTTACTAACCTATAGCCAGGCTACCACTGTATCGCCTTCGTCGCTCGTTACTCAGCAGTCGTCGAGTTGTGAGGTAAAGCTACCTCAGATACAATTGCCAAAATTTACTGGACAATATGAAGAGTGGCAAACATTTAACGATATGTTTATTTCCTTAATTCATAATAACCATAATTTAAGTGAGGTGCAAAAGCTACATTACCTGAAAAGTAGTCTGTCGGGTGAACCTGAAAAACTTATCAGAAATTTTGCAACTACGGAGTCAAACTTTAGTGAGGCTTGGGCTCAATTGACGCGACGATACAATAATAAACGGTACAACATGAATGAAATTATGAAACGTTTATTTTCACAACGGAATCTAACAAATGAGTCTGCAAATTCTATTAAACATATACTTGATACAACTTCGGCTTGCTTAAATTCTTTGAACAACTTGGGTATTGATACTAAGGGTTGGGATCCGATTATAAATTATCTAATCATATCAAAATTGGACAGTGAGACTAGAAAACAGTGGGAGTTAAATCAATCACAATTGAATGACTTACCTACGTGGAGTGCACTCATGATGTTCCTCGAGGCGAGATTTCGTACCCTAGAGATGATAGAAACTCCAAAATACCCGACCACCACTAAGCCAGTAATTAAGCCAAAGTCATATCATTCAGGTGTAAACAATGAGAAAAAACCATTACTTAATGTTTCATGCACGTGTTGTAATGAAAAACATTTACTTTTTCAATGTAAAACTTTTGAGAAGCAGTGCCCTGAAGAGAGAACTGAGTTTGTAAAATCAAACAGGTTATGTTTCAATTGCCTTTCATCCTCACATACAGTAAAACAATGTAATAATGCTAAGAGCTGTCATAAATGTGGCAAAAGACACCATACGTTACTTCATTACGAGAGACATCCGAGTCATGATTCAGGCAACCTGAAATCTACTACAACGGAGAGACGCGACTTAACAGTACAAAGTCAGCAACAACAGGCAAAAATGGTAGCACATTATGCAACAAAGAGTAACGCGAGTGATACGTTATTGGCCACTGTAATGGTCAAGATTAAATCTGCAAATGGCTACACACAGGTCGTGAGAGCACTTGTAGACCAAGGTTCTGAAGCTTCCTTTATCACTGAGAGAACAACACAATACTTACGTCTAGAGAGAGTGCCTATTAGCGGCGTAGTATCTGGAGTTGGTGAAGGTCAAACTAGAACGAAGAACATGGTTACATTTAAAATAGAGTCTATACATAATTCTGAGTATTCTACAGAGGTTAAAGCATATGTGTTGAGTAAACTTACGTCATTCCTTCCGTCACGGAAAACTGAAATTAAAGATTGGTCTGTATTAAATACTTTACCTTTAGCTGATCCTAAGTACGGGTTACCTAGGAAAATTGATATTATACTAGGAGTAGATGTTTATAGTGAGATTATCTTACCTGGTCTTATTAAACATCCCTCTATGACGGGAGCTATCGCCCAGAACACCGCCCTTGGCTGGATACTATCTGGAAGGGTCCAAAGCAGTCAACCTTCAAACCGACGCCTGGTAACTTTACACCTTCAAGTCAAGGAGGATCAACTTCTTAAGCAATTTTGGGAAGTAGAACGAGAACCGGAGAGTATTGAGAAAAAACTAACACGAGAAGAGCAGAGATGTGAAGAAATTTACGATGAAACTACAATGAGAAGTTCAAACGGACGCTACATAGTGCGCTTACCTTTTAAAAGTGCTAGTCCTGAATGCCTGAAAGGGAAATCTAATGAGATAGCCTTACGGAGATTTAAACTACTAGAGAAAAGACTACTGAGAAATAAAGAGATCTATCAAGATTACAAGCAAGTAATAGATGATTACATCGAGCAAAATCATTTAGAGCACATTACAGATGAAGAAGAAATTAATAATCCGAATGTTGTATACCTTCCTCACCATGCGGTTATCGGCGAGGATAAGGAAACCACGAAAACTAGAGTTGTCTTCGACGCGTCATGCAAGGGAGTTAATAATGTCTCTTTGAACGACAATTTACTTGTTGGACCTAAAATTCAGCAAGACTTACGACATATTCTAATGAGATGGAGACGCCATGAAATCTGTATTATTGGTGATTTAGTTCAAATGTATAGACAAGTCCTTGTCAACAACCTAGACACCGATTTTCAGAGAATTTTATGGAGATCAAACTATAATGATCCTATACAACATTATAGAATGCTGAGATTAACATTCGGTACGGCGTGTGCACCCTACCTAGCCGTTAAGACGCTTCAACAAGTAGCGAGAGACGAACAGCTTAAATATCCCTTAGCGGCTGAAATAACGTTAAACGATTTTTACATGGATGACCTGCTTACCGGTTGCGAAACGGAGGAAGAAGCTAAGGAAATAGTTCAACAGATGACAGAATTAATGAAAGCCGGAGGTTTCACATTACAAAAGTGGTGCAGCAACAATAAAATTCTGTTAACGTATATAGAGCAAGGGAGTACGAGATCAAATAATTCAGTGAAAATTAAGGCGAACGAAACAGTTAAAATTTTAGGTGTTTGCTGGAACAAAAATACCGATAATTTCGATTATTCCGTCCAGGTCCAAGAAACGGCCAAGGACTCTATTTCCAAGAGAAAAGTATTATCGGATATAGCAAGGCTGTACGACCCCATGGGTTGGATCGCACCTATCATTATAAATGCGAAGATATTTATACAAACGCTGTGGAAGTCTGGATTGAGTTGGGATGAAAATCTCACCCCTGACTTGTTAGTCGAATGGATTAAGTTTAGAGACGAGTTGAACAAGCTTGAAACTATTTCTATACCGAGGTGGTTAAAATGCAAAAGAAATGATTATGTAGAGCTTCACGCTTTTGCAGATGCATCTGAGGCTGCGTATGCGGCTGCAATTTATCTAAAAGTAAGAAATGAGAATGGACAAAAGTGTGTAAATTTAATAACTGCTAAAACTAAGGTTTCACCTGTAGAAAAAAAGATTTCAATACCGAGACTTGAGTTGTGTGCTGCTCTACTGGGTACAAAATTATTAAATGAAGTTTCTCAAGTTATGCAGATAGAAAAATCAAATTTGTTTGCATGGACAGACTCTACTATTGTTTTAGCATGGCTGCGAGGAGAACCAAGTCGATGGAACACTTTCGTGTGCAATCGTGTATCGGAGATACTGACAATTTTAAATCGTGAGCAGTGGGGCCATGTCAGAACGCATCAAAATCCAGCGGACTGTGCCTCGCGTGGTATTTCAACATCTGAATTGTCGAACCATGATCTTTGGTGGCAAGGACCTGAGTGGCTGCTGAAGAATGACACATACAATACTACCACTACAACTATTGATTTCGAGACAAAAGAAGAGGAGAGACCGTTGAAAGTCTTAGCAGCGAGAATAGAGCAGGAAGACTTCATATGGCTAAGATTTTCGTCACTACCTAGAGCGTTGCGAGTTCTGTCGTACTGCAAGAAATTCTTGAATCTGAAGAAACCTGAAAATAAAAGAGATACATTAAATAAATATATTACAACAAAAGACATAAACGATACGTTACTTACCTGTACAAGAGAAACTCAGCGATTCCACTTCAAGGCTGAAATACAACAATTGATGACAACTGGAGTGATCACAAAAAAGAGCCAACTTCATTCTCTTAACCCTATTATTACCGAGAATGGGATTTTAAGAGTAGGTGGTCGACTTCAACAGGCTCAAGTAGAGTTTGATATAAAGCATCCAATTATCTTGCCTGGTGAGAGTCATCTCACTAAGTTGATAGTTGAAGAGGCACATTTGAAAACACTTCATGGTGGACCACAATTGATGTTAAACATATTAAGAACCAAATACTGGATTATACGAGCGAGAGAGCTAACAAAGAAATGCTATAGGCAATGTGTGACTTGCACCAGATACTCACGTCAAATTAAAACTCAACTAATGGGCGAACTGCCAGAGGATAGAGTTAAACCAGCTCGTCCATTCGAAGTTTCTGGAGTAGACTTTACAGGTCATATTAATATTAGATTTTCACCAGGTAGAGGTTCAAAATCTTACAAAGGTTATATCTGCCTTTTTATTTGTATGTCCACGAAAGCTATTCACCTTGAGGCAGTGTCAGATTTGTCATCGCAAGGATTCATTGCTGCTTTTAGAAGATTTGTGTCGAGAAGAGGCCATTGTAGAGACTTGTATAGCGACAATGGGACGAATTTTGTCGGTGCAAGCAAAGAGCTTAGTGAGATGTTTAATAGAGCCACATCTCAGTTACCAAATGAGTTGAGCCAATTACTGGTAAATGAGGGTACAAATTGGCACTTCATTCCCCCACTGGCTCCTAATTTCGGAGGACTGTGGGAGGCCGGAGTCCGCTCTACTAAGACACATTTAAAGAAAGTCATCGGAGATTCCACTCTTACTTTTGAGGAGCTGTCGACAGTTCTGACACAGATAGAGGCATGCCTGAACTCGCGTCCCCTATCTTACATTGGTGACAATCCAAATGATCCGTTACCTTTAACGCCAGGACACTTACTTGTTGGTGAACCCCTAATTGTTATACCCGACGAAGACCTCACAAATATTAATATTACAGGATTGCAGAGATGGAAACACATACAGAAAATGGTTAGTGAGTTTTGGAGGAAATGGTCCAATGAATATCTTGTTACTTTAAATCAAAGGCAGAAGTGGACAACGAAGAAAAGTGAGCCAGTGATTGATGACATTGTGCTAGTAAGAGACCAAAATATTCCACCTGCTAAGTGGTTACTGGGACGAATTGTAGCTAAACATCCTGGTAAAGATAATCTCACTAGAGTAGTTACGATTAAAACTAAAAATGGTCTAGCTAAAAGACCTTGTAACAAATTGTGTTTTTTACCTAAAGCTAATTAAGAGTTATTGTTTTACATTTACATCGATTGAGCACTAAAACTGTCATGTTTTTTTTATCATTTTGTATTTGGAATAGAGAATAAGTTAGAGATACGTTTTTTTCTTCTATTTCTGTTTACATACTTGTTACGATCTATCTGATTGTACAATTTTATTGTTGTCTAGTATTAGTTTGCATTAATTTTAGTGTTGCATAGCTAATTGTTACAGAGCCATCATTTGGTAGAGTATACTATAGGAGATACATGTATGATTTGTCAATGTTAGTATATTTTCTTTTGTTTTGTTAAAGAACTAGGTTCTTTGGGTGGCGGCATGTACAAAACAACTAAGTGCCGTTTTGTATGGACGTAGTATATAGTTCCACAAAATCTCACTAGATGGCTCTGCAGGTAAAATAGAACGCGCTATTGAAATGTTCTTGCCGTTACATATAAGCCTATTCAATGTTTCGATTAAATGAGAATTAAAGTGAGAGATACGAGAGTTTCGTGAAGTACATTGTATGGTGTTTTAATTATTGCCGCGACACAGTGACTGGTACTAAGAATTGAATTCTACTCATTTTTCACGGTAAGTTGTGCTTTCTTTATCATAACAAGCAACGCCCCACCCTTTGACAGCCGTTGCTTAGCAACGCCCCGCCCCTTAGCGGTTGTTGCCTAGCAACAAGGCTTCACATCATACCAAACCTTTTTCTATTGGCTGTATGGGGTAACCCAAAGGCCAGCTGGGCAAATAACCTAGTAAGAGGAAAAAAAAACACTTTTGACTTTGAGATTTTTGTAATACTATATTTTGAACACAGGTATTTGATTTTCCAGATGAACACAAATCGGATTTATCACGTAGTGGAATTGTTAACAACGCAGAACAATCTAATGAACTGCGTTCACTGTATACCAGCGTCTTGGGTTAGATGGCAAGATAAAGAATCTATAAAAGTGTTAGTGGCGTATCCTGATGAGCTGGAGGAAATCACTCAAGAGCGGGTCAAAATCTACGAAAATCCCGGAGGGTACTGGAATTTGTACTGGGCCAAGATAAAATATACCACAGGTAAGTTTTAGACTTTATAGTTTTTAAATCCTTACTAGAGTCGTATCACTGCATCGTCACTTATCATGAGAATGATGCAACTCATAAAAGTGAATAGGTAAGAGCTAAGAGCAAGTACAGGGATTGAGAGCTAATCTCTGATAAGATAACAATAATGTTTTTGTTGCAGATTCCTACGACAGTGCAATTCGGGGTCTCAACGAGCAGGGGCGTAGTGTTGAAGAATCCAGCAGTGAAGTTATCTACTCATAAATTAAAAGACCTAATTCTTCTGCATCGTTCCAAACCTGGCAAAGCTCCGAAATGAATGATAGCAATGCTTTTTGGCCAGAGCTTCAAAGATGGATGGATAGACTGCCGAATTCTGATGACTCACGAATGTCGATGGAGAACAGGAGTGATGAAGTACTCAGTTTCGATTCTGGAGTATCAGATCCAGAAGACGTTGACAGGAATGATAATGACGCTCCTTTAGATCTATCTATGTCTTCAAAAACGGTCCAGCAATCAACAAGATCATTACAGGATTTGAGACTGGCCATTGATTCAAATGATTCACATAAAAACAGAGGAACTGTCAAGAATTTGACTGTTAAGTATATTAAGCATGCCCCAGGACTAACGGAGCTGATTGCTAATTCTGGTGTTTATATTGAGGAAAGAGAACTTGTGAATTGCTTGGAATCCTCAAGAAAGTGTACTGATTTGGCAAGACATCTAACCAAACATATTTTTACTACAACTCCCTTGAACGTTGGCTCTAGAAGTAGTATAGATAATCATCAGTTAAGGAAAGCTACTACCGCAATAATCAAGTTTGTCCAAAATTATAGTATGATGCGGGGATGGCATTCGTCGAGTGAAAAGTCTATCCGCGGCGCCATATGGTATCAACAAACTTTGTTAAAGAAATACTAAACAATCTAATGTTTTAAGTATTCAAGCGATTATTAATAGTAGAATTTAAAAATATATTTAGTTTTTAAGCGTAGAATAAGTTTGTACTCATACTGTGCCAAAAATTACTCATTCCTACCACTAAAGATTATTATCGATAAGCTCAATGTAATTTCTCAAATTAGTTTTTAACTGTACAATAAAACTCTAACTGTAATATCAAAGCGTTTTTCATTTCAAACACCTTATTTGCTATCAGGCTCAAGCAAAGCCAAGCTAATATAGAACTTTTGTCATTATTATAACCTAAAATTTGGACCTTAATACATAACAACTACCGTAACATAACCAGTAAAATAGTTCACGATAGCATAATATTTTTATCTGTTAGCGCTACGCATATACTTGATATGAGGTAATATATTCACTTTCGGTGGCCTTGACACTGTAATGTTTGACGAACTCACAGAGCGCAAACAGCTTACTGACGGCCAATATTATTCATAGTTGCGCGCCGTTTCCTATCATAGAAGTTAATGTTACCAGTTTGTTTGGTCCAATGTTTCTTCGTTTGTTTTGCTGTAAATTCTTCTAAAACAATGTAACATATGACTCATGACCCATTAAATCATCCTCTGAAAATGCATGGAACTCTGCTGAACGCTCAGAGTTGAAAGGTTATAAAAACAACAGTATAGTTAGGTACTTATCAGTCTCTAACAAAGTATAATATATATTGCTTCTAATGTTTGTCACAGTCTATTGTGAGGCTTGCGAGTGAACTGTCGTGGGTTATACTGATCTAAATATTTAATAAAACCTGAAATAAATAATCTTTACATTCGACTCAATACCAACAATCTCAATAGCAAGATAAATATTTTTAATATCAATTCAAGTTTTTGACTGATATTTTCTTCTCTCCCTTAATGTGTCTTCGAAAATTTTCATATCTACGTTTCTGATTTCTTATATTAGATACTTATTCATTTATAATTTATTTGTTGTAGATGGATTACGTGCTAAACTATCAAGTAATAATCCCTGAAGAGTGGTACATGCATTTTTCGAAATATCAGATATTCGTTGAAATTTCCGAACAAATGAAAAAGCTCCGTAAAGAAGGTAAAGCATTCGATGGCTCACAGCTGCAAATTGGAGATACAAAAACAATTATCCGAATTAATCATCTGGATTTGTGCTGGTGTTTTATTCGAGAAGGCGATACCGTACCGAATCCTATAGATTATTTTTACAGTGGCAACCGGATAAGTGAAGTTTTTCCACATTTACTAGAAGAATATACTGACCATCAGAAGCAAAGAGAGTTAGAAAAAGAAATCCAGAATGTTATGGAGTTCGAAGTTAGATTATTTGAAAATGATGAAGGAATCGACCTGCGTGACCAAAGTGATAATACCAAAGGTGTGGTATAATGCATCAAATATCAACGAAAAGATTGACGAATTACACTGCAAAGTTTATCTAGTTGCCAAAGATAGACCAGACTTGCAGTTCGCTGTTGTGACCATTGGAAATCAGGATGCTATTTTGAAAATATCTAATGAAAAATTGTACTGGTGGCTCAGTTTTCCACACCATGAAACACCGAATACTGAAGATTATATTTTTACAGGAGATGTTTTGAAAAAGCATTTTCCGGAGTTGATTGAAGATCATGTCAAGATGACAGCATGAAGCTACTGCTATAGTTTAAGGGAATCGATTTGTACAATAAACACTTTTATTAAGTATCATTGCGCTTTTTATTCTTAACGACGTCATCCCTTGCAAACTTTGCAGTCGTTTAATATCATATAGCATCAGTCAGATTCAATATTAAAATTTTCATAACAATCAGATATGTCACGAATAATTCTTTGTTCTAATACCAATAGTAAACTATGACTAAGAGGTCAGGGGTTATCACAAAACAGAGTCGCGTTAATGAGACGTGCTTATTCATTTCATCTAAAAATAGCAATTTAAATACATTCTCCCTGCCAAGGATTATTCAGTCCTTTACCCGCAGGCTTCCTGTCTGGACGCTCTTTGCCGGGCTATTGTATTTAATATAATATTTTATAAATTTATGTAGTGACGTTTAATCGCAAAGTTTATAACAGGAAAATTCTCACAAAACAAAACGTTGACTTATACTTAGAATTGGATCACATCGCTATCAAAAAAATCCACATGGATTCATGTGGGAATCCATGCGAACCCACATAGGAATGTATGGATTCATATAGGAATCCACACAGGAATCTGTAGGCACATGGATTCCTATGTGGGAAATACACATAGGTCGTATGGATTCCTATAGTGAATTCATATAACTAATGTAAACTGTGTTCTTATAAGAACGTGACTTAGGCCAGTGAGTAGCGGAGAAGACTGTCAACCATAAGGTACCAAGGTTCAAGTCCACCAGACGCCAGCAATGTTTTCAATAGATACAATTAGATGACCCGTTTTTTTTTAAATTTTAATTAAAGATTAATGAGCAGTTGTTCATTTATTTTTATTTTTGATTTCTTAAATAAATTTTATTTACTTGAAAATTATAGAAATCCATGTAGGATTCTACACTGGATTCCTATATAGGAAACCATGTGGGAAACCATGTAGGATCCCACCCATATGGGAGTCCATGTGGGAATCCATATGGGAATCCATCCGAAAACGCCATGTAGGAATCCACGATGGGAATCCAGGCTGGTTTTCCATGTGTTTTTTTTTGATAGGGATGGGATTTTGAGATTAAGTTTGTTTTATTAGTTTTTCTGCTAATAGAATGTGCTTAGATGTATTATGTTTTGATCACGTGTGTTTGTTTTTCCAGATGGATACAAGTCAGAGTCGTGTTTATTGTATCGTCCAATTTCCTATGACACTAAACAATTGACTAAGTAACATTCACTGTGTACCAGCATCTTGGATCAGAGGAGAAAACCAAGAATCTGTTGGTGGCGTATCCTAATGAGCTGGAGGAAATCACTAGAGAACGGGTCAAAAACTACGAAAATCCCAGAGAATACTGAAATTTGTATTCGGCAAAGATAAAATATACCAAAGGTAATTTCTAGGCTTTACAGTTTTTAAATCCTCACTTTACTAGAGTCTTATCACTGCATCGTCACTTAATTATCATGAGAATGATGCAAATTTTGAAAGGGAATGGGCGAAAGCTCACGAATTCTGATGATCCACAATTGTCAATAGTCGAAAGAACAGACGAAGTTATCAGTTTAGATTCTGATACATCAGATGAAGAAGTTGATAGGAATAATAATGATGTTCCTTTAGATTTATCTGTAAAACGTCTGCATAAACCTTTTCATAACTCATTTAGAACTTCCAGTGATACCGACAAATTCTGGACATTGAAGCATCCAGAGTACAAACCTGGACTTGTTGAACTTTTGCCCAATGCTGGTGTCTACATCGAATGGGCAGATCTTGAACATTGTCTGAAATATTTGCAGAATTGCACTCGGTTGGCAAGACTGCTCACCATGCATATTTTTTCCGAGTCCGCATTGAGAACGTGTCTGTATATTAACAATTTGAAGGGTCAGCGGGATCTTAGATTAAGTACTAAGGCGACCACTGCTATAGTGAA
Source organism: Blastobasis lacticolella (assembly GCA_905147135.1). Taxonomy (NCBI): domain Eukaryota; kingdom Metazoa; phylum Arthropoda; class Insecta; order Lepidoptera; family Blastobasidae; genus Blastobasis; species Blastobasis lacticolella. The sequence goes on from LR990062.1 coordinate 2,008,032, forward strand.
ATTCGTCCAAATGCATGGGGAATCCCATAATTGGAAAAAATCGGGTGTCTATGATATCAAAAATGCTATGCGGAGTCAGTTGGCATCGTACAAACAAAAGCAGTTAATCTCATGCTCTTTAATAAAACTAAGATGTACAAACTTGGGAAAGTTAAAATACCCAGAGATATAAAATGAGTCCTACATGATTCCCACGGTGGAATGCGAACCATTGCTCTTATTGCCCTTTTTTGAGCAGTAAGAGCCTTTAACATATTATAGCCATAACTTTTGCCCAAAAGTGTAATACTGTATCTAAGTCTTGACTCTACTAGTGCAAAATAAACCAATTTCAGCTGTTGGAAAGTTAGCTCGTCCCTTAGACTCCGTACGCATAACTTATAGAGCCAACGAAAACGTTGAGTTCCGGTTTCCAATTCAAGAATTGATCAGATTGATTGATAGATTCAGAAATTTAACTATGCTGACATTAATTTGTTGTATGTGATTTTAAGTACTAGATCATTTGGCGAGCCTTAAGTTTGCTTATGTTAGTGGTCACGATGTCTAATACAGCGTAATTATCCTGGTGTTATCCAGGGTTTGATGTTTCTGCTCGTTTTTAGAACTCTAGTCAGTGTGGGATATTTAGAGATGGTGTCTCCAACAGATGAAACGAGCATGGTTGCTGCACACTCGGCGTCTTTTACCAATAGAATCTCAGAAAAGTTTCTATTTTCTATTTCTTTAATTATTGCTGCATGATTTGAGCGAGTAAATAATGAGCAGTTGTTTTTACGAACTGACCTATCCAACTGCACGGCTAACAAGATGGGTAAGTGATCCGTAACATGTGATTTCAGTATAAGGGTTTTATTGTGGTTTGTGGACTTAATAAACACGTGGTCTAAGCAGTTGCTTAGTCTGGTAGGAAGTCGATGAGTAAGGAATAGGCCGTGGGAAGCATTTAGAATTAAGTATTCATTAGATTTCGCGTCAATATTTGATATTCATGTCACCAATCAGCACAACATTTTTATAACCGCTTAAGCTGCAATAGAATTGTCGAGACTGTTTAAAAAATCACTAAAGTTGTCTCTGTTTGTGTATGAAGGTGAACGATAAACAGCTACAATGGCTATACCATCGAATGTGCAAACAAGACAGTTAGCATTTGAAAAGTTGGGTTCGTATACATTCATTCATTCATTTTAAGTTATTTTTAGTATAAATTGCCACGCCGTCATTTTGATTAAAAGTGTGTTTGTGTAATACGAGTTGAAAGCGTGCAGTTTGGGTAGGTCTGCCACTTTGCTCAGCGAGCATTCTGTGAGTACTAACACATCGCAGTCAATTTGTAACATCGTAAGTAGAACTTGTAGCTCGTCAAAATTTTTGTTTATACTACGTATGTTAATGTGAAGTATGATTAATTTTTTACCACCTAGTCTAAGTAATTTGTTGCAATCCGCAGGCTTACAGATGCAATGGTTATCAACTTCAGAGTGGTCCAGGTCACTTATGATATTTTGTACATGAGTAGCCATTATTTAACTCAAAACAATTCAAAACTATTGGGCCACCGAAGAACATAAAACATTTGGGGTGTGGTAGCATACTATAAATTGCACGGATCACTCCGAAATCCATAAAGGTTAACGTTACTCGCAGTGTAAATTTATGTGTGTTTTTGGTTTTATAAGTAAGTGTACGATGATAGTGTATGTGTTGTTATTGTGCGAAAAACAGTGCAAAACTTAATAAGGTAGATTAATTCATGCATGACAAGATATGATGTAATACTAGTTAAAAAGATGAAAATTAGGAACACTTTAACCGATAGACAAACTTTAGAAAACATTGATTTCACACTAGAACTCATACTCATAAAACTTAATAAAGACATCGAAATATTTAGGTATAGTCATTGATTAGGATCTGCTGTAAGTTCTTTCAGCGTGCCTTCGGATCTAACGAGAATGTGCTTATCACCAGTCTGTTTCCTAAGGAAAATGTTACCATTTGAGCACCAACAGAACTTGTAGTCGTGACTTTTAGCAAACTCCCGCACCAGATTATATAATCGCCTAGCCGTTGTAGAGAGGTATTCATCCACGTACACCGGCTGCCGGTTCCCAAGTATACCAATGTTTTCCGTGTTTATCTTCTCCTCCTTGGCCTTGGCCCGCCCGTTATTATAAGCACGAACGCAGGCCATAAACTGGCGCTTGGTGTGGACAGCGGAGAACTCGGCGACCACAGCTTTAGTTACCCCCGGTTTGCCCGGTACTCGGTATATGTCACGAATATCTGTGGAGCTAATGTCATTCTTTGTGACGTTCCCGATGTTTGTAACTTTCCTCCTTCGCAGGAACATTTCGAATTTCGACACAGGATGACCGGGTTTTAAATAGCAAGTCCTGAACTTTCCTCTTCGAGGAAACAGTGTATATCCTGTACTGACTTAACTCTCTATTTTAATGCTCCGACTGACTCTTAATACGTAGTCTTTCGTATTGTTCACTATGCTATGGAATGCGTTGAGTGTGTTCCCTGATCAATATAATCTGGATGCCTTCAAGGCTAGAGTGAATAGGCTGTTCCTAGACAGGCATGCTCCATCATAGACCGCATCGTCACTTACCACCAGGTGAGGTGGCGGTCAAATGCCTGGCTAGTAAAGTAATTAAAAAAAAAAACGAAAGTAAAATATTTTTCTGTCTCACCATTTAACTCCTCTAGTTGTGCATTTTGCGACTTCAACTCAGCAATATCGGTCAGCATCCTAGACATTATTGTAGATTGGTTTGTTAGAAAGGAAGTTAATTTAGAATCCTGGTCGCTCCTCCAAGCATCAAGCATGTCCTTTATTTCTTTTATTAAATCGTGTAGTTGTTCAATGACGGAACATCATTGAGGGCTCGAAGGTTCAGTGCGGTTTACTACGTAATTTGCTAGTAATAGTGACTGCTTCTTTGCCGCTGTTTATCGCTTGACTACTGTCAGGGAAAGAGCTTGATTACTTTAGATCTACATCGGTTTTCACCTCAGTAGTTGTACCTGACGAAGGGTTTGAATCCGTACTAGCTTTTCCTTTCGGGACTGGAGTAGATGGTGGAGATCGCTGTACACGCAGCATAATATTATCTGTTGCAGATTCTATACCAAATATAGGTATGTAATACAGGACGCTTTATAAAACCTACACAGCGGCAACACTTGCATTTGCTTGCGTTCACTCAAGTTCTACGAGCTCTCAGTACGCGCGCACTCGATGTAGCGCAGTCGCCGTCAGCCGCGTGACGACAGTCGCACGCGCCTTGTGATGCAAAATTTCGCCGCGCGCGCTACTATCACAATAGCTCAGCCGTTCGGCCCGCAACTTGAGGCCCGTTGCACCAAAGGTCCCGGGTTCGAGACCGCATACCACCCCGCACTTTTTAATGTGTATGATATTTACAAATTGCAGCTATCACTTTCTAGGACCGCCCAGTGGGATAAGCAATGGCATTTATTCACCTCAAGAGCGACAGAAAATCAAAAAATTGCACTTCAACCAATTAGAATTTAATTAGTTATAAAGTTGTTAGTGGCTACTAGGACCGATCCGCACTCGACCACGGCTCGCGGGGAACTGATTCAAAAGACGACTCGTAAGATTTGCAGTAGGCCGTTTACTAGGTACTTACCCGGAAGTCCATGACAAGGAATCGGTGCTGTGTTAAGAGGCACTCTCCTTGGATCACTTTGCATTTGGATACATACGAAGTCGTTCCTCTTGTTGGTGGAATATAGTAAAAATAATTTGGTCCCGTTATTGATCAGACTTGCCTAGATATCGCAAGTGTGTGCCCATAACTTACTCGGTGCAGAATGTGCAAATCATAGAACTGCTTTAAACGAAAATTAATGCGAACAGAATTCTTTCTCTGTGCCGTAAATTGAGCCAATAATTTAAAGATACATTATATATATGTCGTCGCGTGAAGGAAAGAGGTGTGTCAGGATCACTGTCATCAGGATAGTGATATCAGTATTAGATAGTATTCGTCCAGATAAATTAAAGAAATGGTTCACATTTACTCCACTGTATTTATTCCAATTCATTTTTGCACATCACTTATAATTTTACTTGAAATCAGAGCGACATTACAACGTAGGCACTTGGGGTAATTTAAATTCTTATTTCAGAGGTGATTTTAAAATTACTTTATTTCAAACGTAAATAACACTTTCTATAAACGAAATGTGGAGACAGTTTCAAGACGCGACACTCCTCGGCGGCGATCGCGCCAAGAATGGCCGCCACTCCACCCGAGTCGTGCCGTCGAGACTCTGTCAGCACGCCCCACCAGAGGGCGCAATCCCACTTTCGTTTTCGTCGTCATGAGTCCGTACTATTGACCACATGATTCCATACTATTGACCGTATCCGTCACGGCCGTCCTGTTATACACACGTCCTCGTGTGTTATCTGAAACATGAATACTATAGCACAGTACCATATTCGCTCGGTCACTTCTGACCACAATACATCACCCAAGTAAGTCTTATGAATCATGTGATTGGATCTATCACGATTGCATTAACCCACCAATGCTTAACTAACTGCTATTTGTGTACACATTGCCAACATGTTAGCTCAGTGATGTTCATTCGTCACATTTTTTAAACTGGTAGGTTTTTATAGACTCTAGAAGTATCTCTATCTATAATATAGGGGCACTACTGTAGTAGCCGTACTTATATAACCTGTGCGTTGGTATCTACTGTTAGACTATACAGTATACTTTTCAATATGAAATTGCTAAAATTATAAAGTAGTAACTTTAACACGCTTTACTTCACTAATAGCTGTCTATAGACTCTCAGCTCGTGGTCAATCCTTCGACCAAATCTGTACTAAGTCAGTGATAGGTAACACAGTCTATCTGCTTTCATAACACGCTATAACGGTCTGCGAGTTACACAACAAGTAATCGTCACAGACCCGAACAACTGTTCACGATGTCATCTCTACAAAAAACAACATTATCTCTACTGCCCAATATCAAAACTAAATCAGGATTTAAATAATAAGAAGCTTTCACGTCTATCTGATACGCCGTAACAACAGTCCATCTGTTACCACACCAAAACTAAACAATTACTAATCATCGTCATAGATTGTAACTGTTCAAACAAGTATACTCTTTCTAGACTTTACGTTACGTTTAAGCTCCCATTTTGAAACGATTTAACAATGTAATAACGAAGGCGTCCCATATCCAGCCGACTTCTAAACAAAAATTACAACATTAAATTTGCCATCTTCAGCCACAATATCGAGATTTTCGAAGCTCTCAGCCCAATAAGTCTCACACATGACTCCCAAGCCACTCCAAGTCAGCCAAATAAATCAGGATGTTTGACCTCAACAACAGTTCAGGTACTACTAAACTTGTCCTGGCAGAAGGATATAAAATCTCACCATTGCTTACACTGCCTCGCAGAGAGGAGCACTGCGAGCATCGCCCGGACGCACAACGCACTCTCGCACCGAGAGAACGCCAAAGAACCTCCCGAGCCACGCCTCGCTTGCCTGAGCTGTGCACGGTGTTCCTAAGAGCACTGTGTGCGGCAAGGGTAGCACCGAGCGCGCAGCCAACGGTAGCGTCGTGACGTAGGCGATACACACAGCAGCCAGCATGCCGCCAACACCCCGTCGAGCACCGAAAATCATAAAGCCCGCTTCACATCGGCGCTCCGACACTATCCGTGCGCTGGGTAAAAATTACGCACAAATTACGCGAAGAAGACGCCGCAGCTGCCGCCGCCTACCCCAATTAGGCAGTCTACATCGCGCCGCGATCCGTGTATCTTCCGCGATCCACGCGCAACCGCCCCCGCGCCCCCCGCGCCCCTCCCTCACTCGCCGCCATTCCCAACGGGTCAACCAGGCGACCCCCGCGCCGCGCTCGCTCCTGGCGCCGCGCCGACTCCCGCGCCGCGACGCTCACCGCCGCGACGCTCTCCGCCGCAGTCGCCGAGAAACCTCCTGATGTTGCCGCCGTCCCCGATGGACAGAACACCAGTGAGCTACGCGGAAGCCGCCTCGCAGCCGATGCCGACGCCAACGCCAGCGAATCCGTGCGCCACGCCCCCGCGCGCCTCACCCCAGCAGCCGACTGGTCCCGCCATTTCTGGACAATAAAATCGAGGCTCGGGAGGAACCCAAACGCCCGTCCCTACGGGCAGGGGATTCGGTTCCTGCCAAAAGATGAAAAGGAATTCCGCACTATCCAAAGCTACCTGGCGGCTCAGGAGAAGGAAACAGGCCTGGCCTGGTTCTCCTACTCCCTACCAGCCGAGAAGAGCCTAAAGGTAGCCATCAGAGGCCTACCCACAAACACGGACCCCGAAGCCATCGACGAAGCACTCCGGGAGCTGGGCTTCCTCCCGGAATACATCAGAAGGATTAAAGCGCGCAGTGGAAGACCGGGCTGCATCTTCTTCGCGCAGCTCAAGAGGACCGCCAACGCCGTCCCGGGCATATACGAAGTTTCCGAGCTCTTGTGTATGCCCGGGGTGAAAATCGAAGGATGGAGAGGGAAGAAGGGCCCGGCGCAGTGCCACAGGTGCCAGCAGTTCAGGCACTCTTCCCACACCGTACCGTACCGTACACAAGCGTGCGTGCGATGCGGCGAAGAGCACACAGCGCGCGACTGCCCCCGCCCCCTAGTCGACCCGCCGACCTGCGCAAACTGCGGAGGGGCGCATCCGGCAAACAACACGAACTGCCCCGTGTTTCGCAGGGAAACACGAAACACCAAAGCCGGCACGGTTGCGCTCACTGCTGCCGCGAAACCGAGGAGGAACATTCCCCCGGTCCCCACCGGTCAAGAAGAGGACGCGCCGCAGTCCCTGATGGCCGCCGCGAACCCGCCGAAAGGCAACAGGAGGAGAAGGAACGGCCGCGTAGGTTGAAAAATGGGCAGCAGCGTTTTCCATTGTTATATTTATAATACTGCTGTCTCCAGCCCGCCGGCCAAGCATGGAGATTATGGCTATAACCTCCCCTTTCGTGGGAGGGGCCTTTAGTCCTACAGTGGACTGATGTGGGCTGTGTTGATGATGATGGTGATGTCGAAGATTAGGGAAAGTTGTGAAATCAAAGTAGGAAAGCGGACCTGGCAGAACAGGTTTTAACAATTTTAGAGTATTTTTATAAATTATTGTCAACAAAACAAACATCAATTTGACCGAGTCAGTTCGTCTCATGGATGCTAGGATCAACAATGGACGTAATGGAATATACTGGCTACATATATAAATTATTTTTTTAGTTTCTTTCAGCCTGTTTCAAGTTATTACTATATTACATAATAAACATTTTATGTTTAAGTTTAGTATTAGTTGGCTGCATGACATCACTGCCACAATTATACAGATTTAAAAAAAGTACCAAAATTGTGAGGGCACCATCTATTGATGCGTTTTGAAACCAACTGACAGTAACTACTGGAAAACTACTAATTGTTGAGGTCCTCACACCGAACAAGTAATGGCATTTTTTTTCTGTTATACGGCAGACAAACAGGCAAACGGGCCACCTGATGGAAAGTGGTCACCGCCGCCTATGGATATCAGCAACACCAGGGGAGTCACCAATGCGTTGCCTGCCTCTGAAGAAACCTCTAATATACCGCTTGAACTATCCCATGTCATAGTCCAAAGGAAACACTGTGGCTGGGAGGTCATTCCACATCCGAATCGTATGAGCGAGAAACGTTTTTTCAAACCTTCGCGTGATGACCAACAGAGGATTTAAGTAGTGGGGATGAGTACCCAGCCCACGGTGGGTGGTGCGATGGCGGAATTGTGCTGTGGGCACCAGATCGAAAAGTTCCTCGGAATACTCGCCATTGTACAGCCGATAGAACACACACAGGGAGCCAAAGTCTCTTCAATTAGCCAGTGGTTCTAACTTGCTTGTTTGTGTGGGATCACCGACAATTCGCCGGCATAAGATGGGAACAATACTCTATATGAGGTCGCACCTGTGCCTAGCAACAGGCGCTGCCCTGAGGTGAAGTATCGCTTGGACCGGTTAAACACTCCAAGCTTTTTCAAAGCCAGTTTGGCCTTACCTTCTAGATGACTCTGAAATCGCACGCTATCCGATATTTTAACACCAAGGATCCCAATACTTTATGAGATGGAAAGGGGTGTTCCTTGAAACTGCAGCACCATGACAAAAGGATCCTTTTTGGCGGTTGATTTCCACCAGGTTAAGTTTGCCCCACTGAGCAACTTGCTCCAAGTTGTTCAAGAGTGTTCAATCGACGACCTGAGTGGTTCAGTGGTCAACATGCCGGTATGCCACGCAAGAGGTCCCGGGTTCGATTCCCGGCCGGGCAGAAATTGAAATGATAATTTTAATTTCTGTAACGGGTCTGGGTGTTCTATGTTTATCAGTTATCTAGCACCCATAACACAAGCTTTGCTTACTTTGGGCTAGATGGCGCTGTGTGAATTTGTCCACGATTATTTATTTTTTATTTATTTATTTATTTTATCTCTGAAACAAGTCTTATTCGATTTTCCGACACCAAGGAAAGTGGGATATTCGTACGGCCAGTATAACGAGTACCTCCAGTACTGTCATCTGCATTTATATGCAGAAGAAACAGTGTGGGGACACTGAACCTTGGGGTACTCCAACAATATGTCTTTTTTTTATTACTTTACTAGCCAGGCATTTGACTGCCACCTCACCTGGTGGTAAGTGACGATGCGGCCGATGATGGAGCATGCCTGTCTAGGAACAGCCTATTTACTCTAGCCTTGAAGGCATCTAGATTATATTAATCAGGGAACACACTCGCAGGCAACGCATTCAACTCCTTAGCCGTACGCATTATAAAAGTCGAGCCAAAGCGGCTCGTGCGGGTAGTTGGAAGATCCACGACATAAGGATGAAGTGCTCGCCCAGATCGCGTCTCCCGATAGCGGAAAGGGGCCGGCGGAATGAGGTCGTGCAACTGCTCCGCACACTCTCCGAAGTGAAACCTGTAGAAAACTGACAAAAGCGCAACCCTACGCCGATGCTCGAAGCTCTGCAGCTTAGCATCAATCAATTGCGGATCACAAATTAATCTCTTTGCACGTTTTTCCACCGAATCCATAGCAGCCAGTTGGTATTTGGCTGATCCATCCCAGAGGTGGCAGCAGTACTCTATGCAAGATCGGACTTGTGCTTGATATAACTGAAGCAACTGTCTTGAAGTAAAGTACCGCTTGACCTTCGAGAGGATTCCAAGTTTTTTAGCTGCCGTCTTGGCTTTTGATTTGATGTACTGTCCAAAGTTGAGAGAGAAGATGAGTAGCATACACCAGAAGGTCCCCAGTTGACCGACCACAGCGAAATCAATACTGGTGATGGCTGAGGTAACGATCGCTGATCGTTACCTTCAAGATGCACGAGGAGTTTCTCGTTCAGTGCACACTCCCTAATTGTACAGAGTATGGAGGTTACCGAAATAGGGCGGTAGTTGGCAGAATCTGCGCGGCTGCCCTTCTTGGGCACGGGCTGCACATTGGCAAGCTTCCACGTCTTCGGTACAATTCCAATCTCTAATGAGAGGCGATACAGGCGCGTGAGAATGGGAGACAACTCAGGGGCATAACTACGCAGGACTATTGCTGGTATACCATCAGCTCCACTAGCCTTGTTCACGTCCAGACTCCGCAGGATTTTTAAAATCTCTTTCTGATGTATACGCACCTCTGCCATAGTGCAGTCAGCGGGGGTCTTGGTATCGGAGCAGCATCTATCGACAACGACTTGGATGTTCCGTCCAGACAGAAAGCTAGATACTCAATTGCAGAGTCCCACCGTACTTCGGGAGTTTTGTTAGCAGTGCCCCGTGTCAGACCCGATCAAATGGCTTGGCTATATCAAGACTGACGGCCAGAGCCTCCCCCTTGCTCTCGACAGCCTCAGCCCACCGGTGTGTTAGGTACACAAGAAGGCCACCAGCTGAGCGACCATGATGGAATCCATATTGACGGTCACTGATCATCTGGTGATCCTCGAGGTATTCAAGGAGCTGTATATTGATGACCCTCTCCATCACCTTAGAGAGCAAGAAGGTTACCGCTATAGGCCTGTTATTTCATGGGTCTGAATTGTTACCCTTCTTGGGTATCGGATGCATATGGGCTAGCTTCCACGAAGACGGCACCGTCCGTGGAAAGCATCGCATTAACACGGGAGACAACTCGGGAGCACATTTTTTGAGAACGATAGCTGGAATGCCTCCTGGAAAGGTCCTTTGGATTTCCGGATGTCTAGAGAGAAAAGCACACGTCTTATAAAAGCTAACACAGTGTCGATGCGAATAGTAGAAGATAAGAGGTACCTATACATGCATGGCAATGGCAAAATCCCTAACTTAAAGAAAAATGGTCTGCAGCTGTCTCTGAACCATGAGTTTGTAATAGCACGAATACATTTCTTTTGTAACCTAAACGCTCTTATTACATAAACTGAATTTCCCCACAAGATCGACCCATAGTTTAACACTGATAAAACGTGTCCATGGTAAGCTGTCAACGCTGCATCTACTGATACGGCACTTCTTAATCTACTCAGCGCGAATACAAAACGATCCAATCGCTTAACAATGGAATCTATGTGGTCTTTCCAATTTAGATGTTTGTCAAGTATTAAGCCTAAAAACTTTGTGCTATCAGATTCTTATACTAAAATGTCTTATACATGTGTATATTTTAGTATAAGAGCATTATAAGATTGAAATTGTATGAAATTAGTTTTTGTCGTATTAATACTAAGATTATTTTTATTCATCCATGTTATAAGGTCAGTCAAGGAATTATTTATATTTTTCTCATATTCACATGACTCTTCACCTCTTACTATGACAGTCGTGTCATCGGCAAACAATAATGATTTGTATTTAGTAACTTGTGGAAGGTCATTTATATATAAGAGAAACAATAATGGTCCTAGATTGCTTCCCTTGCAGTAAATGTTTTATCTGTGGTGACACTCCTAAAATAGCCCAACAATTCCCACATATATTTCAACATTAATATAGGTCAACAACACGGCGAAAACGCACTTAACCCTATACTTGGCAGAGAATTCAAAGTTAATAAAAATATGATTTAGTTATTTTTTTATGTTTATAGGACTATTAGGACACCAGGAAAAATAAATAAAAAAAATTATGAATTTCAGTTTTCAGAATATATGATGTGTCTTACAGTTCACACCGCCAGGTTCACAATAATAAAACAATAGAAAAGCTTGTGTCTTCAAATGCACACTGCCAGGTTAACAAAAAATACAAAATATTATATATAAACAATAATAACAAAGTTTTTCAAATAAAATGCTCAAAATTAGCAATACACTTAACATCTATTTTTTATGAGATATTTTAGGAACTTTAACATTAATGAGTAATTACAATGGTTTACATTATAATATCCATCTAAGCTTATAATTACTAAATTCAGTCGCAATGTTTTTTATGTCACACGGTAGGCAAACAGGCAAGCAGGCCACCTGGTGGAAAGTGGTCACCACTGCCTATAGACATTAGCAACACCAAGAGTATCGCAAATGCGTTGCCCACCTCTATAACACGTTGCTCTGGCAGCAAAACGCAAATGCCCCTCCACTGCCAAAGCCACGGTTCCCTAAATCCCCCACCCCATGGGGCACTGGAGACCTTACTCACCGGCAGAAACACAATACTATTTAAAAGATTATAAAAGTAATAAGTAATAAGTCTAACGTCTAATAATCATAAACTAATTAACAGTTTTAGTAAACTATTTGAGATGGAATTTCATGAAACAATTTCTGTCTTCAATGATACAAAGTCTTGCGTTGCATTTGTAACAAAAAAACTTTGTTTGGTTTTTGATACAATTTTTACATCTGCCTTTCGACGTGAAAGTAGGCAGATGTCCCACCATGTCGTAACGACTCGCGTCGTCAGGCCTTTCCACGGCTGGCTTTTTGAACTTCTTTGAATGGTTGGTCAGAGTTGGAGGCTGAACATTTCTATGCAAACAACGTAGAAGTCTAAACAGCGCGACGCGGAACTTTTTGAGAGGCATCAGCTTTGGTTTACCACTGTTACCACTGTTTTCACGACGGTATATCAACCAGGCATTATTCACACAGATATCCAAGATCTGAGAAAACAATGGTAAATACCAACGATGTCCTTTCAAATCAGTACGGTACAAAGCAACCAACATGTCAGCCAAATCGACACCACCCATATTTACATTGTAGTGCTTTATTATATTTGGACATGCGACTGGCCCCTTCTTTTTTTCTTCTTTCTTGTAGCGCATAATGTTCTGTACTGGGTGAGCGTCAACGTAAGTACTTGCAGCCAAGACGCACTTATTGTCAAACCACTTCACAACAGCGATGTTGTGTTCATTTGACACTACTTGTGCAAATGCCCCCCTCCCCTTTTTCTTCAATTCTTTATCAGATGGTAATTTCTTTTCTGCCCTTCGAAGCCGATTTGCTCTGACTGTTCCTAAGGCGAATATTCCATATTCATTTCGTAAATAATGTATTAATTAAATCGACGTAAAAAAGTTGTCGAAATATAGCATGGAGCATGATTTATGTTTTATGGATTTGACCAAGGCTATTACAACCTTGGCTCCAAGACCCATGCCTTTTTCTTTTTCAGTCAAAGTATGGAGTCGGAAAGTGTCGTCTCCTCCATATATTATGAAGTCATGAACAAGGCCAGATGGCGAAGCACGAACGAAAATCTTGAAACCCCATTTCTTAGGTTTATTGCGTACATATTGTTTTCGACTACCGGCTCTAGTGCCTTTGTAGGGCACCATCATCTCGTCGATGCTGAAACGTTTCCCTTCTGGAATATTTGACGCGCAGTTATGACGAATTTTTTCCACTAAAGGCCTTATTTTAAAGTATCTGTCGCCGTCGTCTTTCATATTGTCATTAAAATGTATGTAGCGTCGAATAGTCTGAAAACGTTTTAGAGTCATCACATCAGAAATTTTACTGTATTTAAAGTCACTTGACCAGTAGTCAGTATACGCCGGCATATCCACGACACCCATCAAGATATTGATCTCTAGAAAATCTTTTATTTCGTCTGTGATCACAATAATTGAAGAGCCCTTTTTCTGCACTGAATAAAGGTTAGTATGATGTACTATTAACTCTAAAATATCATCTGAGAAAAATAATTTAAAATAATAAAGTGGCGACTTTTCAAGATCGGCTGATTCAAATAACGTGTCTTCTATCTCTGCTGTTCCTAAAAACTTCTGTCTTGTCCATTTAGGGCACAGTTTGGTCGCTTTCAGAATAGTTTTTTTTACGATCACGCGGGTTTTGTTAGAGCGACCTACACGACGCCGTAGAGCAGTTGGTACGACAGATGCGGGGCTGCAATTTGAGTCTATAGACGGTGACGGTGGAATATAAACTTGTGGTGATGGCGGTATTATGTCAGGATCATTTTGAAGAGTAGAAGGTGAGTCTGGGGTAGAATCCACAGAGATATGTTGTGATCTTGGTTCTTCATGGAGAGTAGCAATTGTAAAAATTTCTCGGTACTCACAGTCATCATCACTAATGGAGATGTTTAAATTTTCAACAGAAGATGGCAGTGATGGAGGAGGGGAACTATCATTGGATTCATAGGCACGAGCCCTGAACAATTTAATTTCGTCTTCTGAGGACTCACAGGATTCTTCATCAGATTTAACTCCGATTTTAGGCACCAAAGCAAGGATTTTTCGATCTCTAGTCATCTGAAACCAGCAAGCATGCAAGCTAGGGGAAGCGGGTTTTGGTGATGTTATTTGCGTTGCGGTATTATGGGTTATGTACTTTTAACGATGTAATTATTTGTGTTGGAAACTAGTGCGTAAATATTCCCAAATGGGACATATGTGAATACAAATATGACCCACGTGCTGTATATTATTTTTAAATAATGTAAATCTATAGACCAAGCAGTGTGCATTTAAATGCACATGACAAAAAACATGTTAATCACAGGGGAACAGGCAGTGTGCATTTAAATACACATAAAAATAATCATGTCAATTATACAGGAGCAGGCGATGTGAATTTAAATGCACACGAAACAAAATTCGTAAATAATGAGACACTCAAAGCATATCGTAGAAAAATATTACCACCAAAAACAAGTATAGGTATGTAGAAATATAGATTAAAACAGTTTTAGCTAAAAACCCTATTTTAAATCTATTTAAAATAGGATACTAACCTTAAGCTGCGCGAACGCTGACGGACGGTTCGCCATTCTGGTTACCACTGACAGAGCGTAAGTGAGATAGCAATAGCTTTTTTCCCTTGCGTTCAGAAACGTTCGAAAAGTGATTTTGCATTAAAATTTAAACGAGTCGTCTGTTAGATTTGCAAGAAATAAATTCAGAACGGAATGTGCATTAGAGTTCACACTGCCAAGTATAGGGTTAAAAATAAAAATCGGGGTAAAACTTGAAAAAAATTCCTTAAAACGGGAAATTTTTTATTCAATGTAATCACTTCTTGAGTAGCCTGACAATCTCTTCATACATGACTACTTTCAGCAACGTCAAAAACAACCAAAAGGCCCTTAAAAATGTAAATCAAAGTAATCTCAAATATTTCCCTAAAAATGGGGAAAATAAAACATCCATGTAAAATCTTCTCGAGTAGCCGGATAATCCCCTCATACATTACAACTTTTACATACATCGACAACATAGCGAAAACGCATTTAAAAATATAAATCGGACAAATCTCTAAAAATTTCCCTAAAAACAGGGTAAATTAATCATCCATTTATACACTTCTTGAGTAGCTTGACAATCTCCTCATACATCAATATTTACAGAAACGTCAAAAACACAACCAAAACGCACTTAAAAATATAAATCAGGGTAATGTCAAAAATTTCCCTAAATACGGGGTAAATGTCTGTTCTATATAAATACTTCTCAAGTAGCCCGATAATCCCCTCATACATTACAACTTTCATATACGTTAACAACAGAATCAGAATCAGAATTTTATTTGCAAGAACATAGTTATACAATTAGATAGTTTTTACATTCACGTACCATATGTTCAGCCAACAATGGCATGCAAATATATACACAGTTTCTTTTTTAAGTCGGTACTAAAGCTTCACTGATTTAACATTTCCTTTATAGAGTAAAAGCATTTGTCTAGAAGCCACCCTGTTAAGGTACTTTTAAATTTATTATACGGGCAGTCCTTAATACTCGCTGGTAGACTATTGTATATACGAATTGCCATACAGAAGGAGTTATTGCGGTGAACATTCGATTTTTGTGCCTTGTTGCTCTTTTCAAAACTTCTCCGTGTGTTTTAAAATATTCGGGATTTTCCTTAACAAATATGCATATTTGTTTAATATACATGCACGGCAGAGTCAGCACTTTATTTTCTTTAAAGAGAGGCTAACATGAGTCTCTGTTTCCATTAGGGCATTGACATACAGCGCGAAGACATTTCTTCTGTGCTATAAATGCTCTATTTATGTCGACTGAGTTTCCCCACAGCATAAGCCCATAATTGAGCACTGACGACACGTAACCGTGGAAAGCAGTTAGAGCAACTTCCTTTGAAGTTGTCCTACTTAGACGACGAAGGGCATAAACATATTTATTAATTCTAAGACAAACATTATATATATGGTTCTTCCAATCGCAGTGTCTGTCAATAGAAAACCCTAAGAATTTCGTTAGATTTACATTTTCGATTTTGTCATTATTATAAATAATATTCAAAGGTATATTATCCCTAGATTTAAGTGTTTTAAATTGAATAAATTGTGTTTTGCTAATATTAATTTTTAAATTATTTTTGTCCAACCATTCCATTACCTTTATTAATGTATTATTAATTTTATCATTAAAATTATTTATATTGTCATCTTTAATTAATAATGTCGTATCGTCTGCAAACAATATTGATTGCTCTTCTATGCAATTTGGCAAGTCGTTAATGTAACATAAGAAAAGTAAAGGCCCCAAGATACTTCCCTGGGGTACTACACAGCAATTTAATTTGAATTGAGATCTGTGAGCCTCGAGTTGAAAATTTGAAATTCTCTGAATTTCTGTACATTGCGTACGATTTTCGAGATAATTTTTTATCCAATTATGAGCAGAACCTCTGATTCCAAGTCTATAAAGTTTGGACAATAGTATAGAATGACTTACAAAATCGAAGGCCTTACTCATATCCAAGAAAATAGCAACAATTGGAATTTTATTGTTTAAACTCTCTGTTACTTCCTTTAAAAGATTAAAGCAAGCTTGTGTAGTAGAGCATCCTTTTCGGAAACCATACTGGTTTTTACTTAGAAGGTTATTTTTATTAAGATAATGAGTGAGGCGATTATGCATTACTTTTTCGAATATCTTAGAAAATATTGAAATGAGCGTTATAGGGCGATAGTTATTAATTGACTCCTTATTATCCTTTTTATATAGAGGTTTAACAACGGATTTTTTTAATATTCCCGGAAATACACCTTGCTCGAAGGAAATATTAATTATATAACTTAGGGGTCTGCTTATAGCAGCTGCACAACTTTTCAATATTCTTGTACTAATATCGTCATAACCAACTGCTGTACTGTTAGTTAGATTTTTTATTATTTTAAAGACTTCAATTTCATTGGTTGGTGTCAAATAAATAGAATTTAAATTCATGGGAATGTCATTTTGATTGTACGGATTCGATTTATTACAAGATGTATTATTTGTCATGTCAATATAAAAATTATTAAAAAGTTCAGCAATAGCTCCTGGGTCACTATACTGTACGTCTTCTTTGGTTATAATGTCAATATCAGTTTTAGGATTTACAATGTCATTATCATTTATTATATTCCATGTCGTTTTACATTTATTTTTAGAATTGTCAATCAATTTTTTGTTTAATAATTAATGAGATTTAGATATACACCTTTTCAGAATTCTAGTATATGTCCTATAATTATCTCTGTTGCGAATCTTATTTTCAGGCGAATTAACATATTTTAGGTAAAGTTTCCTTTTAACTTTACAAGAGCGTTTCAGACCTTTCGTAAGCCATTTTGGACCTCGGCATCTATTATCAACTTTTATACGAATGTAGGGAAAACAAAGATTATTAAACAATGACATCAAGCTGTGAAACTCATTACAGGCCTCATTTGTATCCTTTTTACATAAAACCTCTGAGAACGTTAGGGAACTAATACATCTTTTAAATTTTTCAATGTTTTCCTTACTATAGTCACGTCTTTTTATATAGTATTGATTCATACTTTTAATAGGCTTAGCTTTAAATGAAATAGTTTGCCCTGTTTCGTGATCCGAAAGAGCTAGTTTATGCACCACAGAGTTAACACTACGGATGTTGCTGGCTATTTGGTCAAGGCATGCTGTGTGTCGGGTAGGAGTTTTTATGTGTGGAATTAACCCATAATTGTTCAATAGATTAGTTAACTCGGATGTTAACTTATTAGATTTGCAAATATCAATATTCCAATCGCCACAAATTATATTTTTTTCTTTTTTGTTCTTAGATGTAAGAGTATGCAGTAAAGAATCGAGTTTTTCTAGAAAAGGTGTTTCATATGTCCTTTTTGGTACCCTATAAATATTAATTATGAATTTGTGGTCTGAGGTTTCTATGCCACAACACTCAAAAATATGTGGAACACTTAATTCCTGACAAACCTTCAATGGTCTACAAACAATATCCTTCGCAACAAGTATACATGAGCCTCCTCTTTTCATATTTTTTCGCGAATAAAAACTAGCTATTCTGTAGTTTTTAAGTTTTAGATTACATTCGTTACCGTTTTTAATAAAAGTTTCGGTAAAACATAAAACGTCTATATTAGTTTGATTTTCTGAGAGTTCTTTCAGAGTGGCTTCGATTATATCTACCTTATTTAGTATACCTTGGATGTTCTGATGCAGAATAGTAAACTGATTAGTTACGAAAAAGCTTCTTTTTTACTTCTGTCTTAGACTCTGTTGAAATTTGTGACTCGTTAGAAAAATTACTTATTAAATAAGTTACGTCAGCAATAATTTGTGAAATACCCTTTTTATTTAATGTTCCACTTCGACTATGAAACATCTCATTAGGAATAAGATTTTTATTAGAGTCTATTACATAAGCATATTCATGCATCCAGTTATTAGCACACAATAAATTATTAAATATTTCAACCCGTTGGTTGAATAAGTTAGAATACACACTGACTCTGTATGTCGGTAAACATATAATTACATTAGTATGTTCTAGCTTTTGAAATACAGTTTTAATGTGGTCAATTAAATTACAATACTTGTCGGTCAAGATAAAATCCGTGTGACCGATAAAAATTATACAATAGTCTCTTAACGTAAATTCTTTAACTTTATTATCAATGCCTTCTAATAATTGTCGCGTTCCTCCGTTAGGCGTAATATAGTGTTGGATTTGTGAATTGTTAAAAGATTTTTCAGCTCTTGTCAATATTTTATTTTGGTTATCGCTACTGATGATGCAGATTTTTGTTCTCTTTGATTCATTTTGATGGCATATATTTTTTGTAATTATGGCCGACATTTTGTTCCTTTTGAAATATTTTCTGTTTGTGGTGTAGAGTCTATTTCTATAGAAGAACAATCTTTTTCGGTGAAATGAAGCGCTTTCCTCTTACTGTTCTTCATAATACGTTTCACGTTGTTCCTGGTAGGAGTGGATTTTGTTTCTGTGGAACGGCAAATAGTTGACAGATGCTGGCACTTCGATTCATATTGCGATACTTTCCGTTTAAGTAAAGTATTTTCATATGAAATTGTATCTATTTCTTTTTCCGAAGATAGTAGCTTTTCCTCTAATAATTTAATATGTTTCTTCAATTCAATTTCTGTACTACTTAAAACATTCACTTCGGGGCAGCTTCTATTTAAGCCTTGTCCAGATGACACAAGCTCATCATCACTATCATCATTTAGTGAACTGAAAGAGTTTTCTGTCGAAATGTTCACTCTAATTTTATTGCGGTATGTCACATTACTTTTCTCATATTCAGGCGAAGTAGAGCTTAACGGAGTATTGAAGATTAGCGACATTTTAAACTTAGGTTTCGTCAAAGTAAAAAAATAAATTAAAAAATAATAATAATAATAATTGTATGGGACGAGATTCGAACCCTGAACCTTCTGCGTGTAAGTCGCACGAAAAATACAATAAAAGATTGACCAGGCGAGATTCGAACCCTGAACCTTCTGCGTACAGGACGCACCGTTTACCGTACGACTATTGTAGCTTAGATGATTTAGGTCAAAATAAGGAATGTATTGTAGAATGATGTATTGTAGATCAATTCATTTTGTGATTATTTGTTGTTGTCGGTAGTGTGAAACACTTTTCTTTTTAACCACTTCTATGATCACTCGTTGTTTTGTTTGCACATTTTATCGAAAATATTAACTTGTTAAAATTACACACAAGTTTCAATGGCACTTTAATTTAACGTTTACTTGAATAATAATATTTGTCTAGAGTTCGGCTTTTGAGTTTCTTGATTGTAAATGATAAACACAGCATTTACACTTTTAGACACTTATTTCTTGTTTAACGATATATTTAGGCGAAATAACAATTATATGAAGTTATTGTCGTATAATATAAATAATGCGACTCTTTGTTTACATATAAATCACTTGTATCCAACCAACACAACCAAAACGCATTTAAAAATATAAGTCGGGGAAAATTTTGACAAAATTCCTTAAGGACGGGGTAAAGTTTTGTTCCATGTAAACACCTCTCAAATAGCCCGATAATACTCTCATACATTACAACTTTCACATACGTCAACAACATGTCGAAAACCCACTTCAAAATAGAAATCAGGGTAAATCTCAAAGTTTTCCCTTAAACGGGAAAAATCAAACTTCCATGTAAACACTCCTTGAAAAACCCGTCAATTCCTTTAGAAATTTTTACTTTCATATACATCAACAATACGGCAAAAATGTGCTTTAAAATTTCAATCGGGGTAAAAGTCAAAATTTTCCCGTAAAATGGGGTAATATTTTTATATATTTAAACACCTCTCGAGTAGCCGGATAATCCTCTTATACATTACAACTTTCATATACGTCAGCAACGTGGTGAAAACGTACTTAAAAATATAAATTGGGGTAAATCTGAAATATTTCCCCAAAAGCAGGGTAAATTTTTTATGCATATGAACACTTCTCGAGTAGCCGGATAGTCCCCTCATACATTACAACTTTCGTATACATCAACAACACAACCAAAACGCATTTAAAATATATATGGGGGTAAATCTCAAAAATTTCCCTTAAAACGGGGTAAATTAAACATCCATGTAATAATTTCTTGAGTAACCTGACAATCCCTTCATACATTACAACTTCAATAAACGTCACCATCACGGCGAAAATGCGCTTAAAAATTTAAATTGGGGTAAAAGTCAAAATTTTCCAAGAAAGTGGGGTAATCTTTTTTCACCTAGCAACACACATCAATTAGACCAACAAGTCTGCTGTACACGCTAACTGCCACAAACATCAGCAACACTAAGAAAATACGAATTAAAATTAAAAATAATAGCTAATCTGAAACAAAATGGCTTCCACAACCGCCGCCATCTTGGATTTTTGTAAAACGTCACAAGATTACTAAAAAACAGGATACTCGGAGCAAGACTGCATCAAAAGAATAAACTCAGTATCCACCCAGCCCTCGCTACGGGCCTGGCAATGAGACCGTGTCGAAAAAAATTGTTTTTGCTCTCACTTCTTATGTTGCCCGATGAATATCTTGAAACGACCAAAAATACACTAATACTGTCCCTACTGACTTCGATACCAAAAAATAGCGAAAAGTAAATATTTATATTTTTCGTATTTTCGGGGAAAATCTCCCAGATTACCCTTAAATATGGGAATTTTCATTGCACCGTGCAACACTACTCGGCCGGACCTACAACCGCCCAGTACACTGCGAACCTCGATTCAGGTGGCAACACCGCGAAAAGACGCCCCGAAAAGTGCACTTGTTCGTGCGCTTTTCAAAATGGCCGCCACGGCCGCCGCCATCTTTGTTTTCTGCAATTGCTTGCCGATTGGCCAACATTGAGCACAAAAACAACGCATCGACGTGATAAAACTGAAAATCCGCTTACGGAATAAAAAATACCAAGACTCTGAAAACGGGTCTGAAATTGAAAATTTTTAAACTGCTCCTGCGCGGCGGCCATCTTGTTTTTTCATTTTTTTCACAGTTGACCATTTTTTTTTTATTCATTAGTTTCCATTTGCGAAATTTCACCGCAATTGGTTGGAAAACAAAAAAGTCGGTCGCCATCTTGGAGCCGCCATCTTGTGTTTGACAAATATCAGATTTTTCCCATACTCACCAGAGTCACGTGACAATATCGCCTATACATTGTTCACCCCCATCTACCCTCCTTCTGGGAGAACAATTATGTCAGTGAATCAGTCAGTGGTAATCGAGCTTTATATATACTAACTAGTGTTTCGCTCTATTCTCGGCCAGCACAGCTGGCCTCGTGGCCAAGTGCCGGCGGGGGG
Source organism: Blastobasis lacticolella (assembly GCA_905147135.1). Taxonomy (NCBI): domain Eukaryota; kingdom Metazoa; phylum Arthropoda; class Insecta; order Lepidoptera; family Blastobasidae; genus Blastobasis; species Blastobasis lacticolella. The sequence continues at coordinate 2,029,689 of LR990062.1, forward strand.
ATGCTTGAGAAGCGTTAATCTTGTATTTTTTTTGCCCAAAAACTGAAATTTTTTGTGTCTGACAATACTTGAAAACAGTGATAGGGACCAGTTAAGAAATGTTAATAGTTTAGTCTGTTATTATCGGTCACTCTCGATACGTCTTTTCCCGAGAAATGGGGAATTCATTTTCACCCTGGTAATATCAGACTGGGTTCGACTATTAATTGTTTCATGTAGGACACATATTAAAAAACAGTCAAAACGCGCTTAAAATCTAACTGGTATTGCATGACTTATTTAACAAAAAACAGGATAAATTTCTTACATAATATGGCAACGCCACGCGTTTATCAAACGCTTACATTGCCTGGTAGAAATGGCTTTAAGTGATAAGACCAATCAAAACAACTTAACAGATTTACTGTATAGCAACATCTTAAGGGAAAAAAAGTATACCTACTAAACTAATTTCATACTGATAATTTTCCTAAACATCGAATCAACAATAAAACTAAGGCACAAATTGAAAGTAGTGTTAACTGTCATAATAAAATAAAATATAAAAACGGGGCAAAATCTTTATTCAGAACAACACGTTTCGGCAATCTATAATAATTACAACGTGAATTTCAAACCGGTACAACACAGTCGAAACCCGCGTAGAGTCTACGTAAACCGGTTAAAAATAAACACAAAAGTAACATGTTTATACAATGTATGTATCTATTCGAATAGACGTAGAGGAGAGTGGGCATCTTCAGTTTATGGTACTGTCCTTCGAAAGGAACCTTTCATGATATAATAGTAGTTTATGCAACTGTCATATAAAAGGGGGTATTACATGCAGTTGCATACACTACTTACTTTATCTACACTCATATTTTCATGTTGAAATGTACCTATAATTTTATCAACTTTTCTGGAAGTAAGTTGCGAATCAGTTCTGTTGTACCTACGCGTCGAGGATATCAAGCGGCGGGCAATTCACTTTACAACTTTTACATTTATTTGCTTCAAACAAGAAAAACATTCACAAACACAACTTACAACAATTAGAAAATAATATTCTGTTTAGCGTGAAAATAATTACACACAAATAAACAGGAAAATTTGAATTTTGAATATGTAATTTGAATTTGTTGAAGACATTTAGGTATTCAGCCTACATGTGGCCGTCTCCGTGCCCGACAATAATATAATTTAAAAAATATAAGTGTTGCATAGTGATTAAAAAGTGATTTTACGTTACAGCTGTAATGAAAATAGTACAGAACATGCTGTATCATAAAGTAATTTTATAACGTAATTTCAAATTTATTTTCATAGTTTGTGTTTATTTTCAAGCCGCTGTGGCCACTATGGACCTTGACAGTTACTATAAAAGTATAAAAAGTCAACAAGATCCTCATCCTCAAATTTTACCCATTTTTTTCTCTTCACGCGTCTTTACAATTCCAATGCTAATACTATAGCAACGCAAGCTTTATCAGTCATTTTGGTAAAATTACGTAAAAATCGTAAATATACACCAGCGACGCGTCAAAAATGCTTTTTTTTAGGCTAGGCATTGGATACTTACTCTATTCAGCCATCCAAATGAATAAAAGAATGCACAGACTAATGAAAATATCGACGATTCAAATATATAAAAAATAATATCAATAATAATTGTATGGGACGAGATTCGAACCCTGAACCTTCTGCGTGTAAGTCGCACGAAAAATACAATAAAAGATTGACCAGGCGAGATTCGAACCCTGAACCTTCTGCGTACAGGACGCACCGTTTACCGTACGACTATTGTAGCTTAGATGATTTAGGTCAAAATAAGGAATGTATTGTAGAATGATGTATTGTAGATCAATTCATTTTGTGATTATTTGTTGTTGTCGGTAGTGTGAAACACTTTTCTTTTTAACCACTTCTATGATCACTCGTTGTTTTGTTTGCACATTTTATCGAAAATATTAACTTGTTAAAATTACACACAAGTTTCAATGGCACTTTAATTTAACGTTTACTTGAATAATAATATTTGTCTAGAGTTCGGCTTTTGAGTTTCTTGATTGTAAATGATAAACACAGCATTTACACTTTTAGACACTTATTTCTTGTTTAACGATATATTTAGGCGAAATAACAATTATATGAAGTTATTGTCGTATAATATAAATAATGCGACTCTTTGTTTACATATAAATCACTTGTATCCAACCAACACAACCAAAACGCATTTAAAAATATAAGTCGGGGAAAATTTTGACAAAATTCCTTAAGGACGGGGTAAAGTTTTGTTCCATGTAAACACCTCTCAAATAGCCCGATAATACTCTCATACATTACAACTTTCACATACGTCAACAACATGTCGAAAACCCACTTCAAAATAGAAATCAGGGTAAATCTCAAAGTTTTCCCTTAAACGGGAAAAATCAAACTTCCATGTAAACACTCCTTGAAAAACCCGTCAATTCCTTTAGAAATTTTTACTTTCATATACATCAACAATACGGCAAAAATGTGCTTTAAAATTTCAATCGGGGTAAAAGTCAAAATTTTCCCGTAAAATGGGGTAATATTTTTATATATTTAAACACCTCTCGAGTAGCCGGATAATCCTCTTATACATTACAACTTTCATATACGTCAGCAACGTGGTGAAAACGTACTTAAAAATATAAATTGGGGTAAATCTGAAATATTTCCCCAAAAGCAGGGTAAATTTTTTATGCATATGAACACTTCTCGAGTAGCCGGATAGTCCCCTCATACATTACAACTTTCGTATACATCAACAACACAACCAAAACGCATTTAAAATATATATGGGGGTAAATCTCAAAAATTTCCCTTAAAACGGGGTAAATTAAACATCCATGTAATAATTTCTTGAGTAACCTGACAATCCCTTCATACATTACAACTTCAATAAACGTCACCATCACGGCGAAAATGCGCTTAAAAATTTAAATTGGGGTAAAAGTCAAAATTTTCCAAGAAAGTGGGGTAATCTTTTTTCACCTAGCAACACACATCAATTAGACCAACAAGTCTGCTGTACACGCTAACTGCCACAAACATCAGCAACACTAAGAAAATACGAATTAAAATTAAAAATAATAGCTAATCTGAAACAAAATGGCTTCCACAACCGCCGCCATCTTGGATTTTTGTAAAACGTCACAAGATTACTAAAAAACAGGATACTCGGAGCAAGACTGCATCAAAAGAATAAACTCAGTATCCACCCAGCCCTCGCTACGGGCCTGGCAATGAGACCGTGTCGAAAAAAATTGTTTTTGCTCTCACTTCTTATGTTGCCCGATGAATATCTTGAAACGACCAAAAATACACTAATACTGTCCCTACTGACTTCGATACCAAAAAATAGCGAAAAGTAAATATTTATATTTTTCGTATTTTCGGGGAAAATCTCCCAGATTACCCTTAAATATGGGAATTTTCATTGCACCGTGCAACACTACTCGGCCGGACCTACAACCGCCCAGTACACTGCGAACCTCGATTCAGGTGGCAACACCGCGAAAAGACGCCCCGAAAAGTGCACTTGTTCGTGCGCTTTTCAAAATGGCCGCCACGGCCGCCGCCATCTTTGTTTTCTGCAATTGCTTGCCGATTGGCCAACATTGAGCACAAAAGCAACGCATCGACGTGATAAAACTGAAAATCCGCTTACGGAATAAAAAATCCCAAGACTCTGAAAACGGGTCTGAAATTGAAAATTTTTAAACTGCTCCTGCGCGGCGGCCATCTTGTTTTTTCATTTTTTTCACAGTTGACCATTTTTTTTTTATTCATTAGTTTCCATTTGCGAAATTTCACCGCAATTGGTTGGAAAACAAAAAAGTCGGTCGCCATCTTGGAGCCGCCATCTTGTGTTTGACAAATATCAGATTTTTCCCATACTCACCAGAGTCACGTGACAATATCGCCTATACATTGTTCACCCCCATCTACCCTCCTTCTGGGAGAACAATTATGTCAGTGAATCAGTCAGTGGTAATCGAGCTTTATATATACTAACTAGTGTTTCGCTCTATTCTCGGCCAGCACAGCTGGCCTCGTGGCCAAGTGCCGGCGGGGGGATGCTTGAGAAGCGTTAATCTTGTATTTTTTTTGCCCAAAAACTGAAATTTTTTGTGTCTGACAATACTTGAAAACAGTGATAGGGACCAGTTAAGAAATGTTAATAGTTTAGTCTGTTATTATCGGTCACTCTCGATACGTCTTTTCCCGAGAAATGGGGAATTCATTTTCACCCTGGTAATATCAGACTGGGTTCGACTATTAATTGTTTCATGTAGGACACATATTAAAAAACAGTCAAAACGCGCTTAAAATCTAACTGGTATTGCATGACTTATTTAACAAAAAACAGGATAAATTTCTTACATAATATGGCAACGCCACGCGTTTATCAAACGCTTACATTGCCTGGTAGAAATGGCTTTAAGTGATAAGACCAATCAAAACAACTTAACAGATTTACTGTATAGCAACATCTTAAGGGAAAAAAAGTATACCTACTAAACTAATTTCATACTGATAATTTTCCTAAACATCGAATCAACAATAAAACTAAGGCACAAATTGAAAGTAGTGTTAACTGTCATAATAAAATAAAATATAAAAACGGGGCAAAATCTTTATTCAGAACAACACGTTTCGGCAATCTATAATAATTACAACGTGAATTTCAAACCGGTACAACACAGTCGAAACCCGCGTAGAGTCTACGTAAACCGGTTAAAAATAAACACAAAAGTAACATGTTTATACAATGTATGTATCTATTCGAATAGACGTAGAGGAGAGTGGGCATCTTCAGTTTATGGTACTGTCCTTCGAAAGGAACCTTTCATGATATAATAGTAGTTTATGCAACTGTCATATAAAAGGGGGTATTACATGCAGTTGCATACACTACTTACTTTATCTACACTCATATTTTCATGTTGAAATGTACCTATAATTTTATCAACTTTTCTGGAAGTAAGTTGCGAATCAGTTCTGTTGTACCTACGCGTCGAGGATATCAAGCGGCGGGCAATTCACTTTACAACTTTTACATTTATTTGCTTCAAACAAGAAAAACATTCACAAACACAACTTACAACAATTAGAAAATAATATTCTGTTTAGCGTGAAAATAATTACACACAAATAAACAGGAAAATTTGAATTTTGAATATGTAATTTGAATTTGTTGAAGACATTTAGGTATTCAGCCTACATGTGGCCGTCTCCGTGCCCGACAATAATATAATTTAAAAAATATAAGTGTTGCATAGTGATTAAAAAGTGATTTTACGTTACAGCTGTAATGAAAATAGTACAGAACATGCTGTATCATAAAGTAATTTTATAACGTAATTTCAAATTTATTTTCATAGTTTGTGTTTATTTTCAAGCCGCTGTGGCCACTATGGACCTTGACAGTTACTATAAAAGTATAAAAAGTCAACAAGATCCTCATCCTCAAATTTTACCCATTTTTTTCTCTTCACGCGTCTTTACAATTCCAATGCTAATACTATAGCAACGCAAGCTTTATCAGTCATTTTGGTAAAAATACGTAAAAATCGTAAATATACACCAGCGACGCGTCAAAAATGCTTTTTTTAGGCTAGGCATTGGATACTTACTCTATTCAGCCATCAAAATGAATAAAAGAATGCACAGACTAATGAAAATATCGACGATTCTTATCGTGTGCGATCCAAAATATTACTCGATATTGATCACGATACGTATCACGATATATATCGTGTGTGTAGTATCCGCCATTGCTTTCACTTATGGGAAAGTTGTAGAGTAGGGTAGCTTAGGGGTAGAGTGTAGAGTAGGTTAGAAATAGGAAAAAGGGTGGGGTAGAATAGAGCTGGCCAGGCCGGGCAGGAGCGGGCAGGAATGTGCCCGTCAGGCGTAAGGTGGTAGTAGTGTTCGTACAGGAGACTCGTTGGAGAGGCAACAGGTCTCGCAATATCGGGAACGGCTACAAACTGATATACACGGGCTCTCCGAGTGGGGACAGCAGCGTGAGGGTAGTGCTCTCTGAGGAGTTTCAGGACAGCCTCTTGGATATGCAGCATATAAGCGATCGCTTTATGGTTGTGGGAGTGCTTGTCGAAGTAGTCGTGACCAATTTGATAAGCGCCTACGCTCCACAGGTCGGTTGCAGCGATGCGGATAAGGCGCTGTTCTGGGAGAAATTCGGGGAAGTACTACTACTTTTCACAGGTTATTTTTGTGAGTGGCGATCTGGATGGTCATGTTGGTGAGAAGTGTGAGGAGTTTGGCGATGTTCACGGCAATTTTGGTTTTGGGAGCCGTAACGCTGAAAGGGAATAAATTCTACGAACGTGTGCAGCTGCCGATTTGGCCATCGTAAACACGTTTTCCCAAAAGAAATCCGAGCATCTGATCACCTACAAGAGTGTAAGGAGTGCCACCCAGATCGATTCCTTTCTCACTCGGAGAGGCAATTACAACAACTCTGGGATAGAACTCAGTCAGCTATTGCACGGGCAGCGCGGACGGTGCTGGGTGTGTCTAGTGGTGGTCGCAGGCTTGACAAGGAGACCTGGTGGTGGAACGATACAGTCCAGAGTGAGACGAGGCTGAAGAAAGCCCTCTTTTAAAAGTGGCAAGCTTTCAGATCTCCTGAAGACCACGCTGCATACGGGATAGCAAACGTGCCAGCAAACGAACGGTAGCCAGAGCTAGACGAGACCACTTACATCCTTTGTACGATAAGTTGGAATCGTGAGAGGGGCAGGGCAAGAAAGAGAATATTTATTAAATAATTGATTAATTTTTATGGACTATTTGGTTTCAGGTGTTACTAATTGGAACAACAAAATTGACAAATTGCCTGCATAATTAGTGCTGAGGTACCCCGTTACAGCAGAAATGTTTGCAAGGACATGTTAAGGTATGTAAATTTTACTGTTCATAAACTACTACGTAGAGTAATAATCAAATTGGCCTTATGCACACACCTTGACCGTGATCCAGGACTTGACAGGTGTAGTAGAATGACTGCCACCTAACCTTTATGACTATGATAGGAAAGGAACCTAACCACACTGGATCATGATTACACATTTAGTCCCCTGAATACTTAGGTTTCATCACAATGTTTTCCCTCACATTAGTGTTCAAGTAAAAAGTAACTACTGCAAAGCAATTGTTCAAAATTAAAGAGGACTAACCAACATTTTAAACTTGTGGGTGTCATATAAGGTGACTAATGTTTTTGAGGAAAAGATCTAGAGCCTCCATAGGTTAGATAATGGGCAGGAGTGTTTGAAATTTTTATAACTACGACACTGAGATCTCCAACCTATCTGCCAAGCGTGGAGATTATGGCTATAACCTCCCCTCTCGCCGGAGAGGCTCAAAGTCCTGCAGTGGATTTTTGTGGGCTGTGGTGATGAAAGATGTGTAGCGTTGTTACATATTATTATGTAGGTATTATTTATTTATTTCTTTAGAAAACAAACAGGTTTTTACAAATAGTACATGCAATAATGTAGGTATGTTGTATGTGTATTTTTATAAATGTTACTTGAAATTTTCAGGAATATTGACCACAGAGGCTGATGTTACAGTGGATTGCATTGACAAATTGAATTTTGTAAAGAAGATTTAGAACAAAATATGTGTATTTACTGCTCTATAATGCTAACAATTAAGAGACAACATAATCCATAGTACCTACCTAAACCATCTGATTCTGAATGAAGTTGATCAAGTAGCAACCGGGAGCAGACATACATATGTATGTAGATATATATCTAAGAAAACGCTGAAATGCCTGCTGATTCATTCAGAGTCTATCTCTAGATAGAAATTTAAGTATAAGTGTATAGATTAGTTTTCATTTTTACTATGTTAGTAGGGTACAAGCATAGAGATAGAGAGTGAAAACCTTTGCCACAAACTCTCTATACCACATTTATGATAATAATAATATTGTATTTTTGATAAATATTCCTGTAAATTAATTAATGCATTATAGTCTCTTCACACAATGTGAGGTTGGCTGGAAGATATATCTTTTAGGGATAAGTTCACCTTTTTACATTGTATTTTGACTATGTTTCTTTGTTTTTGTGTAATAAAGAGTATATAAATACTTACAAGCTTTTATTTAGTTTCACCTGTCCCTTTGTTTATCTAAAATAAAATTTTGCATGTGTTCCGGTTTCCGATCGGGTTGAAGTTTTACATAGGTAGACATGAGCAAGTTTTAAAAACTTATGACTTTATGATTTATACCATCAAGATGCTCTGATAATGGAGACGAAAGGTTGATATTGGTATCTTTGTATTCCTAAACTAAGCCTACATGATCACCCGTGTTTGGGCCTGTTTGCTTTATGTTCAATAAATTGCAACTTGAATGGGTCTGATGATGAAGCCGAAAAGGCAGGAGCTTCAAAACTGAGGAATCAATCAAGTTTGAGCTCGTTTGATTGGTGTTGCTGCTCAGAGCTCACGATATCGCCTTCACGTTTCGTTAGAGCAAACTCTACGTTCGAAATATGTGTTAAGGGTTTAGTGCACTCCTACGTTTTGACCCACTTCGCATCACACCTTGTAATGTGATAGTCGCATTTTATTATTTATAATACACCTTAAAATTTATTTTATGTTATTAATAAACCTTGTTTCGCAAGCGAACAATTAGTCTTGCCAAGTAGGTAGGTAGGTACTCACCAATTCATTTGAGAACTTGTTGTATTGCTCTCAATAAAAAAATGGTCAATAGTCGGACTCGCACACCTACAGTTCTGAATAATATATATTATAACGTTTATTTCAGGCAATAACATTACCAGTTTTATACTACCTACGTATATACAACGCTCGTATATTGTTAGTTAAACTATTATACCTAACTGTCAGTGCTTTTTTATTTAATAATTTCTTTATTTTCCCTTTTCTGGTCACAGCAATATTCTGGCGGAATCCTAATCATTGGGATACGTGGTGGCGGCGTAGGGGCAACATTAGTTCGTTGTTGGCCAGGCTCTGTTGGTACGCTGGACATATCTTTCGTCGTTTCCTCGAAGGTCGAGCCAGTTCGTGGGGTCGTCTCGGCATGGTATACCTACCGCCGAAATATTACTCCACGTGGCCACAATTTTTTCTCAAGAAAATGTGTCACTTTTTTCATTTGCACACATATACGGAACGCACGAAAACCAGTGTCAGGGCAACTCGACGACATTGAGTGCTATCTCTCCGTATTCCTTTATATGGTCTTCAACCAACTCGGCCGTTGTCTCTTTACTGAGACGGAAGATATATGTCCGGCTCGTGGCGTGGCACTGCTCCGACAATGCAATGCCGCGTTGGTTGCGACTGCGCTTCCTCCACTGAACCAGTGTGAAGCCGTCTTTATCAACAACTACATTCGATTTTGAGAAGAGGTTGAGGATCAGCAATAGACACGGACGCCAGCAGCGGTGGCGGCGGCGGCCCGCCCGCGCCTGCGACTCCGTCACCGGCGTTGATAATTGCGCAGCGTGCGGGGAATGCGCGGGGGCGCAGATCATTTTGTCTCCGGCGAGTAACGCTCCGGTGTCAGCATCAAAACGGGGGCATTAGCCCGCAGTAGGGAACGCGCGCGCAGCACGTAACAAGGCCAACTCGATGCGCAATTCGGCACATTCCTTTTCTGATGCACCGAGCCTATTTTTGAGCTCTATGTCATCAATGTGATCGAATGCCACCGGCGGTATCCTGTTGAGATCCCGAGCCACGAAAGTCAGGATGTCGTCGTGGTTGGTTTCCTTGAAAACACGGAAGATCTATATAAGGTCCTTCATTGCGTTTCTGACCCCGAAGCGCGCAGTCAGGCGAATGGGCGTCTCGACCTACCTCTGTGGCAACCTAAAGTTTACGTATGTCGTTATTTGAGAATTCAAAACTGAGTTTCATGAACCAATATGCATTCTGTTGCTAAATATACATTAGTTTTATTATTGTGGAACACAAACACTTAAAAATATAAATAGGGGTAAATTTCAAAAAACATCAACAAAAACGGGGTAAAATTTGTATCCCTGTGAACATTTGTTGAATAACTTGACAATCCCTTCATACATTACACAACAACTTTCATATACGTCAACAAAATGGCGAAAACGCACTTAAAAATATAAATCGGTGTAAACCTTAAAAATTTCCCTAAAGCAGGGGAAAATTAAACATCCAGGTATACACTTCTTGAGTAACCCGACAATCTCTTCATACATTACAACTTTCATATACGTCAACAACATGTCGATAACCCACTTAAAAATGTAAATCAGAGTAAATCTCAAAAAATTCCTTAAAAACGGGGAAAATTAAACATCCATGTAAACACTTCTTGAGAAACCTGACAATCAACTTTTACATTGTAACTTTGATATACATAAAAAACACGGCTAAAATGAGCATACAATTATAAATCGGGGTAAATCCCAAAAACTTTCCTAAAAATGGGGTATATTTTTCTCCCATGTGAACACTACTTGAGTAACCTGACAATCCACTTTTACATTGTAACTTTGATATACATCAACAACACGGCTAAAATGAGCATACAAATATAAATCGGGGTAAATCTCAAAAACTTCCCTAAAAATGGGGTATATTTTTCTCCCATGTGAACACTTCTTGAGTAATCCGACAATCTCTTCATACATAACAACTTCAATAAACGTCACCATGCGCTTAAAAATTGAAATCGGGGTAAAAGTCAAAATTTTCCCAAATAGTGGGGTAATATTTTTTCCCCTAGCAACACCCATCAATTCGACCTACAAGTCTGCTGTACACGCCAACTGCCACAAACATCAGCAACACTAAGAAAATACGAATTATAATTAAAAATAACAGCTAAACTGAAACAAAATGGCTTTCACAACCGCCGCCATCTTGGATTTTTGTAAAACGTCACAAGAATACTGAAAACACAATACTCGGAGAAAAACTGCATTAATTATTTTTTCCAGTGTACACCCAGCCTTCGCTACAGGCCTGGCAATGAGACCGTGTCGAAAAAAATTTTATTTGCTCTCACTTCCAGTGTTGCCAGATCAAAATCTTGAAAATACCAAAAAGACACTAATACACTCCATGACCATGGACCCCAATACCAGAAAGTGGCGAAAAGTAAATATTTCTATTTTTTGTATTTTCGGGGAAAATCTCCCAGATTACCCTGAAATATAGGAATTTTTATTGCACCGGGCAACACTACTTGGCCAAACCAACAACCGCCTTGTACACTTCAAGCCTCGATTCAGGTGGCAACACCGTGAAAAGACGCCCCGAAAAGTGAAATTTTTCGTGCGCTTTTCAAAATGGCCGCCACGGCCGCCGCCATCTTTGTTTTCTGCAACTGCTCGCCGATTGGCCAAAATGGAGCACAAAAGCAACGCACCGACGTGATAAAACTGAAAATCCGCTTACAGAATATAAAATCACAAGACTCTGAAAACGGGTCTGAAATTAAAATTTTTTAAACTGCTCCTACGCGGTGGCCATCTTGTTTTTTTAATTTTTTCACCATTGCTCGTTTTTTTTCCTTCAAGTAGTACTTACTTGCGAAGGTTCCTCGCAATCGGCTGGAAAACAAAAAAGTTGGCCACCATCTTGGAGCCGCCATCTTGTTTTTTGCAAATGTCAGATTTTTTCCATACTGACCAAAGTCACGTGACAATATCGCCCATACATTGTTCACCCCCATCTACCCTCCTTCTGGGAGAACAATTATGTCAGTGAATCAGTCAGTGGTAATCGAGCTATATATATACTAACTAGTGTTTCGCTCTGTTCTCGGCCAGCAAAGCTCGCCTCGTGTCTAGGTGCCAGCGGGGGGATGCTTGGGAAGTTAATCGTTAAGTTAACCTTTTCAATGTCGATAATCGTCATTTTGAAAACGAAAGACCGCATCTCTAGAAATCAGTTGTAAAAGGTCACTCAAGTTCATAGTACTAGGCGCAATGGGATATTAAGGAGATCTAAATTAGCCGTTTTGTATTTTTTGGTTTGAGGGTTCTGTACAAAAAAATATTGTAATTTTAATTTGATAGGTTCCTTTATTGTTTTTTCGAAAGTGCACCACCACCTAACTAATAGCAAAGTAGTCTAATTCAAATTACTGTGGCATATTAATGTAGCAAACTCTTATTAATGTAGCATATTTGTCTTTATAAGTTTGCTTTCTCATGTCATGCCTGTCAGTCATGTTTCAGTGTCGCAAAGGTAATCGTACCTATCTGCTATGAGATTTTTCAGTAACTACACACACATATTTTTGTATTAAATAAAACAAATAAAATACCTTAGTGTAATGAATGAAACATAAATAAAACAAAGACAGTAGAGAGTGGAGTTTAAGACAGAACCCTCCACTAATGTGGGGAAGGCTTAAACTCTCAGAGGACTGTTATTTTAAAATCCGTACGATTTCACGAATATTTCTCATCAACAAAAATTAACTAAATGAATCTTAGTTGACGGAGCTATACCTGTAAATATCCCATGCTTCACCCAGTTGGAGAACCTAGGCAGGGGCGCAACAACCGCCGTATCAGCCGTATCAATGATACGGGGTCCCAAATCGTTTGTAAGCAAAAATACGTACTGTTATCCTCAATTTCAGTTAAACCCAAATAGGGAAAAAAAAATTCTTTAGTGATTTTCAGACCAGGGTCGGGGCCCCCTCCGCCAAAGATGCAAATGAAATCAAGTGATACAATCCGTTTTCGTTCCCCTTTCGCTTAGAGATAATTAACATTTTTAATAAAAAACAACAACTTAGAGCCCCTCACGCGCACTCACTCATTACTTCATTGAAATTGTGTAAAAATGCACCTATAGCAAAAATGAAAAAAATCTAGATCTCATGTACAACATATTCAGCACTATCGGTGAGATCATAAGATTTAAGAAACTCCTTACACTGCTCATTGCTCAACGGGTCAGATGGACCTGGCTCATAATAAAATCGTTTTGGCCCACACGATTTTCGAATTTGACTGTTTTTAAGTTAATCGTGAAAACTTTATATCCAAAATGTCAGAAATAGAGCTCGCACGCTCATTAATTAATTGTTTGCGAAGTTAATTTTATTATAAACCAGATGTCAGAAATGTCTACATCGTATAGTCCATTTACTGATTTTATTTTATTCGCGTAAGTATTCTGAAGGGGTAGTTTGTGAAACTATCAAGCTCGCTACGCTCGCTTATTCAACAAATTATGACATTTTTATATTTATCACGCAAGGTTTTAATATACCAAAGTCAAGGGCCAATTTACAAAAATTCCGATGTCCACCCCGGCCTTTAAGGAGATTCTTGTCATACAAACAACCAACATAAAACATTAACAAAATCTTCCTCAATAGACAAAGTAATTCCACTTTGTCAATTGGTGAAAACCGCATGAAAATCCGTTCAGTAGTTTTTGAGTTTATCGCGAACAGGCAGACAGACGCGGTGTGGAACTTTCTTTCATACATATGTTATTCTTACTATTAAGGTGATTCAACGCCCATACTAAATTTCTCTCGATATTCTTTCATTTGTTTGAGTGTTTAGTGATTGTATTATGATTTCTACTCTTAGTAAATGTATTCAATGGTGCGCAAAGTGGTTTTCTTTTCAAAAGCAGTTAAATCGAAAAAAGCACAAATCGCCGCTTGATGGCGTTGTTTTGTGATTTAATTATTTTTCTTTTTCATTGCTTTGTTTTACATTATTAACATGTGTTACATTATTACTATTTCGCGCACAATTGAACATATTTTCTAATAGCCAATTGCACAAAAACGTTACATAAAAATTGTATGAAAATCGTACCGCCTTACCACGCGAATGGCTTGGATTTAAGTTACTCATTAGCATCCCTTGTAGCCGTGTGGTGACCGGTAGAGTAGAATAGCACCAACCCCTTACACTCGTGGGTGTCGTACAAGGCGACTAACGTTTAGAGGCAAAATATCTAGTCTTCATAAACTGGAAAATGGGCAGCAGCGTTTTTCATTGTTATGTTTGCAACACTGCAATCTCCAACCCGCCTGCCAAGCGTGGAGATTATGGCAATAACCTCCCCTTTTGCGGGAGAGGCCCAAAGTCCTGTAGTGGACTGTTATGGGCTGTGATGATGATGATAATTATCCCTTGTAGTTGGGGGTACTAACTATGGGGCCCCAGACAGCTATTGATACGGGGCCCCTGGAAGGCAAGCAACGCCACTGAACCTAGGTCACCTAGGTGAAACACGGACCCAAACACAATTTTAGTAATTACTGTCTGTACAAATTACCCGATAAAATAGTGGTAAGCAAATGTATTCCATCACCGACATCATAAGGATTATTATTAGTCCACTGTTGGACTTGTTTGAGCCTCACTTTATTAAATAAACACAATCAACATTACGGTGCATCTACCAGGAGAACATAAGAGGCGAAATAAGTACGACCTCTAACACGCGGATCCCTAAAGCCAGTGTTACCAGCAGTAGTTTTCAAAAAAGTACGTCTGGGCTCTTAAAATAGTACGAAATTGGCTAAAAAGTTACGATTTCTTCTTATTATCTTCTATATTTTATCGGCTTTGGGGGGGGGGATGATTTTTAGTCAATTAATGACGTTATTTTGTTGCCGGTGGCTAAAATCAACCCTTCCTTCCCATTATTTTTCAGTATTTTGCGCACAGGAAAGGTGAAGTGACTACCCCCCTCAGCTAAATTCAGCATTTTGTAAAAACGTACTAAATAGTACGATGTGGAGCAAAGTACGCTTAAGGTACGACAGTCGGCCAAATAGTACGTAAATCGTACTAAAAGCAACGCTGCCTAAAGCGCTGCCTGCTGCCACGCCTCCCGCCACCCGCGCCCCGTGCGCCGCGCCGAAAGTCGCGGGAAATACTCCGCCACGAGGCCCATGTGTCGACACGCCGGAGTTTTGGCAGTGTGCGTGCTGCACTTGGGTGTGTCGTTTGTGTTAAAATGTACCTATTTTCGAGTCGTGTTCGTTTATTCGGTTTTTAGCTTTTCGCGTGATCGGTGTGATTGTTTGTTGCGTTGTATGTATAGGATACCTAAGTACTGTGAAAATAACTGTGATAAGACTGTAAACGATATGAATGAATGAATGATTTATTGCTTCAGGTACCAATATTAACGTAGTCTTGTTTGTGTACAATGTTCAACAGTTTAAGTATTGTGATAATCATTATTCTGTGCATGAGTGCAACCAAGCAGTAGGCCAAAGACCATGTTACCTACCTACTTACGTATTGCATAGCAACCAGTGCATGCTGTAGTGTTGTGTATCTGTGTGTATGAGTGTATTTACCTATCGGTCATCGAGCCACAAGAAAGCAAGAAAGTGTGGTTAACTGCGCTGGCACCTGACACTGTTTGTTTCCATAAAATAACGTTTAAAAGGTACGTACCTACATGCTTTAAAGGTCTAGGTGCTAGCTAGACTAGGAGACGCTACCTACTACCTAATAGTGACGTTAGAAGCGCAACCGCCGCGCTCGGTTCTTTTCCGACGGGAAATAGGTAGAAAAGACAACGCTTTTATCTTTTCATAAAAACATGTAGGTATTTAGTGGAACCTGTCTGTAATGTGTTTCACCAAAACTAGATTCATAAGTGGTTTCCTAGGTACGTAGGTACTTAGATGAGGGAACCGTGTTAGTAGGTACCTAGTACTTACCTATCTGTGTAGAGCCATTTTGTCAATTGAACGAATCCCGTTTTAGTGTAGTAGATATCTACTTAAGTACGTAGCTGACTATGTTTATTTTTATTTAGTTTAAGTACCTGCGGCAGTCCACACCGCGGGTCCGGCTGTCTTCCAGACTGATTAACATGTTTTGTTTTTTATTTACGTAGGTTCCTATCTACCTAACCTACTTAGATACTGTTTTTAGGCCTTTAGTTAATAAGTACCTTAGTATTATGAATTTAATTCTAATTTTACCTTTGTTGTGATGGGGTGGTTTGTTCTGTTAGGTACCTACCTAGTAGAAATCATCTCGGTGTTAATGACCTGGTTTTGCTCTCGCGCACGAGGGCCTGGGGTCCGCCTTGACCATGATCCAGGATTTCGCATTTCAGGTCATTACGTCTGACAGTCCTGAATCCTGCCTGACCCTGCTACCAGGGGAACCTGATTACCTGACCAGATTAAATTCATGGTTAGACATTCAGTCGCCTAAATGTGCAGGTTTCATCACGATGTTTTCCGTCAGAAAAGGTCACTGGTACGTGGCGGCAGCGGGTGTCGAACCCGGTACCTCACGCGTACGACTCGGATACCGTAACCTTAGGCCACCGACGACGCTCCGACTATTTAAGCATACCTACCTATTGAAAATAATTAGTGTAGGTAAGTTCCTAGTTAATTTGGTAGAGATTATTCATGGAGATAAGTAGGTAACATTTAGTTCGGCGCCTGGTAGCAAGATGTAGGAGGTTCGTTTGTTTTGTTATGAATGGCGCGAGGTTATTAAACTCTTCTTTATGGTGTGTACACACTCAACTTACGCCAACGAAGCGTTGTCGGCCGATTTGGATTTCTAAGGTCCAATAGGTAATTGCATTTCGTGGTCAAGCAAACGATCTTTGGGAGTTTTGGGAACCTATTCGGGCTCGTAATCGCACGTTTGTTCGTTGGCCTTCGGTATCCGCCCAAGCAGCGTTTGGTCGATTGCTTCTATCCGTTTGATGTTACCGCCACGCTGCGCTGGGGATCGCCGCCGGCCGGCGCACGCCAACGGTGCGTGTGTACGTAGCATTAGGCTCCTGGTACTAGGCTTAAGTAGGTTGCTCTTTTTTCTTAGGGGTCGCACGCGGTTATTGAACTTCTCCTTCTAGGATCATCAACTTGAAATAGAGCTGCGCATCAACGTAGTCGATATGGTTATTTTTCTTTAAAAACGAAGATTTTTTATAAAAATTAAAATTCAATGTCTGGATAATATGAAGTCGCCAGTGTACTCTTTGCAAGCTATACTTTAACACCCTTTCGGCTTTATACATGTATTATGAAACACCCTGTATATATATATATATATATATATGTCGTCGCGTGAAGGAAAGGGATGTATCAGGATCATTGTCATCAGGGTGGTGATATCGGTAGCTATTCGTGCAGATAAATTAAAGAAAAGGTTCACAGTTACTCCACTGTATTTATTCCAATTCATTTTTGCACATCACTTATAATTTCACTTGAAATCAAAGCAGTATCACAATGTAGGCAGTTGAGGTAATTAACTTTCTTATGTCAAAGGTGATTTTAAAATTACTTTATTTTCAAACGTAAATAACACTTTATATAAACGAACTTCAAACGTAAACAAACGAAATGTGGAGACAGTTTCAAGACGCGTCACTCCTCGGCGGCGGTCGCGCCAAGAATGGCCGCCACTCGGCCCGAGTCGTGCCGTCGAGACTCTGTCAGCACGCCCCACCAGAGGGCGCACTCCCACTTCCGTTTTCATCGTCATGAGTCCGTACTATTGACCACATGATTCCATACTATTGACCGCGATCCGTCACGGCCGTCCTGCTGTACACACGTCCTCGTGTGTTATCTGAAACATGAAAACCATAGCACAGTACTATATTCGCTCGGTCACTTCTGACCACAACACATCACCCAAATAAGTCTTATGAATCATGTGATTGGATCTATCACGACTGCATTAACCCACCAATTCTTCACATAAAACATACGTCCATTATCATTTATCATACTAAACTTCTGTAGATTGAGAGATAACAACATCATCTTGTACACAAATTATTCTTTATAAGTTGCCGACATAAATTCAGCTACGACTTCAGTTCATTAGAGTGGCGTGACAAGGTATAACACCAGATTATGAACCGTATCACAATTACCACCAATGAAGAAGGTTTAATCATCGTCACCAGTGTTTTCCCCTTGATGCTCTTGTTGAGTGGGAAACAAGCCCCAATCACAGAGCTCGCGTATCGTCCCTGACGTCCATTACTGTAGGTACTTAGATTCACTACAAATATGTGACATACCTACATAAAATTTTCAGTACTCAGCAAAAGACCCAATGTTAATTCGAGTGGGATCGAAACACTCCTTCATTAAATGCCATATGATTTTTTGTCATCCGTCAACGCCATCCTAATTTAAAAAGAATAAGTAATGTTACCATACAGGAGAAATGACACACAGGCGACGAACCACCACACGACGGACGCCATCAGTCGGGCCGCCACGCAATCAGGCCGCCACGCAACCAGGCCGCCACGCAACTGGACCTGCACACAAGCGAAATACCACACAGACTAGGTGCCACACAGGTTGGGTGTCACTCTGGTCAGTGCCACTCTAATCGTCAAACTATGAGTTTATTCATCATATATCCTGTGTCACGTCTGTCATAGCACGATACAGGTAAGATGTCACACAAGGGTAAATTTCACAGAGGCGAAATGCCACACATAAAAATGCCACACCGGCGAAATGCCATACAGGTAGAATGCCTCACAGGCTTAATGCCACACAGACTAAATGTCACACAGACTATGCCACACAGGCGAAATGCCAAACAGGCGGGATGCCACACAGGCGGGATGCCACACAGGCGGGATGCCACACAGGCGGGTGCCACAGAGACGGGAGCCACACAGGCGGGAGCCACACAGGCAGGAGCCACACAGGCGGGATCCACACAGGCGGGATGCCACTCAGGCGGGATGCCACACAGTCGGAATGCCACAGAGGCGGAAGCCACACAGGCGGGAGCCACACAGGCGGGAGCCACACAGGCGGAAGCCACACACGCGGGAGCCACACAGGCGGGACAAATAAGTAGAAGTTAATAAACATTGCCAACATATCAGCTCAGTGTTGTTCATTCGTCACATTTTTTAAACCGGTAGGTACTTATAGACTAGTAATACCACTATCTATAATATAGGGGCACCACTGTAGTAGCCGTGCTTTTATAACCTGTGCGTAGGTATCTACTGTTAGGCTATACAGTATACTTTTCAATATGAAATTGCTAAAATCATGAAGTAGTAATTTTAACACACTTTACTTCACTACTAGCTGTCTATGAATCTCAGCTCGTGGTCAATCCTTCGCCCGAATCTGTGCCAAGTCAGTGACAGGTAACACAGTCTATCTGCTATCATAACACGTAATAACGGTCTACGAGTTACACAACAAGTAATCGTCACAGAACCGAACAACTGTTCACGGTGATACAAAAACAACATTATCTCTACTGCTCAATATCAAAACTGAATCAGGAGTTTACTAATAAGAAGCTCTCACGTCTATCTGATACGCCAGTCATGGGTTACAACAGTCCATCGGTTACCACACAAAAACTAAACAAGTAATAATCATCGTCATCGATTTTAACTGTTCGAACTAATATACTCTATCTAGATTTTACGTTACGTTTAAGCTCCCATTTTGAAACGATTTAACAATGTTTGTAATAATGATGGTGTCCCATATTCAGCCGCCTTATAAAAAAATTACAACATTCAATTTGCCATCTACAGCCACAACATCGAGTCTTTCGGGGTTCTCAGCCCAATGAGTCACACACATGACTCCCAGGCCACTCCAAGTCAGCCAAATAAATCAGGATGTTTGACCTCAACAATAGTTCAGGTACTACTAAACTTTTACTGACAGAAGGATATAAAATCTCACCATTGCTTACACTGCCTCATCTTACTGGTACAACAACAGAATTCGAAAAAGTTACTTTATATCGGTAATCAAGGAAATTTCAGTACTCGAAGTTAAAGTTAATTTATAAAACCGACTATTCAACAATCACCAAAATATCTGGACTTTCAACATTTTCTCACAAAGCTTGAAACAACTACCTTCTATAAACCACGCTCCCATAGCCTCCATTAGGCCGGTAAGCAACCATAAAACTCTCCCATAGGCTCCATCAGCCCACCATCATTGATAAAACACGATCACCTCCATCCGATGATGCAACAAATTTAGAGAAAACAAAACTATCACATAAACCGTATAAAAACCTCGGCTCCACAGTCATCACATATTGAGTTAGCTTCTTAGATAGATGCGTCTAACAAAGTCTTTATCCAGGTCAAACTAAGTCACATTAACATAGTACAAGAGGTTTTCGGTCGAACTAAGTCACAGGTTTATCTTTAGTCACTCGAAACATAATTCGAAATTATCTACCGTCAATCAGTTCACTTACTCGTATTTACTTTTTTTTTCGATTAATAACTTGATACCAACATAAAATTAAATTACTAACCAAACTACCCTTTTTTTTTTTTTTTAATTTTCTGTAACGTATATGGGTGCTCCCATTGTTGCCGCGGATATCTTCTAAAACATTGGGAAACTACGACCACAATAACAAACATTATACTGAAATATGGAAAATTTCGTTCGAATGTCTCCGGTTAAATGTAAACAAACACGCTAACAATTTTTCTCTTTTTTTTTTCGATACATGTTGGCATGTTGTCCCGCTCGCATGGAAATCGCGGAGATCTGTACTGAGTCATTATTAAAATTTTGCACATTCGAAGCCTATCCTATTTCTAAGACACAACATCCTAAAGTACACCAGCTAATTGTTCCACAAACTCGCTGCTACGGCATCCCTGCCACACTGTGATTATCAAATATTTACTCAGTGAGCAATCTGGCACGACTTATGATGACTGAAAAAGTCGAAGGCAAGAGACCCAGAGGCCGAAGTCCGAAGAGATGGGTGGACCAAATACCCGAATGATACATCCGTCAACGTCGCATTACATCAGGCGACTGATCGAAACCGATGGAGACATGCAGTTGACAAACTCCGAAGATGTCAGGTTCCTCAGCAGTGAGGCAACGATCAAGAAGAAGAAGTCAATCAGCAGCAGCACCATCACTATGCTTACGTACTCAATTTATAAAAATAATATCACTATGCTTTCAAGTATTTCTTATTCCTGTTTTCCGATAACTGACGTGATGTTGGTAATACGTAAAAGCATAGCGTACCATGTTTTCAAGATGGTAAAATAATCTTAGATTAAATGTCACTTTTTTACTTTAAACACTGTGTGTATTGTAACATTGGGAGGTATTTAGCATAATTCTTACTATTTTTGTAGTATTTTTTTTTTCTTGTAACATTTTATCAGACAGCCTACATTAGTTGACATAGATACCCCGCAAAAGCTAATAGTTATTAAACTTGGCAGTCGTTTTTGACATCTATACCAACAAATTGTAACACTGACGGTAACTGACGTTGTTTTTGTTTTGTTTACATTCTTTCTATTTGTAGTTTCACTAAAGATACAAATAAACCTGCCCTTCTCTCTATTAAGGGTATCAATAGTGTTTCTGTCAGAATACGGTTCTGAATTGTCAAAGTAATTAACTCCTAAAATCCGCTAGGAAGCCTCTTTTCAGCACAGGTTTTTATCAAATAATAATTATGTATAGGACTCACCAGATAGAGAGGAACTGTTAATATCACATCATATCTCAGTCATGTACGCAACACTCGCAGATTGTCTACCATCGTCCCATGTTGAAACAATCACGTTGAGGCTACCAGTCCAGCGTTGCATTGCAATGTTGTTCTCGTAGGTGAAGCGAACCGTTGTACACCATTGTTATGCAATAGAAGAAAATAATTGTATGAGTAAAACAAAAATAATACATACCATTTTTAATTGTTTGACTTAAAATTAAGTCTGCAGAAATCTAAGCAATTGATTTAATTTCGGTGTCAAACCACACTGCTAAATGAATCTAAATTTAAGCGTTTACTTTAAAATCATTGAATAAACTTTAGCTGGCTAATTTAGAACTTTGCAAATTATTTAACTAACACTATATTATTTTTTAAAAAGAGGAAAATTATTTACATTAATAAATTCAATTTAACAAAAACAAAGAAACCATACCAAAGTGCCGTCCATAGTAAGTTTCACTCGATTTTTAATGTTGTCGATAACCCAGTGGTGCTCCCGAAGGCCTGGGGTCTGCCTTAACCATGACCCATCTGGTACAGATGATTTTTTGTTTACTTTGTAAATCCCCCAATCTCTCTGACGAAGTCTTTGTCTTATATCTCGGGGTGTTTGGACTCTTGGCTGCGCTTTGAACGTGTTATATCATTTTACATTTTAATGTAGACAACTGAACTGGATCGAGTAATCACTTTCCTTTTATTATTACGCTTCCACGTAGCGTATCTGCATTTTCTTTGTCGCTTTTCATCATACCATCTATTGGGCGTTACGTTCGTCATCACCGCTTCTGATGTCGTCGCGTGAAGGAAAGGGATGTATCAGGATCATTGTCATCAGGGTGGTGATATCGGTAGCTATTCGTGCAGATAAATTAAAGAAAAGGTTCACAGGTACTCCACTGTATTTATTCCAATTCATTTTTGCACATCACTTATAATTTCACTTGAAATCAAAGCAGTATCACAATGTAGGCAGTTGAGGTAATTAACTTTCTTATGTCAAAGGTGATTTTAAAATTACTTTATTTTCAAACGTAAATAACACTTTATATAAACGAACTTCAAACGTAAACAAACGAAATGTGGAGACAGTTTCAAGACGCGTCACTCCTCGGCGGCGGTCGCGCCAAGAATGGCCGCCACTCGGCCCGAGTCGTGCCGTCGAGACTCTGTCAGCACGCCCCACCAGAGGGCGCACTCCCACTTCCGTTTTCATCGTCATGAGTCCGTACTATTGACCACATGATTCCATACTATTGACCGCGATCCGTCATATATATAATATTCGTGGACAAATTCACCCAGCGCCATCTAGCCCCAAACTAAGCAAAGCTTGTATTATGGGTGCTAGATAACTGATATACTACTTTAAAACTTTTAAATACATACTTATTATACATAGAACACCCAGACCCGTAACAAATATTAAAATTCATCATTTCAATTTCTGCCCGGCCGGGAATCGAACCTGGGACCTCTTGCGTGGCAGACCGGCTAATTATACTATATGTTGACCATTGAACCACTCAGGTCGTCAAATATTCGTTAGGTCGTCGTAATATTTTGTATCTCAAGGAAAAGAACAAAAAGTATATCGCTACATTGTTAGCTTAAAATATTAATTGTTATAACAATATTAGTAAGTAGGATTGACCAGAGCTCCTCCTCGTTATCATCTAAGGACAAGGGATGCTCTTTAAACTAGATTATAAGACAAAAGAAAAGCCCAAGAACTGTTTACAAGGTTTTTCTGGCAAAGAACATGAAATATAATTAGCACTGCCTTAGAGAATCTAAAATGTCATTTAATTTATCTAACTATAATATAATTAGTTGCTTTAATCGGAAATCAATTTCTCGTGGTCGTTTATTAATTGCAGTACGGCAAATAATTAAATCGAAAGATCAGAAAGATGTTGCTGGCCTCTCAGTTGAACATAATATTGAGTTATCCTGCGTAGAGCTAGAAACGTGCATCATGCTTTGTATGTATATGCCACCATACAATGAAAATGTAGGCCGGCTGGTGCGTGCTGGTGCTCGCGCCAGCGGACTGGCTGGGGCTGGGCACGCGCCGCACATGATTCGCTAAGGCGGTTATGTGCATGGAGTGTATCGGTGCCCGGTGTCTCGCCGGGGTGAGCCCTCGTAAGCGCTGATCGGCCTGTATGCGTCGCCCCCTACCTGAATGAGCTCGCTTAACTTTCCCTTTGTGTTCCATTAGATTTTTTACTTTTGAAAAGAGAATAATTAACGTAATCCTAATTCAATAAATACATTTTTAATTTTAAGTTTATTTTCATTTTCCTAGAGGACTACTTTCTAAAAATATATAATAATAGTACTCGTCGAGATCTACATTTCAAATGACGGCAGTTAAACTTAAAGCCGTTATAACTCTGATTCTATTGGTCCTAGGTCCTTACATCGAGACAACAGAAAATTATAAGAAAATAAAGAAATAATCAAATAATACAACTAACAATAATATTAATAGAATAAATTAACAATATAAAGTCCTAATATAACAGTAATATATCTATTATTAAGCACTATAAAAAAAAAAATTGCTTATCTATAATTTAAATATTTACTAATGACATACTAATCGTTAAAAACGTTATAATCCGGGCCTAAATGAAAATAAATATTTTCTTTGAATGAGTGAAGGACAATAATTTGCCCCATTTAAGCAAACACACGTGCAAAACAATAGAAAGTATGAACAACAGGCGGCCTTGTCGTTAACAGTGATTTCTTTAACGTATGGTACCTAATAACTATTAACTAAAGCACACTAGGAAAAAATTATTTGTACAAGAGTATTTATGCCTAGAATATTTATGTAATGTAGCTTGTCTAGTATATGGACTGGTAGGAACCGTAACACGGCTAATTTATTTATTTATTTACTTCACAATCTTACAGCAATGTACATTTGTTTACAATCAGATACAGATAAAAGTGGTACTGCCAATTACAAAACTGCAATTTACAAATGGGATTAGTGAAGCTAAGAATACCAAACAGCAAAGTACCCATAGATTTGTTCAGTGATGATACGGATAAAATAATAATAACAATGATAAAATAATAATGATAAATGAACATAGTAATAACGTTTGCGTATGTGTGTGTGTGTATGTGTGTGTGTGTGTGTGTGTGAATGTTCATTTGTATGCCTATACCTATTCTAGTGATCACTGATAATAGTGATATCACGTCACTATCATCGTCCTTTACCGAGACTGTAGAAACTTAAGAACCCCGCTCAAAAAGGGTGTGCGGTCAAGATGGAAAATATCGATAGTTTTGGACAAATGTTTTTCATATCCATCTATAGCCCTATTGAGCGGTGATCCTAACGCATAATTACTGCGCGCGCGACGATGGTCGAGTAGACGTGGCCAGCGGCCACCGCGTCGTGCGCGCGGGTCACCCGCGCTCAGCAACACCCGTGACAACAGCCGTGAACTGTCCACCCCGGAGTGAATAATGTCATATAGAAACCTAGCATCAGTCAGGAAACGCCTATCCTCCAATGTGAGTATCCCGTGAGCCTTCAGGCTAGCAGAGTAATCTCCGGGAGCCATGCAAGTCAAGTAATTTAGTCTGTTGATAAATAATTTTTGCACAGACTCCAATCTATTACGGCCGACGTCGTAGACTGGGGACCAGATAGGTGAAGCATACTCAAGAACGCTTCTGACATAGGCGTAGTACAAGATTTTGAAAGCTGACGCTGAGTTAAGGGGCTTAACTGTTCGTCGGCGTACATGAGGTAAAATGCATGACGGAAACAGGACGACTAATCGAAGAGACAAATATTGAAGAGCAAAGGCCCCAAATGGGACCCCTGTGGTACCCCTGATGGAATGGGTGCGAAACGAGACTGGTAACAGCCGATCCTAACCGCCTGACTCCTGTTCCGCAGGTAGGACTCAAACCAACGAAGTAGATCACTGACACTCTATTTAGAAAATAGCAATAATTTGTAAAATTAAAGTAATGAATGTTTTCAAACTCAGTTTTTTGAATGATATAAAGGCCTTGATTTGATCCCACATTTAAATAAATAAGATTGAATTATCGCCTCTGTGTGGCCCGGCCTTAATACCCGATTGCTCAAGCAACAAGAGTTATACTCTGAAATGATTACTCTTTTACATATAGTGCATACTTCAAGTATTTAAGAGTCATCCAAATCTCACGAACGCGCCTCAAATGCGCAGTTGTAGAAATAGACTGTGAGGGCGCCGTAGGTTATCCTACGTCATCGAGTACAAAAATAAATCCACTTTGTAGTGATAGTAGACGTTTAGGATACCCACAAAACGTTAGTCGGCCCGTGCACAGTCTTGCACAAAAAATGAAGGACAATAATTTGCCCCATTTAAGCAAACACACGTGCAATAGGAAGTATGAACAACAGGCGGCCTTGTCGTTAACAGCGATTTCTTTAACGTATGGTACCTAATAGCTATTAACTAAAGCACACTAGAAAAAAATTATATGTACGAGAGTATTTATGCCTAGAATAATTATGTAATGTAGCTGGTCTAGTATACGGACTGGTAGGAACCGTAAGACGGCTAATACTTACATTCTATTTAGAAAATAGCAATAATTTGTAAAATTCAAGTAATGAATGTTTTCAAACTCAGTTTTTTGAATAATATAAAGGCCTTGATTAGATCCCACATTTAAATCAATAAAATTGAATTATCGCCTCTGTGTGGCCCGGCCTTAATACCCGATTGCTCAAGCGACAACAGTTATACTCCGAAATGATTACTCTTTTACATGCAGTGCATACTTTAAGCAGTTGCAGGAATAGACTGTGAGGGCGCAGTAGGTTATCGAGCTTCAAGTAATGAAGGATTTTAAACTCAGTTTTCTGAATAATATAAAGGCCTTGATTAGATCCCACATTTAAATGAAAAAAACTGAATTATCGCCTCTGTGTGGCCCGGCCTTAATACCCGATTGCTCAAGCGACAAGAGTTATACTCTGAAATGATTACTCTTTTACATGTAGTGCATACTTCAAGTACTTAAGAGTCAACCAAATCTCACGAATGCTCCTCAAATGCGCAGTTGCAAGAATAGACTGTAAGGGCGCCGTAGGTTATCCTACGTTATCGAGTACGAAAATAAATCCACTTTGTAGTGATAGTAGACGTTAAGGATACCCACAAAACGTTGGTCGGCCCGTGCACAGTCTTGCACAAAAACATTTTTTTGTGTGCCAAACTTCGACTTTACGCAACGCAACCTGCGTCGGCGCGAGCATTTGAAATTTATACAATTTTAAGTTGACAGCTCAACGCAAAGTGCGTTGGCGTAGCAGGTTGCGTCAATAACGCATGTTGCGACAACGATGCAACCTGCGTCGGCGCGCGCATTAGAAATTCATAGAATTTTGAGTTAACAGCATAACGCAACCTGCGTCGGCAACGCAACTTGCGTTATTGAAGCACCTTGCACGTCAATATCGCAAGTTGGGCCTAAGAGAAAATGAATATTTTCTTTGAATGAATGAAGGACAATAATTTGCCCCATTTCAACAAACACGCTCACATAAAATAGTAGAAATTATGATCAACAGGCGGCCTTGTAGCTTACAGCGATTTCTTTAACGAATGATACCTAATAACTAATCCACACTAAGAAAAAAATATGTCTACGAGACTATTTATGCATAGAATATTTATGTTATGTAACTTGTCTAGGATACGGACTGCTAAGAACCATAAGACGGCTAATACTTACAATCTATTTAGGAATTAGCACGTATTTGTAAAAATCAAGTAATGAAGGGTTTCAAACTCAGTTTTCTGATTAATATAAAGCCCTTGATTAGATCCCACATTTCTTAAATAAATAATAGCCTCTGTGTGACCCGGCCTCAATACCCGATTGCTCAAGCGACAAGATCTATACTCTTAAATATTTACACTCTTTTACATGCAGTGCATACTTCAAGCAGTTGCAGGAATAGACTGTGAGGGCGCAGTAGGTTATCGAGCTTCAAGTAATGAAGGGTTTCAAACTCAGTTTTCTGAATAATATAAAGGCCTTGATTAGATCCCACATTTAAATGAAAAAACTGAATTATCGCCTCTGTGTGGCCCGGCCTTAATACCCGATTGCTCAAGCGACAAGAGTTATACTCTTCAATATTTATACTCTTTTACTTGCAGTGCATACTTCAAGCAGTTGCAGGAATAGACTGTGAGGGCGCAGTAGGTTATCGAGTACAAAAAGAAATGCACTTTGTTTTGATAGTAGACGTTTAGGAGACCCACAAAACGTTGGTCTGCCCGTGCACAGACTTGCACAAAATAAATTTTTAGTGAGCCAAATTTCTACTTTACGCAAAGCAACCTGCGTCGGCGCGCGCATTTGAAATTCATACAATTTTGAGTTGACAGCTTATGGCAAGCTGCGTCGCCGATGCAGGTTGCGTTGACGACGCCACTTGCGTTATTGACACAACTTGCGTTGGCGACGCTTGTTATAATCCAGGCCTAAACGAAAATAAATATTTTCTTTGAATGAATGAAGGACAATAATTTGCCCCATTTAAACAAACACGCACATGTCAGCTTTAATAAATGTCCTAATTATAACTACAGTGTCTTTTATTAGCAACACCTTTATTTTAGTCATTAGGCTACAGAATAATAACAGAGTGTGAGTATGTATCCAAAACCCCAGTGAAATATATGGACAACGATGATGATGAAGTATCCAAGGCTGATATTTGTGTAGGAGTTTATTAGAAAATATATTATCTAGGATAACGTATGATTCTAGTGGACATCATTCAATCAAACAAATATGTTTTAAAGATATTAGGTATATTGTAATAAGCAATGTCATCCATTATAAAATGAGGTATTTATTAAAACAACATTAGCTGAATTAAACAAGATTTTATAATACAAACAAAGTACCATAGGCAAACCACATTTATATATATATATACTTTATTGCACATGAAAACAAGTTACAAAAAAAAAAACAATAATTATAAACGGTTGTTCACAAAGGTGGGCTTATCTCTGTAAGAGATCTCTTCCAGCCAACCCTACCGGGTGTGGAGAAAAGCAATAAGCGGGAAAGCAATAAATAAAGTGCACTACCTTTCTAAATAAGCTACGTTATATAAGTACCTACCTATTATACATAAATACCTATAATAATATATAATATACTATATAAATATATATATTATAAATATTCTATAAAGCTAATCAAGAGATGATAAAAGATGCTCTTTTAGTCTTGACTTAAAAGTACCAACTGTTTGACTGTCCCTAATATTAGCTGGCAAGTCATTCCACAGTCGCGCCGCTTCAACAGTAAACGACTTGAAAAAGAAGTTGGAGTTACAGTGAGGAACATCCAGTGGTCTGATAACGTTTTCACGCCTGGAGCGGGAAGGAGCGGGCAGGAGGTGAAAACGGGACCGGATATATTCCGGAAAAGAAGGATTCCCTAAAGTTTTATAAAGGAACGTAAGGATGTGGAGGTTTCTACGTTGTCTAATTGGAAGCCACTTCAGTCGTGAGCGATATTCAGAAACATGATCATACTTTCGCAAGCCAAATACAAATCTGATAGCTAGATTCTGTAGGCGTTCCAATTTATTGGTCAGTTCTTCAGTGGCGTCCAAGAAACATACGTCCGCATAGTCCAAAAGCGGCAGGAGAAGAGATTGAGCAAGCATAACCTTGGTCTTGCACGGGAGAAAGTACTGAAGCCGCCGCAGAGAGTGGTAGGTAAAGTGCATACGTCTACTGATGTCATTGATGTGTGAAGACCAAGACAAATTGGAGTCCATGATGAGACCCAGGTTGCGAGTTTTATTTGTGTAGGGAATTACAATGCCGTCATAAGAAACTGGAGGCATGCACTCCGCCGAAGCACCCCTCAAACGACTGCTACCGACAATAATGGCCTGAGACTTTGACGGGTTGACCAGTAGACCAAAGGACTCAGCCCACCTCCGCACCGCCGTCAAGTCGGCATTGACTTTGTCGATGGCATTTGAGGCCTCAGAGACCGAAAAGTGCGTGTAAATTTGGAGATCATCAGCGTAAAGATGAAATGGACAATGTAAAACTTTAGTCACCTGGTTAATAAAAATAGAGAAAAGAAGCGGAGACAGAACTCCTCCCTGCGGGACACCAGCTACAAGATCACACCAGGCCGACGAAGATTCCTCCGTCTTCACACACTGTCCTCGGCCTCGGAGGTAGGACTCAAACCATGAAATGGCATTGTCGGAAATACCCGTCGATCTGAGGATACCGAGGAGTACATCAAAATCAACAGCGTTGAATGCACTACTGAAGTCAAGCAGAGTGACCACCGTTAGCTGTTTGTTGTCCATAGCAAAACGGATGTCATCAGTGACATTCAGCAGTGCACTCACTGTGCTATGATAGGGACGGAAGCCTGACTGGTAAGTGCTGAGAAGGCCATTCTTGTAGAGAAAATCATAGAGCTGTTTATGAACAGCACTTTCCAGTAACTTGGAAAGGACAGGGAGTATGGAGATTGGGCGGTAATCGGAAGCAGAAATGGGATTGGGTTTCTTTGGGAGAGGGATCACATGTGCTAATTTCCACGCTCCAGGAAAGACATTACTCTCGAGAGAAAAGTTTAAGAGATGTGTTAAAGCTCTAATTATAAAATCTACGATGGGGAGCAACATTTGACGACTCAAGCCATCGCTACCGACCGCTCCAGTCGAAATTTCCAGAAGACTCTTCCTGACACTAGACTCCGTTAGGTCGTTAAACTTGAATGACTCACACTTTGGAAGTGGCAGATCTGAAAGAAACTGAAGAGAATTTGATTTAGTAACGGAATCCAGCGTGACAGGCGGCGTCGTAAAATGCTGGTTTAGATCGTCCAGGTCTAGCGCCTCACGGTCCCCCCTCACAGCCCCTCCCACGCCGAGTGATCGTAGAAAATGCCAGGTACGGCTGGACGAGGCATTCTCCAAGCTGGCATGAACGTATTGACGTTTAGCGTCCCTGCACTTACGATTGCAAATGTTGCGAATTGTTTTATAGGCAAGTAGGTTGACCTCGGTACGGCATTTTCGGTACTTTAATTTAGCTCTGTCTCGCTTTAGCATCAAAGTTTTGATATGAGTTGAGAGCCATGGCGCGGGCAGATGCTTCAAACGAACAAGACGCAGGGGAGCATGCACATCAAAGAGGTCCAAAATTAACGTGTTAAATATAGACACCTTTTCATCGACAGAGTCCGCAGCGTACAAGGGTGACCAGTCTAGGTTTTCTGCATCCTCCCTTAAGCGATCCACATCCATGTCGTGGAAATTCCGACGATGGACTACTTTGGGTTTGC